>JAWPHD010001208.1:275000-346720 GCA_037043455.1 Cyrtodaria siliqua
AGAAAATCACAGCACATAGTAGAAAAAGCATTGTGCACATACTCGTACCATAAGAAATGCATCACGTATAAAGCCGTTTTTACGGAATATAATGCAATTGAAACCACCGAATATACGGAAGATATTTGTTTGGAGCAAATATAGGATTTATTTTCATCGAGAAGTGAGGAAACTAATAGTTTCACGAGTGCTTCAGAACGAGTGAAAATATTTAACTTTTCTCACTTCGAGATGAAAATAAATCCTATATTCACGACAAACCAATAAATATTCTGTTTATTATATAGATCTATTCACAACCTGAAAATTTACGCAGAAAATATAATGCGCCAAAACAATGACGTCAACAGTTGCTTGACGTCATTTTGAGTGAAAATATATTATATTCTCACTATAAAAATATAAACAAAAGAGAATGTAAGGTTTATTCTAACCATACAATCCACTATTTCACTGGAAAGTATATAATAAAAAAACGTATTCTCCACGTATATTAAAATATTTATCACATACATATCAACAGAAGCACTGTATATTAATACAGGCCTATTTTATATAATGTTCAAAGCTCCTCATATATTAACTACAACTGCGTATAATAATAAATGCACTCTACATAGAATGCTATCTGGACCGCATATAATGGTTATTCTAATACACCCGCACTATATAGCCTAGTTTAAAATATCTCGTTATATTGAACGATATATCACTGTAGTTTTTGCAACGTTAGGAGAATAAGCATTGCGCATTGCGCATTCCGCATTGTAACGTATGTAACGTTAGGAGAGCAAGCAAAGCAATGCGAAAGATTTCAGATGTTTGCGTTATTTTCACATTTTAGGGGTATTAGAATAGAAATAGAACATCGTTTACGGTGAGTTATCTATAATATATGACGGTTTGTCGTTCAATTGTAAACAATAATTTCACGATAATTCACAGTAAACGATGTTCTATTTCTTAAATATACTGACGGCGCGCACGTTAGTGGTACACATTGCGTAACATGCGTCGACGACGTCAAACGTCAATAATTGCAAAAAATACGTTCGTTTTTGCATTACGTTTAGGAAATGAAGTTGTTATAATAAATCCATTAAAAGTTCTTGTTAATAATTTGTACCCATCTACATTTTACATGTTTAATAAAAACGTAAATACAACATTATGTGATGCAACTAAATTTTACTCGGATGCTCAGATAAAAAGGAAAATATAACACAACCGATAACGTTTATAATCCAAATACATTTCGCCAAATATATATTAACAAAGATCATGCACACTATGCAATGATATGATTTACAGTTCGCATCAGCAAACAAGAAGAAACTGATGCAACGCATCAGGGCGGCGCAGAATGTTTTCAAAAGGAGGAAACAAACATGTGTATTTTTTTTTTGCATTTTTTTATTATATAACAACAAAAATGTAGAAATATTTTAAAAAGTATAAAAAGTTATATGGCAACAGTAAGCAATAATAACTTGAGAACCATTGGTAACACCTGATCATGTGATCAAAACCGCGGGACATAAATTAGTCAATGGCTATGTACTCGGCAAACAAAACCACGTGACCGTCTATACATCGGAATTCGGAGGCACTCCACAGGTTGTTTTTTATCTCCCTTGGATTGGTACCCGGTCCAGTAGATAACAGTCTATAGAGACCGGGCACCTGAAACATCACGTGGTATCTGTTTGTGTTGAACATGCCACTGTTCAGTGGAAAAAGTTGGATTTAAGTTGATAAATAACAAAAGGATTTAAGGAAATATAACTTCGATCAATCGCTAATAGTGTGAAGTGCAGTATATATATAATGACATAGCGCCAATTTCAATACAGCAACTTCAATACAACAACACGATCTTATGGCCAGTCTTTTACTCCCAACATTTTTAATCACGTGCTCCTCCATATATCACGTGCTCCTCCTTAATGCAATATTTGGTAATAAACAAAATTAATGAAATTGATAAATAAACATTAAACAAATTCATATTCCGTTACAATGACTTTTAATAAATTAATAAAACAATACTATGCAAAACCTTAGATTGCTAGATAATATATATTAGTATGATTGTAAATACTACTATGTAATTAAAAGATATTTTGAACTAATTTAATTTAAATAATCGTCCCACGAAGGCACATTTAAATATACATATAATCATTCATACAAGCTGACTCATACAGTATGCAGAACACATTTATAATAAAGATACATATAAATATGATGAAGTAACCATTGCACACAAGTTACATATACATAGATGCAGTAACGATTGTATAAGAGGTATTATCCACTGTTGCTAATGTGATAATTATATTAATGACATTCAGATACTATCAATGCAGCTAAATACCAAACGTATT
This sequence comes from Cyrtodaria siliqua, assembly GCA_037043455.1. NCBI lineage: Eukaryota > Metazoa > Mollusca > Bivalvia > Adapedonta > Hiatellidae > Cyrtodaria > Cyrtodaria siliqua. The sequence continues at coordinate 277,388 of JAWPHD010001208.1, forward strand.
ATTGTCGTGGCTTGTCAAACGTATGCAAATATATTGCTTCTACTTTCTGTTGTTTATTAATTTATGGGGAAAGCCTTTAAATATCAAATTATCATAATGGCCATAACATTCCAGGCAATTACATAACTGCAAACGACATTTGGAAAGTGTGCAAACGAAATACCACAATGTGTTTATCACGGGTTTAAAAGAAATATCACAAACATCAAAATATAAGTAATAGATAGAGTCTGGTCTCAGCGAGTTGGCTTATTTAAACACCGAGATGGGCGTAGCCCATCGAGGTGTTTAAATAACCAGCGAGCTGAGACAGATTCTATCTTTGTTGTAGCATGGTGTACTTAGAAATACTGTGACGTCATAGTGACCGTACTCTAAATTACAATATCCGGTAGTTGTAGTATGGTGTAACGTCGCCCCTTTAGTTACCCTAAATTAAACGATTTAATGCTCTGCATTCATCAAAGGAAATGTCACCGACCATGCTACAAATACTGCATAAGTTTTGCATATGAAGTTCAGAAAATAAGCATACTACGATGTTTCACAATAAAACGGAATCGTTGTCGCCGTAGTTATTTGTAGGGTCCCAATATGTCCGCAACGTGCCAATGTGTCCGCGGACATATTGTACCTCACGTAGGGCGCCAATATGTCCGCAGAGAGCCAATAATGACATAGATGTATCGCTCTGAGACTGACACAAAGAGTGTCGCGAGTCCCTATTATGACATAGATGTATCGCTCTGAGACTGACACCAAGAGTTTCGTGAGTCCCTATAATCACATAGATGTATCGTTCTGAGACTGACACCAAGAGTGCCGTGAGTCCCTATAATGACATAGATGTATCGCTCTAAGACTGACACCAAGAGAGCCGTGAGTCCCTATAATGACATAGATGTATCTCTCTGAGACTGACACCAAGAGTGCCGTGAGTCCCTATAATGACATAGATGTATCGCTCTGAGACCGACACCGAGAGTGCCGTGAGTCCCTATAATGACATAGATGTATCGCTCTGAGACCGACACCGAGAGTGCCGTGAGTCCCTATAATGACATAGATGTATCGCTCTAAGACTGACACCAAGAGTGCCTTGAGTCCCTATAATGACATAGATGTATCGCTGTGAGACTGAAACCAAGAGTGCCGTGAGTCCCTATAATGACATAGATGTATCACTCTGAGACTGACACCAAGAGTGCCGCGTGTCCCTATAATGACATAGATGTATCGCTCTGAGACCGACACCGAGAGTGCCGTGAGTCCCTATAATGACATAGATGTATCGCTCTAAGACTGACACCAAGAGTGCCTTGAGTCCCTATAATGACATAGATGTATCGCTGTGAGACTGAAACCAAGAGTGCCGTGAGTCCCTATAATGACATAGATGTATCGCTCTGAGACTGACACCAAGAGTGCCGTGAGTCCCTATAATGACATAGAAGTATCGCTCTGAGACTGACACCAAGAGTGCCGTGAGTCCCTATAATGACATAGACGTATCGCTCTAAGACTGACACCAAGAGTGCCGTGGCTCCATATAATGACATAGATGTATCTCTCTGAGACTGACACCAAGAGTTCTGTGAGTCCCTATAATGACATAGATGTATCGCTCTGAGACTGACACCAAGAGTGCCGTGAATCCCTATAATGACATAGATGTAACTCTCTGAGGCTGACACCAAGAGTGCCGTGATTCCCTATAATGACATAGACGTATCGCTCTGAGACTGACACCAATAGTGCCGTTAGACCCTATAATGACATAGATGTATAGCTCTGAGACTGACACCAAGAGCGCCGTGAGTCCCTATAATGACATAGATGTATCGCTCTGAGACTGACACTTAGAGTGCCGTGAGTCCCTATGATGACATAGTTGTATCGCACTGAGACAGACACCAAGAGTGCCCTGAGTCCCTATGATGAAATAGATGTATAGCTCTGAGACTGACACCAAGAGTGCCGTGAGTCCCTATAATGACATAGATGTTTAGCTCTGAGACTGACACCAAGATTGCCGTGAGACCCTATAATGACGTAGATGTAACGCTCTGAGACTGACACATAGAGTGCCGTGAGTCCCTATGATGAAATAGATGTATCGCTCTGAGACTGACACCAAGAGTGCCGTGAGTCCCTATAATGACATAGATGTATCTCTCTGAGACTGACACCAAGAGTGCCGTGAGTCCCTATAATGACAGATGTATCGCTCTGAGAATGACACCAAGAGTGCCGTGAGTCCCTATGATGACATAGATGTATCTCTCTGAGACTGACACCAAGGGTGCCGTGAGTCTCTATAATGAAATAGATGTATCGCTCTGAGACTGACACCAATAGTGCTGTGAGTCCCTATGATGACATAGATGTATCTGTCTGAGACTGACACCAAGAGTTCCGTGAGACCCTATAATGACATAGATGCATCGCTCTGAGACTGACACCAAGAGTGCCGTGAGTCCCTATAATGACATAGATGTATCTCTCTGAGACTGACACCTAGAGTGCCGTGAGTCCCTATAATGACAGATGTATCGCTCTGAGACTGACACCAAGAGTGCCGTGAGTCCCTTTGATGACATAGATGTATCTCTCGGAGACTGACACCAAGAGCGCCGTGAGTCTCTATAATGACATAGATGTATCGCTCGGAGACTGACACTTAGAGTGCCGTGAGTCCCTATGATGAAATAGATGTATAGCTCTGAGACTGACACCAAGAGTGCCATGAGTACCTATAATGACATAGATATATCTCTCTGAGACTGACACTAAGAGTGCCGTGAGTCCTTATAATTACATAGATTTTTAGCTCTGAGACTGACACCAAGATTGCCGTGAGACCCTATAATGACATAGATGTATCGCTCTGAGACTGACACATAAAGTGCCGTGAGTCCCTATGATGAAATAGATGTATAGCTCTAAGACTGACACCAAGAGCGCCGTGAGTCCCTATAATGACATAGATGTATCGCTCTGAGACTGACACTTAGAGTGCCGTGAGTCCCTATGATGACTTAGTTGTATCGCTCTGAGACAGGCACCAAGAGTGCCCTGAGTCCCTATGATGAAATAGATGTATAGCTCTGAGACTGACACCAAGAGTGCCGTGAGTCCCTATAATGACATAGATGTTTAGCTCTGAGACTGACACCAAGATTGCCGCGAGACCCTATAATGACATAGATGTAACGCTCTGAGACTGACACATAGAGTGCCGTGAGTCCCTATGATGAAATAGATGTATCGCTCTGAGACTGACACCAAGAGTGCCGTGAGTCCCTATAATGACATAGATGTATCTCTCTGAGACTGACACCAAGAGTGCCGTGAGTCCCTATAATGACAGATGTATCGCTCTGAGAATGACACCAAGAGTGCCGTGAGTCCCTATGATGACATAGATGTATCTCTCTGAGACTGACACCAAGAGTGCCGTGAGTCTCTATAATGAAATAGATGTATCGCTCTGAGACTGACACCAATAGTGCTGTGAGTCCCTATGATGACATAGATGTATCTGTCTGAGACTGACACCAAGAGTTCCGTGAGACCCTATAATGACATAGATTCATCGCTCTGAGACTGACACCAAGAGTGCCGTGAGTCCCTATAATGACATAGATGTATCTCTCTGAGACTGACACCAAGAGTGCCGTGAGTCCCTATAATGACAGATGTATCGCTCTGAGACTGACACCAAGAGTGCCGTGAGTCCCTTTGATGACATAGATGTATCTCTCGGAGACTGACACCAAGAGCGCCGTGAGTCCCTATAATGACATAGATGTATCGCTCTGAGACTGACACTTAGAGTGCCGTGAGTCCCTATGATGAAATAGATGTATAGCTCTGAGACTGACACCAAGAGTGCCATGAGTACCTATAATGACATAGATATATCTCTCTGAGACTGACACCAAGATTGCCGTGAGACCCTATAATGACATAGATGTATCGCTCTGAGATAGACACATAGAGTGCCGTGAGTCCCTATGATGAAATAGATGTATCGCTCTGAGACTGACACCAAGAGTGCCGTGAGTCCCTATAATGACATAGATGTATCTCTCTGAGACTGACACCAAGAGTGCCGTGAGTCGCTATAATGACAGATGTATCGCTCTGAGAATGACACCAAGAGTGCCGTGAGTCCCTATGATGACATAGATGTATCTCTCTGAGACTGACACCAAGAGTGCCGTGAGTCCCTATAATGAAATAGATGTATAGCTCTGAGACTTACACCAATAGTGCTGTGAGTCCCTATGATGGCATAGATGTATCTGTCTGAGACTGACACCAAGAGTTCCGTGAGACCCTATAATGACATAGATGCATCGCTCTGAGACTGACACCAAGAGTGCCGTGAGTTCCTATAATGACATAGATGTATCTCTCTGAGACTGACACCAAGAGTGCCGTGAGTCCCTATAATGACAGATGTATCGCTCTGTGACTGACACCAAGTGTGCCGTCAGTCCCTATGATGACATAGATGTATCTCTCTGAGACTGACACCAAGAGTGCCGTGAGTCCCTATAATGACATAGATGTATCGCTCTGAGACTGACACCAAGAATGCCGTGAGTCCCTATAATGACATAGATGTATCAGTCTGAGACTGACACCAAGAGTTCCGTGAGACCCTATAATGACATAGATGTATCTCTCTGAGACTGACACCAGGAGTGCCGTGAGTCCCTATAATGACATAGATGTATCGCTCTGAGCCTGACACCAAGAATGCCGTCAGTCCCTTTCGTGACATATATGTATCGCTCTGAGACTGGCACCAAGAGTGCCGTGAGTCCCTATAATGACATAGATGTATCGCTCTGAGACTGACACCAAGAATGCCATGAGTCCCTATAATGACATAGATGTATCGCTCCGAGAATGACACCAAGAGTGCCGTGAGTCCCTATAATCACATAGACGTATCGCTCCGAGAATGACACCAAGAGTGCCCTGAGTCCCTATAATGACATAGATGTATCGTTCTGAGACTGACACCAAGAGTGCCGTGAGTCCCTAAAATGACATAGATGTATCGCTCTGAGACTGACACCAATAGTGCTGTGAGTCCCCATGATGACATAGATGTATCTGTCTGAGACCGACACCAAGAGTTCAGTGAGACCCTACGATGGCATAGATGCATCGCTCTGAGACTGACACCAAGAGTGCCGTGAGTCCCTATAATGACATAGATGTATCTCTCTGAGACTGACACCAAGAGTTCCGTGAGTCCCTATAATGACAGATGTATCGCTCTGAGACTGACACCAAGAGTGCCGTGAGTCCCTATGATGACATAGATGTATCTCTCTGAGACTGACACCAAGAGTGCCGTGAGTCCCTATAATGGCATAGATTTATAGCTCTGAGACTGACACCAAGAATGCCGTGAGTCCCTATAATGACATAGATGTATCTGTCTGAGACTGACACCAAGAGTTCCGTGAGACCCTATAATGACATAGATGTATCTCTCTGAGACTGACACCAAGAGTGCCGTGAGTCCCTATAAAGACATAGATGTATCGCTCTGAGACTGACACAAAGAATGCCGTAAGTCCCTTTCGTGACATATATGTATCGCTCTGAGACTGGCACCAAGAGTGCCGTGAGTCCCTATAATGACATAGATGTATCGCTCTGAGACTGGCACAAAGAGTGCCGTGAGTCCCTATAATGACATAGATGTATCGCTCTGAGACCGACACCAAGAGTGCCGTGAGTCCCTATAATGACATAGATGTATCACTCTGAGACTGACACCAAGAGTGCCGTGGGTCCCTATAATGACATATATGTATCGCTCTGAGACTGACTCCAAGATTGCCGTGAGTCCCTATAATGACATAGACAAATCGCTCTGAGAATGACACCAAGAGTGCCGTGAGTCCCTATAATGACATAGATGTATCTATCTGAGACTGACATTAAGAGTTCCGTGAGACCCTATAATGACATATATGTATCTCTCTGAGACTGACACCAAGAGTGCCGTGAGTCCCTATATTGACATAGATGTATCTCTCTGAGGCTGACACCAAGAGTGCCGTGAGTCCCTATAATGACATAGACGTATCGCTCTGAGACTGGCACCAAGAGTGCCGTGAGTCCCTATAATGACATAGATGTATAGCTCTGAGACTGACACCAAGAGTGCCGTCAGTCCCTATAATGAAATAGATGTATCGCTCTGAGACTGACGCCAAGAGTGCCGTGAGTCCCTATAATGACATAGATGTATCTCTCTGAGACTGACACCATGAGTGCCGTGATTCCCTATAATGACAGATGTATCGCTCTGAGACTGACACCAAGAGTGCCGTGAGTCCCTACAATGACATAGATGTATCGCTCTGAGACTGACACCAAGAATGCCGTGAGTCCCTTTCATGACATATATGTATCGCTCTGAGACGGACACCAAGAGTACCGTGAGTCCCTATAATGACATAGATGTATCGCTCTGAGACCGACACCAAGAGTGCCGTGAGTCCCTATAATGACATAGATGTATCACTCTGAGACCGACACCAAGAGTGCCGTGTGTCCCTATAATGACATAGATGTATCGTTCTGAGACTGACACTAAGAGTGCCGTGAGTCCCTATAATGACATAGATGTATCGCTCTGAGACTGACACCAAGAGTGCCGGGGGTCCCTATAATGACATAGATGTATCACTCTGAGACTGACACCAAGAGTGCCGTGAGTCCCTTTAATGACATAGATGTATCGCTTTGAGACTGACACCAAGAGTGCCGTGTGTGCCTATAATGACATAGATGTATCGCTCTGAGACTGACACCAAGAGTGCCGTGAGTGCCTATAATGACATAGATGTATCGCTCTGAGACTGACACCAAGAGTGCCGTGTGTGCCTATAATGACATAGATGTATCGCTCTGAGACTGACACCAAGAGTGCCGTGTGTCCCTATAATGGCAGAGATGTATCGCTCTGAGACTGACACCAGGAGTGCCGTGAGTGCCTATATGCCTATAATGACATAGATGTATCGCACTGAGACTGACACAAAGAGTGCCGTGGTCCCTATAATGACATAGATGTATTTCTCTGAGACTGACACCAAGAGTGCCGTGAGTCCCTATAATGACATAGTTGTATCGCTCTGAGACAGACACCAAGAGTGCCCTGAATGCCTATAATGACATAGATGTATCGCTCTGAGACTGACATCAAGAGTGCCGTGAGTCCCTATAATGACATAGATGTATCGCTCTGAGACTGACACTAAGAGTGCCGTGAGCCGCTATAATGACATAGATGTATCGCTTTGTGACTGACAACAAGAGTGCCGTGAGTCCCTTTAATGACATAGATATATCGCTCAGAGACTGACACTATGTAATCCTCTATGAAAGATAAACAACATATCACGAACGATTTTATTATTTCGAACTCGGACGTCTCCCCGGGGGCCTAGGGTGAGAGGTTGGGGTTGGGGGTGGGGTGATTTGGAGTATATATATTTATATATATATATATATATATATATATATATATATATATATATTACTTGTTTATACACCACTATCCGCGGAGATTATAATCATAATGATATATTAACTATTTATTTTTTAATTTTACTAATGTTGCACTGTCCTGCTAATCCTTTCTATTCTCAAATGCACAACTTCATTATTCCAAACCATACACTACCCACCACTTTGATTAACATGTTACCTGGCAATAATATAGGTGCATTTATATACTGTCCATTAGAGTGAAAGCAGATGAAATATATCTAGTATTTCTTTTTGTTCGTTAAATGTACAAGGACTGATTGGGAAGAGTTATAATAAATTGAAATCAGATGAATTAATTAATTGATTTAAAACAAATGACATATTGCTATTCACAGAGCCATGGTCAAACTAAATGTCTGATTATTGTGTTGACGGTTTTACTTAATTTCCGCTTCATAGGACCGTGAAGGTGAAAACAAGTCGCAGAGACAGCGGCGGAATTATGATATACATTTCAGATAAGTTAGTTACACATGATATGGTTTTAAAAACTGTGGATGAATTGAATAATTTGGATAAAACTTAGTGAACATGTATTTGGTGTATGTGATGTTATATTTTTGTGTTTATGTTACAACATACCAAGCGGTAGTAGCAGGTTGAGTTTTGTAGAACAAACTATTTTTAACATCATTGCTAAAAATATGTTTTGAAAATAAATATGAGACTTGAACGCAAGGGTTGGAAGTCGATTAAATTATGTTGAAAATGAATATTTATTTAACCTTGTTTTCTTATCAGATGAATATGAGCTTGATACAGTTTTAACAAAACACTCGCAGGATAAAGTGTCAAATGAATATGGAAACTTTTTGTTAAAAATGTTTTGTCAATTAACAAGTTGATGAATTATGAATGGTATAGGTGGAGAAGACAAGGGGATTGGGAAATTTACATGTGTTAAAGGAATGGGTAGTAGTGTAGTCGACTATGTTCTGTGTAGATCTAATTTAGTGACGATGTTTAATATATTTTCAGAGAGCAAATCAAACATATAGTCCGACATCTGTGTGGTTTCATTTTCAATAGCTAAATCAATACATGTAGACCAGCTGAGTCGTTAGAATATGTTAAATTTAACTATAAATGGGACAGCACCAAAGCAGAGTTATATAAAGACATACTTGGAAATGATATTTCGATGAACAAATTAAATAATCTTACAGAACAGTTAGACAATGTTGTTAGCAATAAAGACATTGATGAAAATCTTAATATTTTCTATCAAATTTTTGATGATGTATGCGACCAATTATTTAAAAGGAGTGTAAGCAATACTAATAAAGCAAACATTAATTGTGGAACAAAAACAAATAAACAGTCATGATATGATGAGTCATGTAAAGAAAACAAAAACACTTTTATGAAAAATGAAATGTTTTCAGACTTGATAATAATGATGAAAATAGCCAAAATATGACACGAGCAATGACAGAATACAAAAGTGTGATACGAAACAGGAAATTAAGAATCATGATAAAAATCAAACGAAACAATTAGAAGGATTACGTTATAAAAATGCTAAAGAGAATTGGAAAATGCTCAAAGGTTTAACAGTGCATAAACAACCTACAACAATTAGTGCTTCAACATTTGCGGTATAGGCTATCAATGACCCTGAAGCAGTATTTTTTCAGCCTGACGAGGATATATTGCATTTTAATGAAAGATATATAAATGGCAGACAGCAAATTATGTTTGATGAATTAAATTGCGAAATAGATATATCATAAATAAGAAAAACATGCAAAGAAGTACGTGTAGGACGGACGGCTGGTCCAGACTGTGTTATAAATGAACTATTTCAGTATTGTATAGATAAACTTTCAGTTTATATTGGCAAGCTATTTAATATCATATTCGACAAAGGATATTTTCCCAAAAATTGGACTGAAGGATATATAGTACCACTGCACAAAAAAGGCGATACAAATGAACTTGAAAATTATAGAGGAATAACCTTATGAGCACATTCGGAAAACTTTTCACAATTTAAGGTGTGGTATAAACGTTAATTTACGGTCGAAAATAAGACCAAGGAATTTTGTTTCATCCTATACTGGTATTGGTGACCCATCCAGTGTTAGATGAGGGTCTTCATGATGTTTGCGTAGTTGACAAAAGTGCATACAATTAGTTATTTTAAAACCATGCTCATCAGACTAGGTCTGACGTTTATTGAGACATTGTTAAATTTGTCTCTCAGTAGTGTTCATATAACAAAGTCGTCAACATATAGAGAGCAATCCACAGCAGGAAAATTGCATTTAGCTATACTGTTATTTAGCGAAGGCCATCAGAGCTTATGGGATGCCGAGTTGTCCGTCGTCAGTCCGTCGTCCGACCGTCGTCCGTCGTCCGTCGTTAACTTTTGTCTCGTTAAGACGATAGGGCCTTCATTTTTCATCCGATATTTACCAAACTTTTACAGGTGGTTAATATCAATGAAAGCTCGGACAAGTTCGAAAACCAGTCAGATCAAACTAGTAACAGCGGAGTTATGGCCCTTGATTTAGTTAAAAATGCTATATTTTGCCTAGTTAAGACGATAGGCCTTCATTTTTTATCCTATCTTTACCAACCTTTACCACATTATTAATATCAATGAAAGCTCGAGCATGTCCGAAAACCAGCCAGATCAGACCAGTAACAGCGGAGTTATGGTCCTTGATTTAGTTAAAATGCTATATTGCTATATTTTGTCTCGTTAAGACGATAGGGTCTTCATTTTTCATCCTATCTTTACCAAACCTTACCACATTGTTAATATCAATGAAAGCTCGGATAAGTTCGAAAACAAGCCATATCGGAATGGTTACAACTGAGTTAAAAATGCTATATTTTACCTCGTTAAGACGGTAGGGGCTTCATTGTTCCTCCGATCTTTACCAAACTTTATCAGATTGTTAATGTCATTGAAAGATCGAAAAGTTCGGAAACCAGCCATATCAGTCCAGTAACAGCGGAGTTATGGTCCTTGATTTAGTTAAAAATGCTATATTTTGCCTCGTTAAGACGATAGGGGCGTCATTGTTCATCCGATCTTTACCGAACTTTATCAGATTGTTAATATCAAGGAAAGCTCGGACAAGTTCAAAAACCAGCCATATCAGACCAGTTACAGCGGAGTTATGGCCCTTAATTTAGTTAAAATGCTATATTTTGCCTCGTTAAGACGATAGGGGCTTCATTGTCATCCGATCTTTACTAAGCTTTATCAGATTGTTAATGTCGTTGAAAGCTCGAAAAAGTTTGAAAATTAGCCATATCAAACAGTAACATAGGAGTTATGGCCCTTGATTTAGTTAAAAATGCTATTTTTTGCCTCAGTAAGACGATAGGGGCTTCATTGTTCATCCGATCTTTACCAAGCTTTAACAAGTGGTTATTATCAATAAAAGCTCGGACAAGTTTGAAAATCAGCCAGATCAAACTATTAACAGATGAGTTATGGCCCTTGATTTAGTTATAAATGCTATATTTTGCCTCGTTAAGACGATAGGGCCTTCATTTTTCATCCTATCTTTACCAAACTTTATCACGTTGTTTCTATCAATAAATGCTCGGAAAAGTTCAAAAACCAGCCAGATCAGACTAATAACAGCGGAGTTATGGTCCTTGATTTAGTGAAAAATGCTATATTGCTATATTTTGTCTCGTTGAGACGATAGGGCATTCTTTTTTCATCCTATCTTTACCAAACTTTACCAAATTGTTAATATCAAGGAAAGCTCAGACATGTTGGAAAACCAGCCATATCGGAATGGTAACAGCGGAGTTATGGCCCTTGATTTAGTTGAAAATGCTATATTTTACCTCGTTAAGACGATAGGGGCTTCATTGTTCATCCGATCTTTACCAAACTTTATCAGATTGTTAATGTCATAGAATAGTAAGCTCGAAAAGTTCAAAAACCAGCCATATCGGTCCAGTAACAGCGGAGTTATGGTCCTTGAATTAGTTAAAAATGCTATATTTTGCCTCGTTAAGACGATAGGGCATCATTGTTCATCCGATCTTTACCAAACTTTATCAGATTGTAAATATCAATGAAAGCTCGGACAAGTTCGTAAACCATTCATATTGAACCAGTAACAGCGGAGTTATGGCCCTTGATTTAGTTCAAAATGCTATATTTGCTTTGTTAAAACGATAGGGCCTTCATTGTTCATCCTATCTTTACCAAACTAATATCAATGTATGCTCGGACGAATTTAAAAACCAGCCATATCGGACTAGTAACAGCGGAGTTATGGCCCTTGATTTAGTTAAAAATGCTATATTTTGCCTCGTTAAGACGATAGGGGCTTCATTGTTCATCCGATCTTTACTAAACTTTATCAGATTTTTAATGTCTTTGAAAGTTCCAACAAGTTCGAAAATTAGCCATATTGGACAAGTAACATAGGAGTTATGGCCCCTGATTTAGTTAAAAATGCTATATTTTGCCTCGATAAGACGATAGGGGCTTCATTGTTCATCCGATCTATACCAAACTTTATCAGGTTTTTAATATCAATGAAAGCTCGAACAAGTTCGAAAACCATTTATATCGGACTAGTAGCAACGGAGTTATGGCCCTTGATTTAGTTCAAAATGCTATATTTTGCCTCGTTAACACGATAGGGCCTTCATTTTACATCCGATCTTTACCAAACTTTATCAGATTGTTAATGTCAATGAAGGTGTAGCATACCCATTGCAACACAGGAAATGTCGGCCTGGGGAAGTCGCATAATGGCGTCAATAAATAATTCTCATTTCTTTTTGTAAAAAAAGGCATGTTCACTAATTTAAATTGCTATTTTTGGTTTATATAACATTGTTGATCTATTTGTTACATTTTTCAAGCATTGTCATGTTAGAATCGTGAGTTTTTAATTTATTTTGCTTATATGGAAATGAGTGTATGAATACAATATTATGGCATCTCAGTGTTTATGTTTTTAAAGGGACCATTCGTTCATGAGACAAGTTCTTTCCTAGAAGATACATGACACCCATTTTTCTGTAGATTTTTTGGCAGCATATGTGTCTTTTGCGATGAGAATGTAAGTTATTCATTTTTAATTTGGGTCTAGATACGAATGACAACATGGGATTTAAATTTTAATTCACACACAACTCAATGCAACAATCAATGGGCGTGTTACACCTGAAAGCTCGGTCAACTTCGAAAACCAGCCAGATTGGACCAGTAACAACAGAGACATGGCCCTTGATTTTGTTAAAAATGCAATAATTTGTCTCGTCATACGATAGGGCCTTCATTTTGCATCTGATCTTTGCCAAACTTTACCAGATATTATGACTTTCCTTTTTTATATTATTATTATTAATTTTTTTTTAATTTTTTTAATTTTATTTTTATTTAATTCATTTTTTTTGTTTAAATATATATATATATTTTAATTATTATTATTATTTTTATTTATTTTTTAGCTCTAGGTTGGACCAGTCGTACCAGTAACAGAGGAGTTATGGCTCTTGATTTAGTCAAAAATGCTATATCTTGCCTCGTTAATGCCGTAGGGCCTTCATTTTTCATCTTATCTTTACCAAAATTTACCAGATTCTTTAGTTATGGCCCAAGATCTAGTTAAAAAGCTGTTTTTTGCCCGAAACTTTCAAAACAACGTAAATGGCAGTCACTCGCTTCATTGATGTTATAAGAGCCATGTTAGCCAGTAGAGCGTCCACAGGTCCTCTTGGGCCTCTTGTTTATATTAAAAAGGGTAACAGAAAGTATTCTGCCCTTATGGTACACCCACATCCTGTTCATGAATGTTAGAGAGGGATGAACCCATTCGGACACGAAACTCTCTATCATCTAAGAAATTCTCTATAAAAAAATTGTAATCGGCCCTAAGACCAATACAGATCATTCATGATACCTTACTTCCATGCAGTATCATAAGCTTTCTCCAAGTCAAAACATACAGCGACTAGATGTTCTATATTTACGAAAGCTTCCCTAATAAATGATTCAAATCGAATGAGATTGTCTGTTGTGCTTCGTTGGCGCCGCAATCCACTTTGATACTTTGTTATCAGTTTGTTGGACTCCAGGTACCAAACGAGTCTCTCATTAATCATTCGTTCCATGGTTTTACATATACAACTCGTTAAAGCAATAGGTTCCGTATGATCATTTCCAGGTTTGGGGACTGGAATAACGATTGCTTCCCGCCAAGAATCGGGGAAGTTTCCTGTCACCCATACCTTATTACATATATCAAGAAGTGTAGAGAGACAGCTTTCAGGTAAATATTTGAATAATTGATAATGGATATTACCGTAGGTCCTCACAGCACCAAAACAAGCAATGAACAGGACAATACACAACACAAAGAGTGGTGAAGACAGGATTACTGCCTTGAAACCGTCAGTAGGCAGTATGACCTAGTGGTTAGCTTAAATCAATTGTAAATGCAGATATGTGTATGCAGCCCCCAAATTGACAAGACGATGTAAATAAAAGTACAAACCATCAAAAGAAAATATCTAACAATAAGATCCAAATCCAGAGAAATTAGCAAACGATGAACCTATATGTAAATATTTGTAAAAAAATACATAATTTGAAAGACCACAGGATATATCAATAATTGTACTGAACAACCATAGCAGTTGCATTCAAAGAGAAAACCAATCTAGGGCACGACCAGAAACCCTAAGGGACAAAAGTTCATGCAACGACATCCCCTTTCAGGGTATCAGAAGGTACAATAGAGTCACACGAGGTTTTCCGGTCAAACAAGGTCAATCAATAAGCATGAAGTGCATTGCAATACTAAAGGGTTATATCCTTTTCAGACGAATTTCCTGATTATTTTGGGAAGTGGTCAGGAAATCCGTCAGAAGTTTATAGAGCCTTCACACAATGCACTTAAAGGTTTTGAATATTCCTAGATGCACAAACGTTTTTAGGTTGGTGTTGTACTTCTCCGGTAGGGTTTCGTTGCGGCGATAGAACGATAACGAAAACCTCGCCGAAGAAGTTTAATAAATTGATTTATTTCGATCATGAGTGCCGTTAACATCGTTACTTGCGAAACAACAACGGTGAACGACGCCATCTCTATAGCACATCTTTTGTTTTGAGAAAGTTATACATATTACAATGTCAACTGAGTGTTAGTGATTTACCTCTTTCTAGTTAGAGCTATTTTCCATTTTTCTCATCGGGTTCTTTAGAACAGTTGTGTTTACAATAAGACCTGAAAGTTTCCATTTCCATTGACAATAGGCTTTTACACTTTCCTTAGTTCATTCGCCTCTCTTTTTTCACTGGACTATGTTTGTGTCCTTTACTGGTCCTTCTATATACACTCAAGAGATATGAAAACGCAACACGAGAATTTCCGCTATATATGGTATGTGTAATATGCTGCTGTTAATCGAATGGTACATGGCTACGTTAGATCTTTCCTTTCGGATAAAAAGACTAAAACAACACCTAACACAGCTATTAGTATTCCTTCAAAGTTTCATTATTGACAGAGTACGCGTTTGGCTCAAGTATAAGAGCAAACTTAGGATGCACAATTTTGCAAACCCTTTACGTTAAATACAGTACTGAAATGGCTCAATTTTTCAGAGAGTAACTTCAACATTTATGAATTTCTTGATAACAAAAAATGTACTGTGATTAAAACGTCTACAACATCACTGTTGTGTCCTTTCTCTAATTAACTGCTAATTTACTTTTTACAAAACATCTTGGGATTTCTTTGGAATATTATGTGGAATTAAGTGTGCAGTATATACAATATATAGCGGAAATTCCATGTTGCGTTTTCATATCTTTTGAGTGTAGTTGTAAAATAATAGGTATATTCGTTATGTTCACAATCATGTTGATAAATGTGAAACAAAATTCTCGAAATGTTCAAATTCATGGACAAAATCTCATGTAATGTGTGCCCCCTAGAACGGACTTCACTACATGTATTCCAAAGACAGCTTTCGATCCAAATATTCTCGGCACCATTGTTTCTGAAATACTTGTCAATGCACACACGGAAAGAAAAGTTAGGCATATGAAATTAACCTAGTCAAATAACAAGCTCTTCGAATTCTTCTAGGCTGATTATCATTATTTATTTATTATTTTTCAACATTCACTATAGACTTCTCATACATGATTGCATCATATTCACTTTCAACATACTTTATCGATTGAAACACTATTGCGAAAATGCTTTGAATCAAAATTGAATAGCTTACCTAGACATCTCAGTAGTTTGATCCGGAATCACAATACTACTCCATGATTTTTCGGATTAGCTGTAATACTGTATTAGACCGTGAGCCATACCTTTTTTGTTACCATCTCAAGGGACAAATTCTTACAAGTACCATGTTATCGAGTACCTTGTAGAGAAACAAAAACTCCATGATAGCAGTGTGAACAGGGTAGCAGATTCCTGTTATAAGAGTTATCTCCCCCTTTTAATCAAAACTCTTGTTTCTTTAAAAAATCGTTTTTGCTGAAACTAGAAGAGCTACAGGTCTAATATTTTGCATGTATTATACATTTAGGGTCCACTACCTAGAATTTATAAAATGGTGACCCCAGGGTCAAATATGGCCCAGCCCCGGGGGTAACATTTTTTCATTCAGTTATATAGGAAATCTTTAAAAATAAATAATTTTCTCTAAAACTGTAAGAGCTAGAAGTCCCATATTATGCATGAAGCATAAGCTTATGGTCCACTAGCAAGTTTGTTAAAATGTTGACCCTGGGGTCATATCTGGCTCCGCCTCAGGGATCATATATTTACATAGAGTCATAAAGAAACATCTTTAAAATCTCTTCTTTAAAAAAAACAAGAGCCAGAGGTCTACTATTTTGCATATTGTACAAGCTTATGGTTCTCCACCACTTTTGTTCAAATCTTGACTCTGTGTCCAACTATGGCCCGGTTCTGGGGTTAAAGTTTTACAAAGAGTTATATAGAAAAGTCCATAAAAATATTATTTTTCTGATACTACAAGAGCTAGAGATCTACTACGATGCAAGTAGCATAAGAGTATCGATCTCTACCAATTTATTATGTTCAAATGGTGATCTTATGTTCAAATTTCGCCCGGTCCCGGGGGTCACATAGAGTAATGTAGGAACGTCTATAAAATCTTCTCTGAAACTACAAGAGCTAGAGGTGTAATAAGCTACATGTAGCTTACGATTATTGACCTGTACCAATTAATTTAAATGGTGTCCCTTGAATCGACCTGGAATCAAATTTGGCCCTGTCTCGGAGGTCACACTATAACATTGAATTATATAGGAAAACATATTCAAACAGCTTCTCTGATACTTCAAAAGCTAAATAATAGTTCGCATGTACCATAAGCTTATGATCCTCTACCTAGTTTGTTCAAATGGCGACAATGGGGTCATATATAGCCACTACGGGGGTCACAGTTTTACAGATTTATATAAAGAAATTGTTGTTGTTTCTTAAAACATAAGAGCACTTTGAGACAAGGCGAGTGTATGAACACCAATGCTGCCTTCTGATGGTACTGGTCCGTATGTTCTGTGCATTTACCAACATTTTGTCCTGTAGAAACATCATTTTGTTCTGTACATTTGTCATTATGTTATGTGCATTTACTAACTCGTTCTGTACTAACGACATTTTGTTGTGTGCATACATCATTTTGTTGTGCATTTATCATTATGTTATGTACTAACGACATTTTGTTGTGTGCATACATCATTTCGTTCTGTGCATTTGTCATTATGTTATGTACTAACGACATTTTGTTGTGGGCATACATCATTTCGTTCTGTGCATTTGTCATTATGTTGTGTTCTAACGACATTTTATTGTGTGCATACATCATTTCGTTCTGTGCATTTGTCATTATGTTATGTGCATTTACTAACTCGTTCTGTACTATTAATAATTTTGTTGTGTGCATACATCATTTCGTTCTGTGCATTTGTCATTATGTTATGTACTAACGACATTTTGTTGTGTGCATACATCATTTCGTTCTGTGCATTTGTCATTATGTTATGTGCAGTTACTAACTCGTTCTGTACTAACGACATTTTGTTGTATGCATACATCATTTCGTTCTGTGCATTTGTCATTATGTTATGTACATTTACTAAATCGTTTTGTACTAAAGACCGTTTGTCACGTGCGTACATCATTTATTTCTGTGTATTAGTCATTATGTAATGTGCATTTATCAGGTTGTTATGTACTTACAACAGTTTGTCCTGTGCGAACATCTTTTCTTTCTGTGCATGTTTCACTTATGTTGTGTGCATTTATCAAGTTGTCATGTTCTAACGACAGTTTGTCCTGTGCATACATCATATCGTTATGTACATACACCATTTCGTTCTGTGCATATGGCAATGTGTTATATGCATTTACCAATTCGTTTTGTACTAAGGACAGTTTGTCCTGTGCAGACATCACTTCGTTCTGTGCAGTTGGCATTATGTTATGCGCATTTTCCATGTCATTCTGTGATCGGATAATTTTTAAGGGGCAATAACAGAGTTGACACCTACAATGGCGGACTCAGGATTTCTGTTTTTCAAGTAGAGGTTTTGCATATTGTACGCATATTTAAAAGGATTAAATGCTTTCTAGTTGTTGCTTTTCTTGCAATGTATCAGAAGCAACTATAAGCTTTGCTTGTTTTAGTTTTCTATGTTCAAGTTCCTGAATCTAACGGAGGATTATGGTTCTCCAGCAGTCCAGGCAGAAACGTAGTGGGTGGGGTAAGACATTTTTAAACGGCCTTATGTTTAGCATGACAGTTCCAGTGTGCTAGTTTCAAGAATTCAAGCAGTGACCTTTGGATGAATGTCAGGCCAGAGTTGTTTTGATATTTTGTTTCTCAGATTTTCTCCAAAATTGTGTCTGTAGCTCATACCCAACTTTCCGTCCAATCTCCCTAGTTAGATTTGTATTGCACCAATCAGTTTAACAATCGATATACCATTTCTTCCCTAACGCGTGTGTGTCTAATCGGAGATAGATTATTGCTTGGTGCAGTTTTATGACCCCTCATAAATTCCTCTGGTCCCAGTCCAGATTCGTTTGCTTTTAAAGCTAAATTCATGCATTTTCAGCGTTTTACAGTGCAGCTTGGTAGACCTTTTTAGAAAGTTTTTTGAGAGACAGCAGAAAAGAAAATGTTAGTTTGAGTATTGATTGTCTTTCACATGCCTGATAACATGTAGTTCACCTTGGAAAAAGAAAGTTGAATTCTCAATAAATGTACCATCGTTATCAGCATACCCTCTTAACATTAAATGCTAAATAAATAATAGTTCCTTGAATAAATCAGTATTCACAGAGGATGAAAGAATTGAAACACCATAATTGGTTTTATTACACAAATAAATAACCGTTCTAAATTAATAGGTCTACTGATACACACAAAACAGTTCAGTAAATGCTCAATTCAATCTTAGATATATGAAATAAAAATCACTCAATTTGAGATTTTTGTTACACAGAATTTTATGAAATTGAGCAATTTTAATGTCACTTAATACATCATACTTGGTTTTATTGTTCTATTACACAAAAATAACATTTCCAGAACCCTTAAAATACAGAACAACAAGAAAATGGATGACTTCCAATGCAGATCATGATCAGAACAGTGAATAAACAAGAAAATCACATTTAATCATTTAAATATACAAAACAGTTATATTTAAAACTATCAAATGAATGCTCGAAACTCGAAACTCGAAGAACAACAAAAAAACGTATCATAACCCCAATATCACAGGGTGCTATCAAAACAGACGCTGGCCCCAGGCCAATACACAACAGCTTGGAAATGGCATCACCAGTAAGGGCCATAAAAGGCAATAAACAAATCCAACACACGGGTCGATAGCCCCCTTGGCTGTCAGGAATTGGAAAATAAACTGTTGATTTTGTAACAAAATCTCAAAAATACCATTTTTTTCTCAATTTATAATAAAGAAAAAACACCACAAGAAAGATCTAACTTACGCGCATATGGCATCATTTGCACACGGTTGATATCGTGCTTAGTTCGGCTGTAATGTTTCTCTTAACAAGGTGACTGTATGCGTTTTCCTTCTTTATTCTATATAACTGATAGTTGCATTATAATACCCCAAATAAGACCAACTTGTTATCAAAATTTTCTGCTCAAACTTAAACTAAATTAATGTGGAAAGATTCTTTGTTACTACCCCGTTTGCACAGCGACGAAATATTTATTGGTTTTTATAATATAAGCGCACAAATATTTATTTTAGAGCGTCCTTCTGCGGACAGGCGATGGGACGGAAAGTTGGATATGTGAGTGTAGGAGGGAAAAAATAAAAAATAAACCTGACCAAGTATAATAAGCTTGCCAATATTGACGGTTGGCATAATAAAAATTCAGAAAAGCATATTTTGAGAGTATTTTTTTTATGAATGTTGAACAGAGCATTATAATAATTAATATGCTTTGTTCCAATTTAATATTTTAAAAAAGCGAATATAAAACAGTTTTCCGGAAAAAAAAGTCAATCATTTTTTTCATTTGGCAAAATTTAGGGTAGGAAGAGTCCGAAAATCTAAAGAACCAAAGAACTCTCATTAACTACCTTTCATACGTGTAATGCTCCGCCAAGCGGTTCTCTTGTCGGCTTATATATTTTCAATGTTTACAGTGGAACTTTTTATTGTTTCAGAATCTGAGTTGAATGCAAGAGACTGGTAATAACTGCAACATTAATGTATTCAAAAGTAGCGATCGTCTTTAAAGTGCTGTAAGCTCTCAAAGCTGAAATGGGCACAGAAATGGCAAACATTCTTAACAGATTGGGTCTTGGTTCAAATATATCATCATTTGAACAAGAGAAGATTACTCCAGACATTTTGTGCAAGTTATCAGTGCATGAATTGAAATATTTGGGGATTAATTATAGCAGCGATATGATGCGGCTTCGAATTGAGTGCATGAAATATGGTCAAGGATACAGTAATATTTCCAGGGATTTGAATGAGCCGAAATACGATATTCCTAAAGAGATACTTGTTACCTTAATAGAATCAGGATTTAAAATTGCAGAAATTTCGAAACGGCTGTCTGTATCTGAGAGAACAATTTACAGGAGCATGAACAAATTCAACATCACCTGTTATGATTTTACTGACATAGATGATTTAAACCTTGAGACAGAAGTGAGGCATGTGGCAGCAGAGTTCCCAAGAGTAGGCGAAACAATGATTCGACAGATTCTTCATGAAAAGGGAATAAAGGTAACTGTTACAATACATGTTTCACTAGTATGATATATTGATATAATAATGTAATGCAATTAAAATAACTTGATACATGTAACTATTGTGACCTTTTTGTGGCTATTTGATGCAATGGCTGATCAGTGTTAATATGACACATCTGTGACAATAGTTCCTGTAAATTAAACTTGAGTACCCTTTCACATGATTGTTTTAAAAGCACGATGCAGTGATGTTAAGTCCGTAGCTACAAGGTCAATGTCATAGCAAACGTTGCATGCTATGTAGTGGATTGTATTTTGTGTATCAGTGATAACTTTTTGCAGAAGTTCAGTCAGTAGTTCAAAGGTCAAGATTACGACCATGGTAACTTATACTTTCCATATAAGTATATATAGCGGACCGTATTTTGTGTCTCAGCCTTAACCTGTACATTACTGAAGATACATTATGAAAGATAGAAACTTAACGCTTGTCAAGCAATATGAAATGTTTCAAACACAACATCCAGGTTCGTCGCTAAACTGTCAAGGGAAAGGTCAGGCCCTGTTTGGACAATTTTCACTAATGCCTAAGTCACAATTACTATCATGACTACGGTCGCCATACGATTTTGGATAATCGTACGGCGTCCGTCGCTCAAGACATCATACGGGCACCGTACGATTTTGGCCAAATTTCATTCAGGACTACGGTAAGATAAGAAGAAAACAGCAGTCACAAATGCAAAATACGAATCGTACGGGCGCCGTTGGCATTTGTGACTTAGGCATTAATGGCAGTTCTTGTAAAAACTAATATAAATCAGAAATCAGTTTTTTCTGCAGGTTACAAGATCACGTTTGCGAGAAGTTTTGCACAAAACAGACCAGGTTGGTATCACAGAAAGGCTACGTCGTAGGCTGCATCGCACAGTATACAACGTGTCAGCCCAATACCATTTATGGCATGTGGATACCAACCATAAACTTATAAGGTGGCATTTTATCATTTGTGGTGGTATTGATGGATTCAGTAGGTTTATCGTGTATTTGAAATGTGAAAACAACAATAAAGCCGAATCCATTCTGCGGTGTTTTTCGGATGCTGTTGCCTCTTATGGAACACCATTGAGGGTACGCACAGACCAAGGAATGGAAAACATAAAAATTGCTGAATATATGATTCGTGCACGTGGGTTGAATAGGCGGAGTGTAATTGCAGGCAAGAGTACACACAACCAAAGAATAGAAAGGCTTTGGAGGGATGTGTATGAAGGGGTGCTTTGTTTATATTACGACTTGTTCCACTTCATGGAAGATAATGGAATCCTTGATCCTTTGGATGAGACTCACATTTATGCACTTCATTTTGTCTTCAATGACCAAATTAATGAAAAGCTTCAACTATGGAAGATGGTGTGGGCAAGACATCGGTTGCGAACTGCACGCTTATCGCCACTGCGGCTCTTCACTGCGGGATCTATAAATTGCCCAGTTGACATGCCAGATGCAGATCTAGAAATGTATGGCGTGGAAGGAAATATAGAGTTAAATGCAGCTGAAAATGCAGCTGAAATTAACGATACCAGACCGGCCCTGGGTGCACTTGACCTTTAAATAAACAATGATTGTAGGCAAGAATTAGACAGATATTGTCCACCAAACTGGAACTCAAATAATGATGGTATAGATATTTACTTAAAAGCAGTAGAAATTATTCAGAGACAAATGTTGTAGATATTCTTGAATTGAATTGAATGTTGTTTTAACGGCTCGTCAACACAGTATAGGTTATTTAGAGCCGCCCGAAAGAGAGGGGAAGAATACATAGGAATCTAGGAACCTGTCCTACTCTTATTATCGAATAGATTCCTATGGTTCTTTAACGTGCTCGGAGGATAGACCGATACACGGGACCGCCCGGTTTACGTCCCCATCCGACGGACGAGGCTAAGGTAAAGTGTCTTGCCCAAGAACACACCGACGGAACTCAGTGGCATCACGGAGGATTGAACCCGGGGCCTCCGGTTACAAATCCGCCGCGCTACCGACTGCGCCACGAAGAAAAATGCATGTATCAGGATGATTGAATTAATACGGAATCCTGTTCGGGCCATATTAAACCTCGCCTCTCCAAGAGGCGACAACGCGATAATTATCGCGTTGTCGCATGTCTCAAAAACATAAATAGGTGCGAGATTTAACGATCCTCGCGAGGTTTTTGGGGCGATAATTGTCGCGTCAAAAACCTCGCGAGGATTTTAAAACATTACCGCATTGATATTCGTTTTGACGCCTCTACAAGAATCAACGTTTGTAAGAATATCGTCGGACATTGAATTAATGCTTGTAAACTTTGTGTTACAAGCCATCCCCTTACCATACTCTTCGTTTCTGTAGTTATTCGTCCTTACTGCCACGGGCGACAGGTGTCGCTGGTTCGAACCCCGGCTTAGACAAAATTCTTACCGATGTTTATGTGGGAAAGAAGTCAATGGATCGGACAGAGTGCTATGTAGTACTGGTGATGAATACATTGGCCAGGATCCTATGACCAACGTGATATAACTGAAATACTGTTGAAAACGGGGCTAAACTCATTAAATCATTTTAATCCATTTATTCTGCTAGCGGAGAAGTAGTCTACATATGTGAGCCCAATCTTGGAAAATTGGGTATCATTCCTCTGCGTAAAGTGTCGTCAAATACAAACCATCTTCAGGAAAGGAGGAATTGCTTTTTACAAGCACTTTCTCATTTTCCCACAATGTTTTCAAAAGCCTTCTGCTGCAGACACCGCAAAATTCGACTTTTGAAAACATTGTTGGAAAAAGCGTAATTTTCCTACACTGTTTTCCTAAATTTCCCATGTTAATTTGTTATATAACTTTAATTCGGCCGCTTAAACTGCGTTTCAAAATATATGAGTTCGACCATGCGAAAAGGTACAACTTGGCATTTACGACTAGTGTAGATTCAGATCATGCTGTGCATTCACGCAGTCTGATCAGGATCTAACACATTCGCTGATCACAAATCAGAGCATCAAAGAATCTCCTGTGTTAATTCAGATCAGACTAGATTCAGATCAGACTAGATGGATGCGTACACTGATCTTAGAAAATGCCAAGTTGTGCCTATTCGCATGGACTGTTTCGTATTTGAGCCGTGATACAGTACTGAAACTCGGGAAAGCAATGTTATATGCGGTTCCGGTGCTGTTTTGGTGTATTCCATCCTCAATAACTAGAGTGGAAATCATTCGAATAAAGAAGTCATTGCTCATGACAGCAATGGCATCTTTTTCCGCAATGCTTTCAAATGCTTATTGACTTAGATTTTCGGTTTAAAACCGTTCATTTTCTATGCGATTGCGGTACATTCTGATTACGGTTCCGGTGCGGTTCAGAGGTTGCAGAAGTGTAACCTGAGCTATTTGCATAAGTTATTTCTGGTTGATACTCTCCGCCTCCGGGGATATATGAACATACAGTTCCGCAAATTGCGAATTTCACAGACTGATCCAAGTTGATTATTAACGCAGATGTCATATTGTAGCCTTTTTACGGGCCTTGGAATATACATTAAGCCTTTTCATGCGAAAAAGAACAACAGAGAGGAATCGAAATCAGTCAACACAACGGACCAATCCAATCATAGTCTACACGGTTCGTCAGGAGTTTAAAGAAAGATTGATACGTGATAAGCGGACATTCTAGATCCTGATCAGATTGACAGACAGATATATAAGTAGAGTATAAACAATGTTTTCGTAAGCTTATTGACTTCAACTTTCGGTTCTCTGGTAGGTTAGATGCGTCTTTCTGTCTGTCTGTCTGTCTGTCTGTGTCTCTCTCCAGAATATGCGAATTAGCCGTTTGCATCCGTTGAAACCTACAGACGCGTAACAAAAAACAAATAGTCGTGGTGTATGCTTTGCGGTTCTTTTGATAGAGTTGAATAAAGACACAACTATATTTTTGTTCAGGTATGTAATTTATCAAACTGAAACATTTAATGCAAAAACCTGTTAATAACAAATGTGTCCATCACAATAAACTGGAGATCAAACAATAATCTCTATAACAATGTATTCCAACTACAGGTTTAACAAGCAAATTTGTTGCATTGGTATCCCCCAAATAAAGCCAATCACAAGAGGGCCAAATGGCCCTAAAGCGCTCACCTTTGTTTCATGAAGTGTAAACAAGTTTTTTATTGGAATTGCCCCTGTGACCTACTTTTTGACCCGAGGTGACCCACTTTCGAACTTATCCGAGATATCAATTAAATAAATGTTCCGAATAAGTTTTATAAACATTGGGCAAACATTGTGGCCTCTAGAGTGGTAACAAGCTTTTTTTCTTCTTATTCTGAGCAAGTTTCATGAAGATTGGGCAAAAAATGTGGCCTCTGGCTTTATCTTGGAAATTCCTCTGTGACTTAGTTTTTGACCCGAGGTGACCCACTTTCGAACTAATCCAATATATCAATTAAATAAATGTTCCGAATAAGTTGTATAAACATTGGGCAAACATTGTGGCCTCTAGAGTGGTAACAAGCTTTTTCTTTGAATTGCCCCTGTGACTTAGTGTTTGACACTTAGTCTACCGACGGATGGATGGATGGACCGACCGACATCTGCAAAAAAATATAACCCATTTCTACGAAAGGAGAAATAATAAAATTAACAAGTTAACATGTCTGCTCCATTGGCAACGATAACAAAGAATGACTAGAAAAAGCAGTAAAATAAAATTAACAAGTTTGTAACACACCTGCTTCCTTAGCTGTAAGAACATATGACGACTAGAACATTCAGTATATACATTTAAATGGTTAAAGGTACTGAGCTTCAGAATGGTCCAATTGTCAGAAAAAAACAAACTTAGAGCAGTCATTTCGAAAAGTGCCAGTCCGTCGGACCTGACCGACAATTTTTGCTAGTTTTGTCTATTTGGTCCGGCAAAAATTGTTTTTGTCCCTATATAATATGCATATTGCCGGACCAAATGTCCTGTAATCCAAAGTACTTTTGGAAAAGACTGACTTAGAGGTATAAGCTGAACAAAAAGCTATAACGTCTGCAGACGCTATAGCTTTTTGGACGATTAAATGGGCGAAAACTATGATATAGCATTGTTTCTCAAGTAAAAGCTATAGCCTCTTCAGACGACACATTTTTGGACGACTAAAATGACAAAAGCTTTGTAATTATGAGTGTTTTTCAAGTAAATAAAAATGTGTTTAATTTTTTAATGGGTTTTATATGATAATGTCAAATATTCATGTATATTTGACTTTTTTTTCCTGACAATTGGACCATTCTGGAGTTCAGTAACTTTAAACCGAGGATCAGCAATTTAGTACAAAAATAAAATTTGTTGAACTTACACTCACCTGAGTAAATTGCTATCACTGCTAAAAACTGCTATATAAAGTTAACTCTTGTTCAAAATAAAAAAACAACAGTTTAGGAACAAGATAATCCTTTGAAGCTTTACCCTCTATTATGTTTTAAAGCACAATAATGCACTGTTCAATAAAATAAAACAACATTTGTGTAGTAGCAATGGTTTCATTAATATTGAAATGTAAAGAAAAAAATAAGTAAAAATGTCACGTTTTTTCCTTACGCTTGGGACAATTTTGACGTCATTCGTGGCTGTAATTTTAAAAGTATTTCAGTTTTTCTAACACTACAAACATGACACAGTAGGCTGTAATATTTTATATATCTCAACCAAAACCAAAAAGCTTCATTCTTTTTGAAATCACCCAAATATTTTTAAAGCCTTAATTTACCAATATAAGTCAATGCAAAACTAATGACCCCAAGGGCGGGCCAATGTTGACCCCAGGGCCATAATGTGCACAAGTTAAGGCTTAGAGCTTTCATATTTGATATGTAGCATTGTCTGGTGAACCTCTAAGTGTTTGTTTCTTTTTTTGTCAGAAACTGAAAGCCTACAGCTCAGTATTTGGTATGTTATTAACTTTGTCAACTTTGTACATGATTTAGCAGTATATAGCAGTGTTAGCAATTTACTCAGGTGAGCGACTTAGGGCCATTAGGGCCAATGGCCATTTTGTTATTACATATATTCGCTATAAAAATTGTTGTTAGTAATATATTCACGTAACAATCTATTAGGAACACAATTAGCGCCAGACTGTAACATCATTTTGGTAATATCATGACGTCTTTTATACATGATGTACAGACAGACAGACAACTTTGGCTAAAAGGATGGAGAGAGACACCATTCTGGAGGAGACATAACTAGAACTTTGCCACAGACATGATGAATACTCCCTCACGCCGCTTTGTCACAGGAATGTTAGCTTTGTCAGATAAATCTTATGACCATTAGCAAGTCCTGATGGTTTGAGCTTAATACCTATGGCAGTTTTTGAGTTATGTCCATATAACAAATATTTTAACAATAAAATTATGATAGAACAGAGAAGGAGTTGTCATGACAAAAAAGTAAGTGCTGTATGAACAATCTGTTAAAGATTCAAAAAAATCCTAAAGAAACTGTAGGAGGAGTTGCGTTGACTAAATTTTCAACACTATACAAGCATATGGAAGAAAAACTACTAAGAGCCATAACTCCTTAAGGAGATGAGTGACCCTTTATTCCTTTCTTTATGTACAACTACATATCTGACAATCTGTGAAAGTTTCATAAAAATCCTAAAGAAACTGTAGGAGGAGTTGCGTTGAAAAAAAGTTCATAGCTATATAAGCATATAGAAGAAAAACTAATAAGGGTCATAACTCCTTAAAGAGATGAGTGACCCCTTATTCCTTTCTTTATGCACAACTAAATATGATATCTGACAATCTGTGAAAGTTTCTTAAAAATCCAACATATCATACATGGCAACATGTGAAAGTTTCATCAAAACCGTGAAGAAACTGTAGGAGGAGTTTCGTTGACAAACTTTTCAGTCGGACCGACCGACCGACAAGCCGACTCCAGTATACCCCCTCCCAAACTTTGTTTGCGGGGGTATAATTATGATTCACTCTACTTTTGTGTACCAGTTTCCAGTTAACATATATACCAACAAAACAGCATAATCTACTCTGTAATGGGACAAATATTCAGTTAATGTTTCACCTAGTGGACATCTTTATTACTTTGCTACTCATATCCAAAGAAAGCATTTAAAATGCCAAGTCAAAGAACTTGAATAGCTCTTCTGAAGGTGGTAATGGAAACTCATTTGTGGCCACAGGAAGGTTAAGTCTGTTTGAACATGTATTCGCAGATGGCAGGAAAGGCCCAGGTTCTCCAGGCACGAAATGTAAACTGGGCTAGATGGCGAACCCAAGCACCGGTTCCTCCTCAGCACCAGTCACAAACCTCAGCACATTGCTCAGGGTCACACATTGTCGTCTTCCAGCTGAAATTATATTTTTTTCTAAATAATCATGCAAATAAAAAATAATAATAGTCTTTTCACAAACCATAACAAGAGGGCCATATGGCCCTAAAACGCTCACCAGAGTTTCATGAAGATCAACTAGAGAAACTAGACGTAAACAAGCTTTTTCTTGGAATTGCCCCCATGACCTACTTTTTGACCCGAGGTGACCCACTTTCAAACTCATCCAAGATATCAATAAGACTGGGCAAATATTGTGGCCTCTAAAGAGTGAACAAGGTAAATTTTGACGACGGACAAAAGGCGACTACTAAAGCTCATCATGAGCACTTTGTGCTCAGGTGAAAGTGGTCAGGTGAGCTAAAAATAAGAAGAATTCAATATTTCAATAGCAACTTGAATTTTTTAATGAAATTTGCCATATATGTTTGTTTGAACTTAAGCAATGTCATCGCGAAAGCATATTTTAATAGGTTAAAGTTTTCAGATTTTATTGCAAAAATATAGTATTCACAGGATATTTCACATCAAAACTGCATTTTCTTAAAACAAGAGCGCCGCGGAGCGAATGTCAATGGTCGTCCAGTTTTAAGTCGAAAATGGGGCATAACTCAAACGTTATTAAAACCAGAGTCATGGCCCTTTGCTAGACATGTGTGTTTTGTCTCTGGCAATATATATATACCAAGTTAATTTCGAATATCTTGACTGGTTTTTGAACTATGGCCAATGTTAAAGTGTTTGCACAATGACGATGCTGACGCCAACGACGATGACGACGCCAAGGCTATGTATGACAATAGCACGACTTTTTTTCTTTAAAAAACAGACAAGCTAAACATATTATTTTGTACATTTTTTTCCCTATGAATATAATGAAAACTAGAAATGTCACAGGAGTGACAAATTTACCCCACACTACGGCCTTGTCAAAAAACTATGGCAATCATTAGGAGGAAATGGACACAAAAAGGACGCTTTTGTTAATGTTTATATTTAAGGTGATGAAACAGGAACTGTATTTTGGGTGTTCTTACCAGCTGCTTCTCTGAGATACTTGTTAATTTGTTGATAGGCAGTGTTCTCCGCTGATCTGTGGTTAGACCCTTCTACATTGAAGTTTGGCTTCAATAGAGTTGACAGCATTCTGAATGTTAGTGGCACTATTTGTGAAGTGAACAGGTGCACAAAAACAGGAAGACGGCTAGCTAGCTGAAGTTAAGTCAGAAAAAATACCTCACATTTTATGGCATACTTCTCGTTCATGGTCATAACAAACAATTGTGATTTTATAGTGACAATTTCTATTCGCAAATATTTTTGGTTTTAGTTGCTCGACTGCAATGTAACTTTCAGAACATTTAACAGACATATTAAACTGCATGGATTCCAAATTGTATGGTAATTAAATATAAATTTAGCACAAAGTTACACCAAGTAATCTAAGTGACGGGTTATAAGTGCCTCCAAGTGTAGACGGGCCACAGTAGCTAAAAGAATGCCATATAGAAGTCAGTTTGTTGCGTGTTTTGAATAATTGCATAAAATATTACACTCTTAGGCCAACTTTATAACAAGAGTTGTCAGAGGACAGCACGCTCGACTATTTGCCTCTTTGTCGATTAACAATGGCCATAATTTCGTCAGGAGTTATCTGCCTTGATTGTTAAAACCTCAACTGATAATGGTGAAGTTTCAAATCAATCACTTAAGTAGTTAGTGGGGTATATGCATGATAGTCACTTGCATGCAAAACCTTAACCAAAATTTCTAAGTCGAACAAGGGCCATAAATTGTAAAATATTCAAGCAAGAGGTATGTACCTTAATTATTGCAATAGAATGGATCACTGGGAAGGCGTGTGTGAAGTTTCAATCCATTACATCAATCGGTTACTGAGATATGGCCTTGATTGTACTTGCAAGCAAAACTTTAACCAGAATTTTCAAAGTACAAAAAGGGGCATAATTCTGCTAAAATGCTGGTCAGAGTTATGGGGTTAGGCGTATGACCTTACATTATGACCCCGAATACATGTGTGAAGTTTCAAGTGGATACCTCGAGTAGTTACAGTGATATGAACTTGCATGCAAAACTTTAACCAGAATTTTCTAAGTACAAAAAGGGGCATAATTCTGCTAAAATGCTGGTCAGAGTTATGGGGTTTGGCATATGACCTTACATTATGACCCCGAATACATGTGTGAAGTTTCAAGTGGATACCATAAGTAGTAACAGAGATATGAACTTGCACGCAAAACTTTAACCAGAATTTTCTAAGTACCAAAAAGGGCATAATTCTGCTAAAATGCTGGTCAGATTTATGGGGTTTGGCATATGACCTTACATTATGACGACCCCGAATACATGTGTGAAGTTTCAAGCGGATACCTTAAGTGGTTACAGAGATATGAACTTGCACGCAACACTTTAACCAAAGCATTACGCCGACGCCTGGGTGAGTAGAATAGCTCTCCTTATTCTTCGATTAGTCGAGCTAAAAATATGTTTGTTTGCAATTGCCGCCCTGTCCCGCTCCATAAGTTTTTTTTTGTAAAAAGAAATCTGTTTGATTTATGAACTTCCAATTTTAAAAAAAAACTAGACATGTGTCCATTAAAGGTTGGCCTAACATGAAATAACCCCAAGGCATCTAATCCAGATCTCAGATCTTTCACAAACTGTCTTGGAGTATCACTATTAAATACTTCCTCTATCAAGTCTGCAGATAGTATTCTTGGCAGTTTTACCATTCTGTAGAGTACTCAGTGCTGAAAAAGACAAGAGGGCCATGATGGCCCTGAATTACTCACCCAAGTTCCATGGTTGTTAATAAGCAAAAATGTTCAGCACTGTAAGCTGCATGCTTAGGCCTAACCAAGAAATGCGGAAATGCCACGAAACCAGGTTTTCAATATTTGACTGATACCGATTTGTGGTGTTTAAAATAATTGCACATGGTATATTAAGCTTCTTCGTCAATCTCAAATACAGAACAAGAACGCCGCAGAGCGAACGCCAACGCTCGTCTGTTTTTTAAGTCGAAAAAGAGGCAAAACTCAAAAATTATTAAAGCTAGAGTTATGGCCCTTTGCTATACATGTGTGTTTTTTTTCTCGCAATATGTATACTTTCATTACTCTTCGAATAGTCAAGCTAACAATTTGACAATGCAAACTAAAGTTATTCACCAGACATTTGTTTTTATTTTTAGTAACAATAGCCTTGACTTTGACCCCATTGGCCCAGAAAGCCATCCTAATCTTTTTCTTGATATAAGCTAAAAACACACTAAGGTTTGTGACAATAGGTCAATGCAAACTTGAGGACCATAAGCCCAATTGTCTCAAGATACTGAATGGAAATGGTTTTTAATCAGGAGGTCAGTGCAACCTTGACCTTTGTTTTACTGATCTACACTGTACAGTTTATGGAGCACATCACAGGAATAGTAGCAATAGGACGCATGTGACTAGCATAGGCCACTTTGGTCCATAGCCAAAACTCAACAATTCTCCATATACATGCACCTTTGTCTGTTACTTAGTCAGCTCATACTGCCTTACCCATTATCTTTCCAATGACTTCATAATCGCCCGACCATTTCTTGACTGGACTGAAATACTCTTGTTGAATTTCTTGAAGAACTATGCAGACAAATTCCTTTCTCGGACCCCCAAGGTCAACAGCTGACTGAAATAAGAACATGTTGTTATTTCACATGAACTTGGAAGATTTACCAAATTCGAACTTGACTGTTATTTTTGGATGGCAAATTTATCATTGTTATAAATTTTAACTGAACCCATTACTAGTATGGCACTATACAGATAATGCGCGGAAACCATTTTCTTTTAATTCATACAAGAGCGCTGCGAGACGGACGCACAAGCTCGAATATTGCCGCTTTTTTTAAACTCGCCGAAAAACTTTAACGTTAGTGGATCGTTTGGTTTAATACCATTTATTCACCTGATGTACGGACGAACAGACAGCTCTGGGATTCTGACCCTAATTGCACAATGTACATTACTTTGTTACACAATGTGAATGTTGCCACATTATAGCATAAAAAGTCTGTTTTCAGTCCGTTATACCGTCCGGACAAGCAAATCAGGACCAATATTTGACCTTTGACCTGTAAGTGTGACCTTGACCTTTAAGATACGACCACGGTTCTTGTACGCGACATTTTGTCTCATCATGCTTAACATGTGTGCCAAGTTTTTTGAAAATCCCCAAATATACGACAGAGCAACGGTCAGGACAAGCAAAGCAGGACCAATATTTGACCTTTGACCTGAAAGTGTGACCTTGACCTTTGAGCTATGACCACAGTTCTTGTACGCGACAATCAGTCTCATCATGCTTAACATTTGTGCCAAGTTATTTGAAAATCCCCCAATATACGACAGAGCAACGGTCCGGAAAAGCAAATCCGGACGGACTAACACACTCACACAATCACTCACTCACTCACGCACAGACACCGAACAGCAAGCGGGCTCGACAAAAACCATTGTCTGTTCGTATTTTTCAATAAGAAAAAGTCGCGAAAGGAAATCTCCCGATAAATGCCCAAATCTCCCGGGTTGAGAAGTCCAAATCTCCCAGGGAGACCCTTCGGAAATATCACATGTAGATCTATGTGAAACCAATGTTTGACCATTACATTCAATGTCAAGACGAACAATTTTATTATAAATGTGATCAATTAAAACTCACACAAGAAATCCGCGGATTTATGTGTCTCGCCTATCACCGCTTTGTCAATAATATTGAAATTCCTAACACAACGCTAATAACAAAAGCTTGATGTCAATATTTCTAAGTTGAAGGAGGGTAATTTTGTTAAAATGGATGTCAGAGTTATGGAACTTGGCCTGGAACATCGTCTAATGACCATAAAAGCATGTATGAAGTTTCAATTCAATAACCCTAGTAGTTTCTGAGGAAAGACTTAACACGAAAATTTAACGTTGAAATTTCTAAGTTAAAAAGGGGGATAATTTTGTTAAAATGCATGTCAAAGTTAGGGAACTTGGCCTGGAACAGCGCCTAATGACCACGAATGTAAGTGTGAATTTTCAATTCAATAACCCTAGTAGTTTCTGAGAAAAAGACTTAACACGAAAACTTAACGTTGACGCCACCGCCGCCGTCGTCGCCGGAAAAGCTACGCCTTTATCCGCCTTCAGCTCCTTAAGTTGCAGGCGAGACAAAAACACAATATTGATGGTACAACCTCTTAGTAGTTGTTTGGGGATGTTTGGAGTCGTTATTATTTTTTTTCAATTTTGGGGTACTGCAGTAGGTCAAAGTAACAGAAGTTCATTCCTGTTAGTATACTTTCTGTCTTTTTTTTGGTAAATTGGTAGGTAGATCAATTATAATTTAATTATTAATATTTTATCATCGTTATTTCAACATAATTTTACTGAAACAACACTGTATCAACAGTTTGAACACTTAACACATTCGTTTGGGGTCGTTTGGGGTGATTAAATGGACCGTTTGAATGAAAAATTTGAACAAAGGGATGTAACTTTACATAACAAATGGCAGTATTAGAAGCAAGGGAGGTAACTTTAATTTAATGAACAAAATCTTATTCTATTTCTTAAAATTTATCTTTATTTGAATGGTATACCAGTTAATGTTTGCCCCACTTTTACAGCCAATGAGAAAACTGTATTTCAGTCAGAATTTGACAAATATATTCCATATTTTTACATTTGACCAGGTTATGTGAAAAAATAAGTTGAATTTTGCTCCGGTTATGCGAGTCGCGTGGTGGGCGGAGTTAACAGGCATTTCACGCGGATTGTTCTAAATATAGATATGATAAATAAACACATTGTGTCAATTGTTTTATGTGTGCGGACTATGCACATGTCATGTAATAGGTAAAAACCCGAACAAAACAAATGAATGTGCATGTTGAACATCAAATAGTTTACGACAAAACGACAATCATACTTCACAAATCGGACGTATATAAATTTATTATATTTTATCATGAGTTTTCCCCATCACTCTTGATCGCAAAGTTCTATCACACTGTTTGGACTGTGCAATGTGGTGCTATAGTTGCGCTCGAGTTGACTCTTGACCTTTCGTTGGTGAGGGTTTGACTTCCAGTGAATTGTCGGAAATAGTCCAGTTACTGTCTGTTTTTACAGTATTTCAGTTATATCACGGCAGTCAGTGCACCTATTCATATGCTCCTAGTAAACCTACACACAATATTCTATCCAATCGATCGACTGCTTTCTCACATAAACAATGTCCAGTGAACAATATCCAGTGGTGAGAGGCGGGTGAAAAAAAAACATTGTAAAGATTAGAGGTCCACCAGATAAGAGGAGGTAACTAAGACTTTACCAAACAATAACTATATAATTCTTTACCAAATCCCATGATGTGGGTACTCATCAGAATCGTCTCAACAAGATGATTCTAATAAGTAGCCACAACCTAGTGTTTAGAGGAGAAATAAAAAGTTAGCATTGGAAATACTCCCCTTATCTGGAGCTCTGTGAATGGGGTTTGTTCCCGCCATAATGATGACGAAATAGATATATTTAGAAATAAAATCCGCAACGGGGTTCTAAATAAGGAAAGCTCCGCCCATTGTATGGGATATGGGAACTGTCCCCATGGCCTACGTGACAAAAGTGGGGCAAACGGTAAATCAGTTATAGTTTATATTTTGAAAATTATACAACTTAACCCAGCGCTACGCTGCTCTTCGATTGGGTTAACTTGCATACTTTTCAAAATATAAACTTTAACTAATACATAGAGTGGGTTCGGGTCAGACCGGACACCTAAGGTATAAATTAAAAATCAATACAATCAACGCTGTAAAAGTGCAAAGGTCACGGAAATATACGCATTTAAACTTTATTCCAGCTTTCTATATGTTTTTCATCAATGTACCGTTTTAAAAACGGGAGCCAGTGACAGTATCGTATAGTCGTCACATTCGGGTCGTTACGGACATGTCGTCTCTACTCGGAATGACTATCGGGTCTATTCGGACGTAGAATAAACAAATATGATATCGGGTTACTTTTAGTCCCATGCGCATATACAGGTAAACTACCAATAATACGCAGTGTTTCACTAAAGATTTAAACAATCACTAATAATTTTAACTTTATTTTATTTATTTTTTATTGAAGAAAAAAAGAAGGAAAATAAAGGAGAAGAAAATCATGGTGCGTGTCTTCATTATTTATACATGATTTTTATAGTGTTCTGAAATATAAAAATAAAAATTAGCCAGGCCCAGGTTTGCACCCGATCCGCTTGTTTTATACTCGTCAAAGACAGCTGCTCTACCAACCGAGCTAATTCGCCATCGCGGTAAATGTGACATAAATTATAATTATTCTTAAACCAGACTGTCCGAATAGACCCGAAATCTAAAAATAGTCGGTGACAATGATGTCATATATACCGAATCAGAACTTGTCGTTTTCAATCGGCATCACCGAGGACGACTGTGGCACATGTATTCGGGATGTTTCGACTACCGGACCAGTCATTTCGACTTTATATCAAGGGAGGTAAAAGCTTTAGACATTTTACACATGAACTACGAAGTTAGACAATAACACCAATAAACCTTGTGTCGAAGATGGGACATCAACTTATTTTTTCAACACGCGGTTTACCACGACTTTCAAAGTGTTTTTAAAAATGACGCGCGAGGAGCTTTCAAACATGCGCGGTAAAACATCTAAATACAACAAAGGAATGTGATTTGTAGCAAGTGTCCGGGCGATGCCGCCGTCCGAACTGACCCGAACCCATGTTTGCCGATGCTGTTGGTGACACAGTTCCTGTCGCTGGCGTACTGTCAACACTGACTGTCCGATTTTGAACAGAATCAGCATTCTGCTGGGCGGCATGCTGGGCGATTTGTCGCAACCTTACACGATTCACCAATGGTCTCCACTCCGATTCGAATCAATTCACAATCGGACATTTCTTTAATAATATTTAAATCAATTTTTTGTCAGTAAACCTCGGGAAGATGGCGCTAAGGCCAACAGGTGCGAAAGCGTCTTCCAGTGCCTTTAGATTTTCCGCCATTTTTTTCGCACCGGTGTTACGGTACCGTATGACTACCCCCGGTGTTACCCCTTTCGTTGCCCAGTGTAATGTATCCGAACATAATAACGATGTTTGCACATAACGAAATGATGTATGCACAAGACAAAATGGCGTCAGAACGGAACAACTTATTAAATGCACACAACGACTTATCAAATGTACATCACAACTTACAAAATGTACAGAACGAGTTAGTAAATGCACATAACATAATAACAAATGCACAGAACGAAATGATGTATGCACGCAACAAAATGTCGTTAGTACATAACATAATGACAAATGCACAGAACGAAATGATGTATGCACACAACAAAATGTCGTTAGTACAGAACGAGTTAGTAACTGCACATAACATAATGACAAATGCACAGAACGAAATGATGTATGCACACAACAAAATGTCGTTAGTACATAACATAATGACAAATGCACAGAACGAAATGATGTATGCACACAACAAAATGTCGTTAGTACAGAACGAGTTAGTAAATGCACATAACATAATGACAAATGCACAGAAGGAAATGATGTATGCACACAACAAAATGTCGTTAGTACATAACATAATGACAAATGCACAGAACGAAATGATGTATGCACACAACAAAATGTCGTTAGTACAGAACGAGTTAGTAAATGCACATAACATAATGACAAATGCACAGAACGAAATGATGTATGCACACAACAAAATGTCGTTAGTACATAACATAATGACAAATGCACAGAACGAAATGATGTATGCACACAACAAAATGTCGTTAGTACATAATGACAAATGCACAGAACGAAATGATGTATGCACACAACAAAATGTCATTAGTACAGAACGAGTTAGTAAATGCACATAACATAATGACATATGCACAGAACGAAATGATGTATGCACACAACAAAATGTCGTTAGTACATAACATAATGACAAATGCACAGAACGAAATGATGTATGCACACAACAAAATGTCGTTAGTACAGAACGAGTTAGTAAATGCAAATAACATAATGACAAATGTACAGAACAAAATGATGTTTCTACAGGACAAAATGTAGTTAACACAGAACAACTTGGTAAATGCACAGAACATACGGACCAGTACCATCAGAAGGCAGCATTGGCGTTCCATCATACGAGTGGGTCTCTCTTGTTTATGTGTACTATTTGCATGTAAGTAATGTAACAATTACTTCAAAAGTTTTAAGCGAACTGAAATTATAGAGAATGTGACTTTTGATTAGGTATTATGAAGACTTAACCATGTTTACAAATCGCATATTGAATAGATCCACGAACTAAAATCACAAAGTAGACCATTACATTTTCGACAAATTGCAACAACAAAAACAGAAAGAAAAAGAAAAGCATTTTACGGTTTAACTGTTAATTTTTAGATGTTGTGTTATACACATTTTAAAATAACCCGCCAAATTACGACATAATTACACTACAAAACAGTTTACCAAAACTCTATCCAGGTGTTCATCTCGTATAATAATGCATATGTGTCGCTTAAAAGTATATGTTAATTCATGTTTTTTTGTATATCCATAATTGAATAAGTGTAAAATGAACTATCCATTTTGTTTTTATTGTCTGGCTGGTTAAAGCTTTTTATATTGTATCTACAGAGTTTTGATTCTCAAACGATGTAAGTTAATTATATACCTCGGGGTCAGTAGGTTTAGAAACGATGTACATACGTAGTAAAATGTGGCTGTTGTTGGCGGGATAGCTACTTTAACTGCAGTAGCAAATGTATGTCGGATATAGCTTTAGAGTAAACATCAGTAAACTAACCGTGATCACTAAATGTAATCTATCTCGATGCACCGGGTGCCGATTCTTATCTGGAATTATGTGTTATATTGTCACATTAAATTATATTATTTAAATCAGATAATATGTACTGAGTATTCTTAATTGTCCTGTTTTATCCCAAGGCATTAATTGCCAAGTTTATCAAAACCGCAATGAGCTGGGCATATATAAGGCTTGCAGGCATATTGCAACTCGACATACATGAACTTGATGCTAACTTGCTAGATAAGAGAGACCGTTGTGAACCCAGCTTCTTGGATATAACCTTTATGACGGATTAACATTTTAGTTGTATGTTTTTTAATGCAGTCATCCTGCTTGAGCGCATACAGCCTGTTGATGCAGTGGATAGCACCGGGGACTTTAAATTCAGTGGACCCTGGTTCAAGCCTCACCGGAGCCAGTGAATTTTTTCTGCGTGTTCTTGAGCAAGATACTTTTACCATCGTCCGTCGGATGGGGACATAAACCAGGCGATCCCATGTATCGCTATGTTAAAGAAACATAGGTGTCTATTCGTCAGTGGACAGGTTCTAAATGCATATAATATCCACCCCCCCCCCCCCACCCCCACACACACACACATCCCCCACCCCCCCCCCCCCACACACACACACTCCCTCTCTCTGTTCATTAGCAATACACCTTCTGTTTTAAGTAATAATCATTCCACTTGCATGCGCATGTGCAAAAATAGGGTTGATGCTTACTATCCTAGGTTAATTCCATACTCTAAATCAAGTACGGGAGAACCTAAGCAGGTGGTACTGTAACAACTGCATCAATACTAACAAATAGTTGCCATGGTAAGTAGTTAGTGCAGTGATCTGGGTATCACCCTAAAGATATTTCTTCG
Organism: Cyrtodaria siliqua; assembly: GCA_037043455.1. Classification (NCBI taxonomy): domain Eukaryota; kingdom Metazoa; phylum Mollusca; class Bivalvia; order Adapedonta; family Hiatellidae; genus Cyrtodaria; species Cyrtodaria siliqua. The sequence goes on from JAWPHD010001208.1 coordinate 316,412, forward strand.
TCGACGCCGTGTGGTTCCCAGGCAAGAATATGACCACTGCATATCCAGGCATAGGGGTAAATTTCCCCGAATTCAGGTTAATTTTGTCATTTTTGTTCATTATTTTCATCATGAAACCTGTATTGATTCAGGTGCAGGAGAATTTGCAGCAACTCTGCAGTTCTGCAGGTAAGAAGGTTCTAGGCACATTCTGCAAATGTTTATCTAGATGTTAATGAAGGGTGGGCCGGGACGAATGTTCATTCCTGTTGGCGCCATATAACATGTTTGTGTTGGTGCGCCGTAAAACTCCAATTCAAATCAATTCATCTTCGTCGATTTTTTTTCAGTAACACAAAAATGGTTCGTGCAAATGCATATACTACTATTTTTACATTTCATATGCAGAATTCTTCATTGGGTTGTATATCATGTATATGGGTGGAGTAATTTAGGTGTAAACATCCTTCAAATATGCATAAATTGTAATTAAAAAGTATTAAAATAGACAACTTTTAAGATTTTGCGTTGCAATATGCAATGTTTAATTCATGTATTTAGGTGTAATACATAATCCAAATGTGTAATCATAATAAGTATTGCCATGACGCATACACCTAAAAAATACTTTTGTTTAAAATAAAAACCGTTAAACCGCACATTTCCTTTATCTACAATCCTTTCGACTATGTGTCGTCTGTGCAATAAATGTATATAGCAGAACATGTTAATACTATTTATGTTGCAGTTACTTTAAGGAAGGCTTATACTTCCAGTTTGGCATGTGTCTCAGCTCATCAGGCTTACTGAACACATATGTGCAATGCCATGAACATTGCTTAGTACTTAATTTCATCAATATATCATAACAATCCCTTATTCATATTATAATATTATTTAAATCATGTATAAAGGTTGTAAATTACTGATTCTTACAAGTTTACACATATATTGTAATTGATTGATTGAATTGGATTTTATAGTCGCACCAACAGCTAAGGTCATATGGCGACTTTCCAGCTTCCATTGGTGGAGGAAGACCCCAGGTGCCCCTCCGGGCAATTTTCGTGCACGGGCGGGCACCTGGGTAGAACCACCGAAGTTCCGCAAGCCAGCTGGATAGCTTCCTCACATAAAGATTCCTAGGCCCCTGAGGGATCGAACCTACAGCGGTGAGGGACAAGTGATTTCAAGTCAGAGACGTTAACCACTCGGCCACGGACGCCCCCCCCCCCCCCCCCCACATATATTGTAAAAAATATTAACTAAACTAAAATGTGTCAATAGTGGGTGGGGTAAATTGACTTCTAATTTGAAGCAAAATAGAGATTTTAAACTGAATTCAGTGCTAAAAAAGAGCTTATTTAGGCTTTATGTAACTCAATGAATTGTAATCTTAAGTGCATCTTTAAAAAGTACATCAATAATTATTCACACAAGCATGACATTCAAAAATGAACATCAAACACTTATATGAAAGACGGGATGATCTTGAAGTATTTATCAAGCATTAACATTAACATCTCCATTTGTTAACCTGGTAACATTTTAAATTTAAACCTGCTTGCATACAAAATTAAATAAAAGTTTCAGTTTTCATTTTGTCTTCGTTATTCTATCAAATACTTAACTATATTATAGGTGCACTATTATCAACATTAAGTAATGTGTAAAACAATTTCTTCTGAACTATTCTAATAAATAATACTAATAATTGTACAAATGCAAATTATGCAGAAAGATTTACCGAACTCCAGAAGTTTTAAACAAATAAAGACTGCCTGGTGTCCCTTTAATACAACTTGTTTTCGCAGGTATCCAGTACATGCAGTTTACACGAGCTCATATGACAATCACGCTGCAATATAACTGAAAACATTTTTTACTCTAACTTTGAACAGCACCGTGCAAGCATAACACGTTTGGGAATGCAAGCTCCATTTAAAGAACTACATAAGTGCAAATACGTTTTGAAAAGGCTCCCACCTCCATATGATCCAATGACATTTAATACGGCTTGACATTTTGAAGTCGTCGGTATCAATTCACTTAGAGCTGCTCAAGGGCACGATTCACATTTGAGGTCTCTCTGAAAAACAACATCAATCCAATGTCAATGATCAAACAGACATAGTTTATCATTTTTTATACATAACATATTTAAAAAAGAAAAGAATAAAGGAAGAACTAAACTGAACAAAGCATGAATACTACTTCTGCTCAATTACACGGTTAATGTAATAAAAATATCTCTCAGCATTCATTATACATGTAAAATATAATGTAGCCTGAATTGGAGATCCATTAAAAACACTGTTCCACGTTCATAGCATATTTCCTGCCCATGGAATAGTCATTTCTTTTGAGACACACTGGTTGCACGTGTAGTAGCTCCACCTCCTTAAAAACTTTTAAGTGAAGTATACTTTCTCGAAATTTGGCCTTTGTTTCGCAACAGAAAGTATCTAGTAAAAGTAAATAAATGTAAATTCAAAATCACTTCATTGTCTCAAAACTCTGATCTACATAAATATGAATCTGACCGAGGTTTCAGTGGTAGTTGTATCGGGTTATGTATTCACGAATGTGCGAGAAAATGGGATAACGTAACGATATAGAGACAACGCTAACAATTTACATTCATGCATCTGAGGGGTGGGGTGGAGGGGGTTTCTAGTTTCCTTACCCCCTCCTTGTTTTCGGTATGAAAGCTCCATCTACACCTTCCCCCACACACACACTTGGTTGAGTGTGGGAAGCGGGGGTTGCGTGGGACATTGATAGCATTTCTACTAGTAATTGTTTTATTCCACGACACGTTCTACAGTTTACAGTACATCCAGTAACTGGAAAGATCGAAGTACACGAAAACACTTACAGTGATTTTGAACTTTCTATTATACAGCATATACCACTTTTAAGCACTATATTTGGCCAATGTCTAATTGTACGGTCGAAAAGTGGTGTTATTAACAAACACATTTTAATGACAAAACAAATAGCAGCAGACAGTAATCCCAAATCCAATTTGCACCAACATGAATATATGTCGCGTGTCCAGTTATGTCACACGGTGACCTGTCATCAACACTGCACCGTGTTGACACATAATGGGACGTTATTTCGTCCGGTAAGGTATTCGTTTTTACATAATCTACAGTATGAAACACTATACGCGTATTTTTAGACTCCATAGGTACCCGTAGTGCTCGCCAACGTAGCGCGCCCAATATCGGGTGTAAAACAATGGCGTGTGTTTTAATAGAAAATTCGTAAAATAGTCCGTAAAATACAAAGAAATAGTCCATGTTCGCGGAGTTAAAATGCGAACAGAACTGATATGTTATAGGTCCGTGGAGTTCCTACTGCAGGTGTATCAGGTGAAAGTCACAGAAACGAAAAAGCGTTCATAGCATTCTCATGACCTGCTAACCACTAAGCAGCAAACATATTCCATCCATGTTTGTGATGTCATATTTTGCCTTTTATTGATCTTTGTCGTGTTTTGTTTGTTTCTGTGCGTATTTGTGGTTGCTTGTGGTCCTTGAATTCTATATTTCCTTTTCGACTTTTATATCTACTTTTGGTAAACCTTAGATCCTGTTAGAAACTCGGGGGCATATTTTCCACCGAATGTTTCAAGCGGCACCTCTGTTGTGAACATGTGTATGTTTGTGGTGACTCATATTCAACTTCTATTACATTTCCCGTTTGAGTTGCCTACTAACTCTTATAGTCAGTGGTAATTGAGGCACTAGATACATTTTCATACAATCAAGCCCAGGCCGTTTTATACGAAAGTCGTCACCTCAAATGGCACTAGTAGCTCCCATGCTTGATGCTGAGCATATAAAGGGTAGTTCTTGGTATGGTAGACCCGGTGTCAGCATAATGTGATTGGGCGGGTTATCCGGTTATGTGCATACGACATGATATTTTTTGGAGTCCTTCTTCCTTCTTCAATTCTATCTATTAACAATGTTCAACGGAATAGTTTAAGATTATTGTGTTTATGTGGCGCTTGTTTTTGAAAACGGTCGAAAGGATGTTAATATCAATGTATGTGTACATTTAAACACATTGAAGCAAAAGGTCTACGCCCATCTCGATGTTTAAATCAACACACTCTATAAGACCATACTATATATATAACGTGTACATGTTCTTTTGAATATACATGCGAGTATTTACCAAGGACGACACATTTGAACACCTGTCATGTAGCCAACATTTCAAATAACAATGGATGCACCACATGTTATGCTACTGCTGTAAATGAAGCTTGCATATTTTAATTCTCTGTATTAAAATCCCCCCAGTCGGTGGTGGGGTGATAAGAATCAACCGACTGCTCGTTACTTAGCAGAGGGGTAGGACCACCCCTCCACCCACGAACAGTAACCCACCTGATGACCTAGGGTGGCGACCCGTATCGTTGGAGAATGGAATCCTGGTGGTTGAGTGACGTGGAGGTCTGGTAGTTATCTCCGCGTTACAACACACCACTTTGGTCCGGACTTCAACTAGACGGGCGGTCAGATTAGCCCGATCTGATCAATCGGTTTGTCACACCAGCTATACGGGATCCTAGCTTCTTGTTTAAATTACATATCTCCCATACCTCTCGTTTAATATCTTACTCCCCTTTAAGTTTGTCCTCTTTAAACATAATGTAGAAAGGATCCTTTATGGTGGTGGCGCTAGGGATAATCATGTATTTCTGAACGCTATATGACTATACTCGTGCCACTTTTAGGCGGAACATAAGTGCGGCTCTTCGACTTTTTAGTTAATGGGATATGTCCGCTGGGTGGTATTGGGGGTCTGATGCAGTAGTTTTATATGAGTATACTATTCACGTATTCTTGGCATTTGTCTGTCGGCTATCCACAGCAAATGTCCCCTTGTTGGACTCCGAGGCAGGTGAGAAAGGTGGAGAATGAATTTCTATCACCCAGTATCGGAAAAAAAACACGCACAAATTACTGATTATACGGATAACAACTATTCCAGAGACGCTAAACGCCCTAGGGACGATTCTGATTCTGACTCTGACACTGATATCTCTAATCTTAATTGGCCTCGATTTCTGACAATTATCTCTTTGGATGAAACTAGGCCAATTACTAAACTTTCTCCTTTCGCAATCTCCAAGGCTTTACTCGGCATTGCCGGTGAGCCGAGGAGTGTGTAAAAGCTTCAATCCTACAAACTTCTCGTCGAGTGCAGTAAAACATCTCACTCCGATATCATTCTTAAAATCAAGACCTTTGTCAACATTCCTGTTGAGATGATACCTCATAATTCGCTCAACTCTTCAAAGGATGTGGTACGCTCCAGGGCACTGCACCTTTGAAGAAATTACTCACAAGCTTAAATCTCAAGGTGTGACTGAGGTCAGTACGAGGCGGAGTGGCATCCTCACTCCTACCAATACTTTTGTGCTTACCTTCAGCACACGAAACCTCCCGAAGACTATCAAGACTGGATATATCATTTTACCAGTTGACCCCTGCATCCCAAATCCTCTTCGTTGTTTCAATTGTCAACACTTTGGTCTCCATAGAGAAAGATGCAAGCGAGCTGCTCCCGTCTGTGCCCGTTGCGACCAGGAAGGTCAAAGCGACTTCGCTAATTGCACAAATCCCGCCTCTTGCGTTAATTGCAAGGGGGCCCAAGAGGCTTTCTCGAAAGACTGTCCGAAATGGAAGCACGAGAAAATCAAAATAGAAAAAAAATATCTCTTTCCCAGAAGCTAGAAAACTTGTCGAAAGTCTCACTCCACCCACTCCATCTGGCAAATCGTACGCCGATGCGAGTAGGGTTGAGAAACCAGCTACCGGGTCTATCGCGGCGCAGACCGTGTTAACCTGGACAATATACTCCGACAAGTTTGCTACTATTCCACTCTCTTTTCAGAAATCCTCTTAACTATTTTCAGCATCTTAAACTGTGGTCCTCTTAAATAAGCCTCGTGTAGCTCCCAAACCTCTTGTGGCTTCTAAGCCTAAAACTCCTTCAACTATATCTTCAACAACTCCTACATCTACTGCATCTACTTCATCTGTTTCGGAATCGACGGACTCTGGTGCAACCAAGAGTCCACCAAACCCGACGAACTCTTCCAAAAGGTTCGTCAAATCCGAGAGTTCGTCACCAAGCACAAATGCTTTCAAGAAACTTTCTTGAAGACTAGTGATAAGATATCTTTTAAAAACTATTCATTGTATAACTATATTTGTGATACAGGTGATAAAGCTTCTGGAGGAGTTTCGATTCTTGTGAATCGAAACATTCCTTACAGAACTGATGCGTTGAAAACTGGTTTGCAAGCTTTGGCGGTCAGTGTTACGATGCACAGAGTTATAACAATATGCTCCTTATATTTATATTTTTGGGCTCATTTCTTCACTAGAAATTAAAGATCTAAATCACCTAGTTGCACAATTACCATCACCGTTTATACTCTTGGGAGATTTTAGTGCACACAGCTATATTTGGTGTTGTAAGGATATAAACGATAAAGGCAAGAACGTTTAGGATTTCTTAGCCAAAAAAATGTGCGTCTTTTTAATGATAACAAATCACATACTTATTCACATCCAGCTACAGGCTCTCATTCTTCCATTGCTTTAACAATATGCGATCCAACGCACTTGACGGATTTTTCGTGGAGTGTTGGTGACGCCCTATATAAAAGTGATCACTTCTCCTTATTTTTTGAAAATATCGGCCCTCCACTTCTCGAAAAAACGCAACGATGGAAACTTCGCAAAGCTGATTGGGATACGTTTCCATCTCTTTGTAGGGAACAATTAAAGCCTTCCGTTTGCGAGGATGTCGAAGACGCAACTGCTCTGTTTACCAAAACCCTTCATGATATAGCTGATCAAACTATTCCAAAAACCTCGGCAAATCCAAAACGCCCACATAAACTACTGTACGATGAAGACTGCAAAAAGGCAGTCAGCGATCGTAAAGCTGCATTGAATGCTTTTAACAAGAGGAAATCCTGGAGATCTTATGTCTCTAGGTTTAACTCTCGCTCATCTCTTAAGAAGACATGGGACATGGTCCGGAAAATAAACGGTAAAGGTAATTCTAGTTGTGTAAATCATCTTAAAACTGATAATGGAGATATTACATCTGTCAAAGATATTAAAAACACTTTGGCAAAACGTTTTTCTAAAAACCCTTCTTCTGAAAATTGTCAACCAAATTTTCTAAAAAATAAGAAACTAAAATAACAGAAGAAGCTGAATTTCAAGTCGAACAATTTGGAGAAATACAATCAACTGTTCACTCTCAAAGAACTTGAGGAATCCCTTAAAAAGGCTTATGATACATCAGCTGGTCCTGATGATATCCATTATCAATTATTAAAACATTTACCTGAAACCTGTCTCTCTCTACAATTCTTGATATATTTAATAAGGTTTGGGTGACCGGAAACTGCCCCGATTCTTGGCGGGAAGCAATCGTTATTCCAGTCCCCAAACCTGGAAAGGATCATACGGACTCAATAAATTATCGCCCTATTGCTTTAACGAGTTCTATATGTAAAACCATGGAACGATTGATTAATGAGATACTCGTTTGGTACCTGGAATCCAACAAGCTGATAACAAAGTATCAAAGTGGATTCCGGGCGCCAACGAGGCACAACAGACAATCTCGTTCGATTTTAATCATGTATTAGGGAAGCTTTCGTAAAGAAAGAACATCTAGTCGCTGTAATGTTTGACTTGGAGAAAGCTTAGGATACTGCATGGAAGTACGGTATCATGATTGATCTTGATGACCTTGGTCTTAGAGGCCGATTACCAATTTTTATAGAGAATTTCTTAGATGATAGACAGTTTCGTGTCCGAATGGGTTCAACCCTCTCTGACATTTTTGAACAGGAGATGGGTGTGCCACGTGGCAGCATACTCTCCGTAACCCTTTTTAATATAAAAATTAACAGAATAGTTAAATACATTAATCCTGATGTGGAATGCTCTCTATATGTTGACGACTTTGTTATACTCATATGTTATCGTGCAAAAAGCATGAACACTATAGAGAGACAACTGCAACAATGTTTGAATAAACTTCAGACCTGATCGGATGAAAATGGTCTAAAACTAATATTATACATTTTTGTCAACTACGTAAACAACACTGGATGGGTCACCAATACCAGTAGTGGATGAAACAAAATTCCTTGGTCTTATTTTCGACCATAAATTAACGTTTATGCCACACCTTAAATATTTGAAGGCCAAGTGCCTTAAAGCTCTTAATTTACTTAAAGTTTTTGCAAACACTAATTGGCGAGCAGATCGTAAAGTACTTTTACAACTTTATAGATCTCTTATCAGATCCAAGATGGACTACGGCTCAATAGTATATGGATAGACTCTTAAATCATACTTGCAGATGCTCGATCCTATACATAATCAAGGATTACAAATCGCCTTTGGTGCCGTTCGTACATCACCAGCCGCGAAAGTCTATATGCTGAAGCTAATGAACCACCACTGTTTTTAATCCTAATTATGAACCTCTTTTTGACCGAAAACCGAAGGCAATTCGGCCATTTGGTCTTCGTATTAAACCAAAATTAAGAGACACTGAAATCGACCTTAATTTTATTGCCAAGTACAAAGTACCACAAATTGCACCATGAACTTTGGAAACACCAACAATTATTTTCGATCTTTCTAATAGTAACAAATCCAGTACAGAGCCTACTGTCTTTCAAAGCAAATTTAATGAAATTAAATCGAAATACAGTAACTTTCAACATATATACACAGATAGTCCTAAATATGGAGATAAGGTAGCCGCAGCAGCTGTGGTTCACAAGCACAGCATAAAGAGCCGCTTGCCTGACAAGGATACTATCTTTTCAGCTGAACTTAAGGCAATTGAACTTGCCTTAAATTATATTCAGGAATCTGATGATCACCATTTTGTAATCTTTTCCGATTCCCTTTCATCTCTTCAAGCACGGGGTAATATGAAACATGATAACCCAGGTGTGCTTCAACTTTTAGAAAAGTGCATTTTTTTATAGTTAATAATGTAGGAATATGTGGTAATGAAAGAGCTGATAGTGCTGCTAAAGCAGCATTATGTTTACATATATCTAATGCCAAATTACCTTATACTGATTTTAAAAGTTGTATTTACACATATATTCGTAACTCGTGGCAAGCCGCTTGGGATTTGTCAGTGAACAATAAACTCCATTCAATTAAACCGTTACTCGGAGAATGTCGTTCTTCTAGTAGACCCATTCGTCGAGAAGAAGTTGTCCTAGCCCGGTTCAGGATAGGGCATACACGTTATACTCATTCATATTTATTACAAAGTGAGCAATTACCAGAATGTATATCCTGTTTGCACCGTTAATGGTCAAACACATATTGTTGGAATTTGTAGACTTTGATCCTATGCGTCAGAGGTACTACAATGTTAATACTATGAAAGGGTATAGATTCGAAACAATAGATTTAGTCTTGTTTTAGATTTCCTGAAAGAAATCAGACTATATAAATCATTATAATATGTTCTAATATAATATATTTACTTATTTATATACCCGTCGACGGGCATTTGTTGATTTACATATATAGTTTATATTACTCCCATCTATTGGGATCACTCTTCGTCCGTCGTTCGTCATCCGTCGTCCGTCGTCCGTCCGTCCGTTGGCGTCATCGTCGTCGGTGTTAACGTTTCTTCAATCGACTTCTCCTCAGAAACCGCTTAGCCAATTTTGAAAACCTTTGAATTCGCATGGATGATCCTTAGATGAATACTTTTTAGATTTGTTAAAATTGGGTCAGCGCGACATCCAAGATGGCCGCCATTACCATATATAGTCGAAATCTTAAAAATCTTCTTCTCTAGAACCGCTGGATAGATATCAACAGTTTTTCTTTTTAAATGATTACCGACGCCTATTCTATTAAATTTGTTCAATTGAAGTCCCCGGGGTTAATAATGCTCGTGCCCCGGGTGTCCAAACTTTGTATATTGAGATATTGCATGTTTTTCATATAGACATATAGGAAAAATCTTTTTCAAAAATATTTTTTCTCTGAAACCACAAGGCACAGAGCTCTCATGTATTACATGTAGCATCATCTTATGGTCCTCTACTAAGTTTTTTCAAATGGTGAACTGGGGTTTAATTTGGGCCCGCCCCGGGGGTCACAGTTTTACATAGACTTTCATAGGTATAAAAATCTTCTTCTATGAAACTACAAGAGCCAGAGGTTTAATATTTTGCATTTACTATAAGATTATGGTCCTTTACCAAGTTTGTTCAAATGGTGACCCTGTGGTCACATTTAGCCCCGCCCGGGAGGTCACAGTTTTACATAGGCTTGTGTAGGGAAAAACTTTAAGAATCTTCTTCTCTGGAATTGCAAGAGCCAGATGTTTAATACTTTGCATTTGCTATAAGCTTATGGTCCTCTACCAAGTTTACTCAAATGGTGACCCTAATGTCAAATTTGGCACAGCCTCGGGGGTCACAGTTTTACATAGACTTATACAGGAAAACATTTTTAAAATATTCTTCTCTGAAACTACATGAGCCAGAGGTTTAATAATTTGCAATTACTATAAGATTATGGTCCTTTAACAAGTTTGTTCAAATGGTGACCATGGGGTCAATTTGACCCCGCCCAAGGGGTCACAGTTTTACAAAGGCTTGTATAGGGAAAAACATAAACAAATCTTCTTCTCTGGAACAGCAAGAGCCAGAGGTTTAATGTTTTGCATTTGCTATAAGCTTATGGTCCTCTTCCAAGTTTGTTCGAATGGTGACCCTGGGGTCAATTTGGCCAAGCCCCGGGGTCACAATCTAACATAGACTTATACAGGAAAACATTAATAAAACTCTCTCGAACTACAAGTGACAGAGGTTTAATAATTTGCATTTACTATAATTTGCATTTATTATACTCTTATGGTCCTTTACCACGTTTGTTCAAATGGTGACACTGGGGTCATTTGTTGTACATAGACTTCTTTTCTAAAACCACAAGGCACACAGCGCTCATATATTACATGTAGCCCTGGGGTCACATTTGGCCCTGCCCCAGGTGTTAACTCTAGCACCTTCATATTGTATTTGATATTTACCAAACGCTGTCAGTGTCTTTATATCAATCAACCACATTTCTTGAACAATCTTAACCAAATGTGCACAGATTGTATATGACCATAAGATTTCGAAAAAGTTTGATAATGGGCCAGTACTGAGGTGATCGATTTAGGGCCATCTTGGCCTTCCTGTTTAATAGTTTTATCTTTATATATTTACATAAATGTTTAATTACTACTTAATTCATTCATCTTTCGTCGGTTTTTGCGCACAATATGACCTATTTATGTGTCGACGTGCCGTAAGACACCATTCATTCATTCATTTTGTATTAAAATTAATTAACTGATAAGGTATATGATTATATTTAATTGTCAAGAAGACCTGTCACCTTCCAAAGTGTTCACACAAATATCTTCCACAGACATAAAATGCGCAAATAATGACGTAAACGAACGAACGCACCAGCGAACCGACCGACCCACCGACCCACCGACCGGCCAGTCAACCAACCAACCGACCAAACAATTAAATGGATAATCAAAATAGAGATGCATTCATTAAAAAACTTGGAAAATGTAATTTCCAAGTAATATAATTATATAAAGAATCAAGAAAATATATGTAGGAGTGTTAAGCTCGTCAGCAGATCATTAGAACCACCAGCGATATCAAACAATGTCCGTGTCATCTCATCACATCCTTTTGACAGGTCCTTCATCTAATTTGCATATATACGAGGATTTTTCATTTTATGTTCCTAGAAAAAGTACATAATTTCAAAACATTCTTTACATTCATTTAATGTACTCTCCATTAGATTGTATGCAACGTTTTAAGCATTTTAGTCATATTTAAAACATTTTTATACTAGATTCTAGGCACACCCCTTAGGCGCTGGTAAATCTATGAATGGCATACATTCCCCGAGGGACGAAAAGATAACAAAATTGTTTAGAATGTTAACATCAACAAAAGGTAGAGCAAGTGTGAGAGCCAGCATCATCCGACTCAAACCCATCTTCCCCCGACACTCAATATGTTTTTACTGAAATTATCTCCGTCATAGAATGAAGTGTGGACATATTGAAGATATAGCAATTGCAGATTTGATACAACAGAGTTACATGTATTACCATTGAAGTATTTAAAACTGATGAATGTAGATATAAAAATCGAACAGCAAAAGAACCATTCAAGGACGACAGTCAATCACAAACACACACAGAAACAAAGAACAACTTTAAAGATGAATCCCCAGCGGCCTTTTTTGCCACTGACCCTTCCAAGGCGCTAGCCCTATTGTCAACCCTTTTGTGTTTGTGATGTTTTATTTGTCCTTTATTCATCTTTTTTTCTGTGTGTGTTTGTGGTTGACTGTTGTCCTTGAATGCTGCTTTAGCTGTTTGATTTTTATGTCTATATTCATAGATAAAACCCCATGTGTCCAAAAGATGCACTTCCCAAAACACAACTATGTCAAATAGAATTATTTTATGTTCCAAAGAATTATCAAACTATTCACAAATTTGAAACATCGTGTACATATATTTGTTGATGAGAAATTGACCTAAAGGGTATTTTCTTGGAGGGTCATTGTCACACCTACAACTGCTATGCCTTTTTGCGAATAAATACACAAGATACAAAAAATAACAACGTTCGAAAGATGTAGTGTATACAGTTACCTAGACAGTGATCTAAACGCAAAACGTTAATAAGGTATATGTCATGTACTTGGATGGTAGAGGTCGCAGTGTCACTTGCGATTTACTATTCAAGATAAACTATAACCAAAGTTTGAAAGGTGCATACACTTCCTGAGAAAGTGAACTAAACGCAAAACGTCAGGGTAAAAGTAGACATAAAAAATGAACAGGAAATGTAACATTCAAGAACCACAGTCAACAACAAACATCCACAGAAACAAACAACAACAATAAAGATGAATAAAAGGCAATATATGACATCACAAACATAAAGTGTTGAAAATAGGCCTTGGAACGGTCAGTGGCAAACAAAAGGTTCTAGAGTGCACCAAACCTCACTCTGACCCTATTGTCATCCCAATAAATGAGATATAATGAGTATAGATGAGTATAAGTAAAGATATCCCCGCCATGTTATAATCATTAACAAACAAGGCAGCATTAAAAGGCAATTTAAGTAAAACATATAAATGACCATGTATATATAATTTAAAAATAAAAGCCTAGAAATCCACAAAGTAAGTACTCAGTGATTAGACAGAAGCCAGAGCAACAAGAGAACACACTATTAAGGGTACGACAAGACAAGATTTAAGGCAAGCATCAGACGCTAGGTAGAAGTCATCATAGGGTCCACAATCTGTTTTGTCACAATCAAAGAGTAAAGCATAGTAGCGAACTGTAAATGGGTCATCCGCTAAACAAGCTGTACGTTGCAAAGTGTTAGGGTCATAACCTCTTTCGATAATCGTTTTAACAAGTTTAATAAAGATTGTAAGAAAGTGATTATGACCAAGGATTTTACGACGTTTGTCAACACCGACAACAAGTGAAAATTGTGTCTTCCGAGTAAACGTTAGATTTATGATTATATTTTATAAAGAAATATAAAAAGATCGGACAGGGAAAGTATCATTTAAGGAGGACAGTCAACCACAAAACACAGAAACAAACACGCAAACAGACAAACAAGGAGGCAAAAGTAACAATAAATGCATACGACATCACAAACACAAAAGGGTTGACAATAGGGCTACCGCCTTGAAACGGTCAGTGGCAAAGTAGACCATACACAAACAATAACATCTAAGAAAAGGGGATATTAGTATAGGTACAAGCAGTTTCTTTTTAATATAGCTATTTTTTATTGTTTAAATGGATCGTACGATCCATATTTACTATACTCATAGTTGCAGATTCGGTGTAAAGTAGTTGCTTTGAGCCTCCATTTTTTGTACTCCTAGTTGGGGTTAAATTATGTTCAATATGAAGCCGATAACAGAGACAGTTGATTTTTTTTTTCATATTTACGAATTTTCTAACTCATCAATGTGGACTCCACTTAAGATACGTAAATCCAAATTAATTTCAATAACAATTAACGGATATAGATTGAAAAGTCAATGAATATCAGTGGTAACTTATGTCTGTCTGTTTATGCTCCCATTGTTATCGGGTGAGTTGTCGTGTAGAAGCAGCTGTTAAGTCCGTCCGTATATACATGCATATCCTAATATACTGAGCAAAAATAGAAACGTCGTTCCCTGTTTAAGTAACGATATCCAGAAATCCAAAAGGGTTACAGTTATAAATCATAATCAAACATAAAATTTATTCATTTGTGGATCGATATAAATTCACTAAATCTGGCTAGCACGGGAACTTTCAGAGTGATACCTTGGCGAAGTCGGTAGGTGTCAAAATCAAATTTTTAGATAAATGGACAATTCTATGGACAAATTTATTTAACATAAAAAACAAAACATCTTAGAGTAAACTTGCGTCAAACTTTTCGAATATAAAGGGCAATATTTCTGCCAAATAAATATTGTTTCTGATATTATGTTCACATCAACAGTGTTGCATTAATGTCATATATTATATCATTGACAATATCATGCCTATAATGTGCATTTGGATGAAAATTTCAATTAATCATATCCCATCCATTTTTTTTTTCTAAGATGGCTGACCAATAGTCTTTAATAACGAGTGTGACCACCATTTCACGAGTATTATTGCATGTATTCGTTTCTATTTTTGCTAAGTATATATTCGTTGAACAGGACCATTATTGATTTCGTATCATGAACATTGACTGTTTACAAAACAGTGCATTGTTATTTAAATGTGTCAACCAACCATGTATTGGTCAGTGTTAGGTTTATATTGTCAAAATGACCAGTGTGAACATCTGGTTGGCAATTTGCATATTAATGGTGATGTTACCGGTCAATATTCGTTAATGTTTAGCAAAAGGAACTATAACAATTGAACAATGATGACTTTGAACGCAGTGGGACATATATATAAACTACGATATACAGAATAAAACATCCTTAATACTTTTTTCTGTTTCAGGCAGTTATGGATGAAATAAAATGCATTGCTACTGTTGTTCAAAGAGGTCACATGACTTTCCGGACATAACTGATTAAATTGCCTACCACAACCCAGAAGCGCTGACAATTAAATGTTACTTCATCTGGAACAGATACGCAATGTATTACCATATTTTTCCATTATATATAAAAACAGAAAAAACTAACCACTCCTTCATTACAAACTTCCAGAATATTTCTTTCAACCGTTAAAAAAAATCCAAAACTTTACCTCTACACCTAAGAAATGCGCGAAAAATGTTTTTGACTTGCGTCTTGAAGAAGAAGGGTGTGGTTTGGATAAAATCAGTGATTCCTTTGATGAAACGTCGCGTTTGGATGATACGCAAAGTGAAAATTGCAGGCCAGATGAAAATGTGTACCAATTTGATGACGATGTACAAGTGCACGAGGAGCAAAAGCGCATGTGTAACAATACAAGTATCACAAAGAAACTTTTTTTAGTTTATTAAAAGGATAATTAGAAAGTATGTATAAATGTATTGAACTCTATGTTATAATGTATGGCGGTAAGATTGGAGGGAAATATACCCAATATGCATGTGTGAAATTGAACAGTTAAGCGATATGAAAGTGTCAGTGAATGTGTTTTATTATAGTTGTTATTCGTTAATATTGATCTGATATTGAAAGTTATAAGTACATGTAATATCTGTGTTATACAATAATAATTTGCATATGAATTCCATTATATTTAATGATACACGTGTAATTGTTTGAATAATACAACATGATATATTGTATACCGTTTCATGACAAGTCACAGTCTGTTTTGAACGTTGTGGATGTAGGATGTGTAGTTATAAACGAAGTCAGTGCGTCTTTCTTACCTGCAGTCATGAACAACGTTTCACAACCCATTGTTTGTGAAATGGAGAAGAGTCCCAAACCAACAAATCGTGTTGTTATGCATGTGTTACCAGCGGTAAGAAAAAATATTAAAACGATACTGATAAAGAAGACATGTATTTAAAATTCAATCTGCTACTAGCAGAATACCTGCTACCCCTCTAAGTATTGCATGTTTACTCTGTTTGGATGTGGTGGAGTGGTATTCGATGAAACATACTCACCAGATGAGATATTCTGGTGAAGTAAGTTCTGGAACATTGGTCACAAACTGTTTAAGGACAATTTTCTGGTTGAAAAAACAAAGCTCAATTAGAAAAAAGGCCGTACAAAGCTAGAAACGTATTCTATCAGTTTTGCAGTTCCCACTATTTATTGCATAAAAGACATGTATTTAGCTGAGCAATTGAAAGATATTAAACTGAATATTCGTATGGTTTAAGTGTTATTAATACCTTAGTTGTTAGTGGCTCCATTAAAGGCAGGTCGAGCGAGACATGCAAAACATGCCTGGGTTGAAACTTTTGATTTTGAATTGATACAACACAATACTGGATGCCTATACATATATCACACACATAATTAGGCTAATTCGTTCATATCTATTTATTATTATCATAAAATATATACATAAACGAAATTTCTATTCCGTATTTACGTACCTTTTTGTCAGATCGCATATGACTTTTAAACACAACTACAATACAGTAGTTTACCAACTAGGGTGACAGTGGTTTGTTTTAAAAATTGAAACTATGAGTACACCGTGTTTTGATAGAAACCTTTCCATATCGTTATTATCTCACACATAACTGCTAATAAAAAAAGTATGAAAGGAGAAATTTGGATATCGTTGAATACGATAAATACAAAAAATATGTATTATAGCATATTGTAAGCAAATACGTTGTTATGCGTTTCTTTTTCATTCCCGTACATGTATTTTCAAAAACAATAAAACAGTCCACTCTGTTTACCACTTTGTTATATATTTAATTTGATTCAAGTTCTACATGTATCAGTTTCTACTAAACATATGTAAAAGCAAATGGATTCTAGTACGTTCTATCCAGTAATACCCCGGTTTCATGCAAAGCGATGGCAGACAGTCGGACGGGTAGCGAGTAATGTTTTATATGAAGAATGTCTGCCCTCTAAAATGTATTTATTTTAAGTAAACATCTTTTTAAAATTGTTTTTGATTTTGTTTTCTTTTGAATTCATCTTCGTTTGTTTCAAAGTCAACCCACGAGTTGATGAGCGTCTGTGCGGGAATGAGATTGTCGACAGGATCGTACGACTGGAAGTACTTCGCATTCGAAACATCATTTGTATCACCGAAGACCTTCAAAATATTATTGTGTTCTTCCTGAGATATTGACCTGTCCTTGTTTGTATCGATGAGGCCATAATAAATCCGCTCTTGACATTGTACAATCCTGTTACGGAATTCATTTTTATCCATCGTAAAAGCTTCATCATAGGCAGCGATAAACTCTGATTTTGTAAATCTACCTCCGGTTTTACCTTTCATAATACATTCATTCCAAAAGTAGTTAATTAGTTCATAATTGTTTGAATGATACAACTCAGAGAACCTGCTCCTGAAATAATAAGAAAATTAAAATTAACGTTATATCCGAATCCGCAATGGAAAACAGTATATACGTTTCATTACTATGACCTCACACCTTCCCCCCACCACTAGGTTTTCAAGTAAAGTCGTCAATACATTATCGTATAAATATACTGCTCTATCAAAATATGTAGCGTAACTGATACAAACTATCGAGGTAAGCGAGTGTTCACTCGCTCATCGAGACCCGCCAGCGCAGTTGGCTAGGCGGCCTAAGCATCTAAGTTAACCCCATTCACCTCTACCTGACTTATTGTACAAGTAAACTTGTAATGACGTTATCGTGTGTTTCTGTGATTAAATAATAGTTAGTTTAAGTCTTTTCTATGATACATACGTGCAAAATATATCATGTATAATCAGTGTGTTTAAAGTAACTGTTTCAAACTCTCGATGATATCCTAGTCATCGACACCAACCTGAGTAGTTGGATAAGTGGCCGCGAGTCTAAGTTGTATCTCGTTAGTTAGACAATTGGTTAGGTGTCCAATATGTCTAAATTGGCGCTCTGTACTAGACATGATGTCAATTCTTAGTTTCCAAATAATGTTCAAATTAAGTTTAAATCCGCTAGAAGACGGATAGTTCATAAATAAGTATTTACGAACAACTAAAGATACATTATCCTGGCCAACTACATCGAGGACAATTAGCTATGATGAAATTCCACTATTGATCGGGTGAGTCCACCTCTCCAAAAAAGGAGGGTTCAATTGTCACTCTTATATGATGCCAGAACATCAAACCGATTTATATACACATAGACATACGAATGATTATACTATCTCATAGTATGGGTACTAACCAGTTTTGAATTCATCTATTCATATGGTATCCTATATAGATGCACCTCGGAATATTATCCTTAATAATATGTATATATAGAAATTATTTTCGATATATAAGTGGATCTTCGGGATGACTTGCTGTGCTCAACTGGGTGCTAGAGGGCGTAAACGGTAGCTAGAATTTCTAACTACCGTTCATGAACAGTCTCAGTCAAACAGAAACTGCACTATTTTTTTTATATTTATTGCGTTCGGCGATTTCAAAATCCATTCTTACTATTTTACCCAGATGTGTAGTCATGTCATATATTCTTGATATTGCAACTTATTATGAAATAATGATTGCTCTACGAACAACTATAAGCTTTCGTCCCTCGGGTTTTCTGGTCGTACCCAAGATTGGGTTTCTCTTTGGCTGCAACTGCTGTGGTTGCTCAGTACAATTCTGGATACATCCTGAGATGTTTTTTATTTTGTATTTTATATAGCTTTACAACAACATCTCAGTGTTACTTTTGTTAGTTTCTCTGGATGTTGAATTCATTGTTAGAGAATTCCTTTTGATGGAATGTAGATTGTTTTTTACACTGCCTTGTCTATTTGGGCGCTGAAGGCAGGAGAATGGCGAGGATTGTGTACACATTCAAGCTAACCTGTAGGCCTTATTGTCTACTGACCGTTCCAAGTCGGTAAATCTGCCTACACCACCCTTTCTGTTGTATTTTGTCTTTTTCATTGTATCATTAATTAAATATTGCTCCTTGTTGGTAATACAGTGCTGACCTACGATGCCATTGCGTTTGAACGCTGTGGGTTTCTATAGGACCCTATATCTCATTTTTGCTCTAGAATGAATACAAACTTATTTTTATATTGAAAACAGAGTATGAAAGGGAGTATTTGGAAATCACCGAACAACATAAATATGACATAAATTGTAGTCTCGGCTTGATTTAGACTGTTCATGAACGGTAGTATAAATACTTGCTATCATTCACGCCTTCTTGCGACTAGGACTAATTTTCATGTTAAATTTGTTGTCATAGTGTAACACATGTAGTGTTTGACCGATCATCGCGGATCGAATATATTTCCCCAAAATACGTTTCAATC
This sequence comes from Cyrtodaria siliqua, assembly GCA_037043455.1. NCBI lineage: Eukaryota > Metazoa > Mollusca > Bivalvia > Adapedonta > Hiatellidae > Cyrtodaria > Cyrtodaria siliqua. The sequence continues at coordinate 335,992 of JAWPHD010001208.1, forward strand.
TCCAATTTATATATCCAGCCATATATCAAAAACGTTTCGAGTTAAACGCATGAGGGCCCTCCTGACTAAACAAATTCAGTCTTTTACTTTAAAACTTGGGCATATAATTGCATAAAGTGTATTCATTTTATTGTGTTTTTTATTGTTTTAATTATGTTATTGTCACATTGTACCCTCTTTGTTTAAACATTTTATATTTTCGTTGCTTTTGAATTAATACTAATATATAACTATTCATTTACTCTCTTCTTCATGGTATATTAAACATATATTTAACGGGTTCAATCCACGAATGAGGACCTCTATTCTCATAATGCACGTAAAATAACCATAGGCATATATTCGACAGTAAGTTCCGATTCCTGACGGCTTTAAATAAAGTAAGCTAGAATGTTACAGACAACATGCTGATGACACACATACCTATCTTTTTGTAGACATTACTCATAACAGTCTCACCATACACATATACTTACCTTGCCTCGTCTAAATCTGCCGTGGACAGAACACCGTCGTGGTTCACGTCCACTAACCTGAAATAGGCCTTCCACTTGCATATCAGAAACTTGTTCGGCCCAATTCTAAAATAATAAAGTTATTTAGATTGAAATGGACATAGTAATTGGTAATCAATGTACAGTTTACCAATTCTTAATTATCATTTGAAATATTGTCCAAAATTTATTTTATATAACGAACATCGTATCCAGGCACCCAGGCGTACAGTTCGTCAGAAAAAATGAAGAAAAAAAATGGTCCAAAAATTCAATTAAATCCGAAGTGGGGTAGGAGATTATGGGTAAAATATTTCCAGCAGAATCGTTGCGCCCTTATTTTCCCGATCTTACTTTGTTATAAAAAATAAAAATACATGTATACTATTTGAACTGACTTTACAGGTGCGCTTTCTTTAGCTTGAATTATACATATATTTAATCTAAGCTACAAATCATGAACTCTAACGTACGATCGTCAAGAGCCCCGCTGTGACCAAGGGGCGGTTGACCCTTAGAATTCTATCGGGCGTATAGTTCAAATTCACCCAGCTACGCCCCTGATAACCATCTTTGCCCGTCGGAGTATAACTCTAAGTAAACATAGAAAGTGCTCACTGTATTACCGACTAGAGATTTGGCGTGGGCAAATAGTTTAAAGTTGTTCAGTTTTCCCCTTTAGTCAAATATGCTGCTGTGTTCATAAATATGCTTGCTTATCTGTATCACATGCTTATTTCGATTTCTATCATGAATCATTTTAATATGCAGGTGTCATTAATAGCTCTGTCATCAATCTGTAATATATGGATACTATGTTTTGGTAAATGACAGGTGTTCCGTATAATTAAATATATTAAGGAGATGAATTTACATAAGTTTTCATCGAAAGCTTGTTTTCAAATCCTGTTCATGTACCATTGAAACATTGTTCATTACATTTCTTGAATAAATACTGTTTAAACCAAATATATTTATTTCCCTTATTAGTTAAGATTAATATTAAAATATGCAAATATCATCAAATTAGTAGCACTTTTCTATTTCTCCTTGTACTTTGCCATATAGCAACTACAACTAAGGTTTTGTTGTTTCTGTTAAGGTCTGGTCTCGATCATGTTTAACGGCCGGTATTTTGGCATTACTTTGTGTGATATTATACGCAACTATGTGTTAACGCGTTCAGCCATTTTTGTAGTTTCGACATGTTTTAGGATTTTAATGTTAAAGCGAAAAATGTAAGCTGATGCTTTCTTCATAGCTTATACCAAACATTTGAAACAATGAGTTATTTTTTTTATTTTATTTATTTATTATTTGATTTAAAAACTCCAATGACACGATATTACTTGCAAAATATCAGATTTCTGATCCTTATCGTTTCAGATGAAAGTCTTCGTTTATCACATTTCATAATAGGAGGGTTCATGTGACGGCTGAATTCTGTTTATATGATATATGCAGACATCTGAAGAGAAAACAGAGGAAATGCGTATTATTTGAGAACGAAATAATGATATGCAACACGCAAACTAGAAACATTTTAAGAATTGTAGCGTTGGAGATTACTTTTTACATCATTCCCTATATATTCATATGTAAACTTCTCATCCCTAAGCCGGGGTCATCAATCGAAAATGTTGAAAAGGAGGACTCTAAGAAGTATAAAAAGAAAGGACATGGAAAGTAGCATTCAAGGAAGACAGTCAACCACTAAACACAGAAACAAACTTGCAAACAGACAAACAAGAAGGCAAAAGTAATAATAAAAGCAAACGACTTCACAAACACAAAAGGGTTGACAATAGGGCTACCGCCTTGGAACGGTTAATGGCAAACGAGGCCACTGGGGGTTTAAACCTGTTCTAGGGTACACCGAACTCACACTTACCCTACTGTCATCCCATCAAAACAGGACAGTGTAAATAAAGAAATCCCCGCCATGATCTAATCTCTAACCAACAAGGCAATATAAATAGGCAATATAAGTAAAACACAAACATGCTCGTGTAAATATAATACAAAAAAACAATAGCCTAGAAAGCAACAATGAAGGTACTCAGTGACTTGGCAGAAGCCAGAGCAACAACAGAATAAACCATTAAGGGCACGACAAGAAAGATCAGACAAACATCAAACGCCACCGACCCAACGGGCTTTAGGTAGGCGTCATCATAGGGTCCACAGCCTGTCCGTTCATCGTACAATTAAAGAGGAAAGCATAGTAGCGAACTGTTAAAGGGTCCACCACCAAGCATGCAGTACTTTGAAAAATGATAGGGTCATAACCTCTTTTGATAAACTTTTTAACAAGTTTAACAAAGATAGTATGAAAGTGATCATGACCAAGAATCTTACGAAGTTTATAAATCACATCACCATAGAAGTCAGAATGTGATAGTCCTTGTCGCAGAAGAGTCCTTAAATTACTTTTTATATTTAGAAAGAAGATCAGGGTTACGATAATAAAATTTTGCAAAGTTTTACGAAGTTTATGGTAACGGTAACCCTGACTGAGTAGCTTTTTAGTTATACAAATATTACGAATATTAAAGTCCTCAACCCGAGTACAAGGTCTTGAAAAACGAATAAGTTGAGACACATACACCCCATAAAAAGTTGCTCGGGGAACATCTCCATCCAAGTGGGGGGTAATTAACAATGTCAAAATTAAAATCATCTCTCTTGTCATAGATTTTGCTAATTATTTCACCATTTTCAATCGAGAGATCCAAATCAAGAAAAGAAGCATTATTATCAGATATATTAGCTTTATTAAGCTGAAATTCTTTAGGATAAATATTATTAACCATAGTTGGAAAGAAGGGGTTGTCAATGTTCAGTATGTCATCCAGATACTGAGAGGTGTCATTAAAAGCTTTAATGACATCTGTCTGGGTATCTGGTGAAAGACTCAACATGAAATCTTTTTCATAGCAAAATAAAAACAAATCTGCGACAAGTGGTGCACAGTTCGTACCCATAGGGATACCAACAATTTGTCTATAAACGGTGGTACCATACCCGACGAAAATATTATCTAACAGGAAGATGAGTGCTTCACAAACTTCATAGCAAGTCGACATAGTATAAACTGCCGTTAGTAAAAAAAACACTTTAATATTATTACATGCCAAAAATGTAGTATTTTCTCCAGCAAATGTTTTTTTGAATAAGAGAAATTAGCTTGTCTTTAATAAGGTGATGTGGTAAGGTTTTATATAGTGTAGAGAAATCATAAGTGCTTATTGATGAAACTTGACTTTTATTGAAAAATTTATCAAGAACGTCTCCTGAAATATTTATAGACCAAAATAAATTAATCCCAGAGTTTTCATAAGTTTTATCACAATATAGTTTAACGTGATCTTTAACGGTAGTAAGACAAGAAGTTGAAAGTTTGGAGTTGCTTGTTGTGGTGCAGGCACTAGAATTAGAAATAAAGCGAGCCTTATACGGATTTTTATGTAATTTAGGAATCCAGTACATGGTAGGCAGTTTATTTTCCTTATCGTTTCCACCAGCCTTGAAAGTAGTGCACAGAGTGATATGTGCGGAAACAACATCATCCTCAGTAGAATTAACTGGAGTATACGAATTGGTGCTGCCGAGTTCCAGAGATAAAACATTGACGTAATGTAGGCGTCAAATAATAATTACATTATTAGCTGCTTTATCTGCAGGAACTAAAACACATTTATTATGAAATTCCTGAATTCCCGATTTTAAATTACGAAAGGAAAACCTAGGTCTCGGAGGAAGTAAAGAGGGGTTAGCATTATAAAAGTTAATACGTGTATCTATAATTTTAAGAATTGACTTTTTTCCAAGTAGAAAGCGAGTTTGGGTCCGCATGTTCTCTACGACACCATTTTATACTAAATCTTCAATGGAGTGGGCGATCTGGGCACGACAGGCATTAAAATCAATTGTTGAAGGTAATCTATATTTAGGACCTTTCAAAAACAAATGTCGAATACGTTTATCAACAATATCAAAATTACCAGTGATGACATGACCTGCTGGAGCATAGCAAAATGTTGATGTGTTGCATTCACATTCTTTTGGAGTATTATGTACTATATCAAGATCAGAAACTATTTTGTTGTAGTTGAAAATAATGGTTCTAATAGGCTTTTTATTCTTATAACAAATTACAGGACTTTCGGAATTTTTGAAATATTTTGGGATAGAATCAACAACATGAGTATCTCGAAAAATACTAGGCATGTCAATGAAATCAATACCTTTATTAATATATACTAGTTTTAGAAAATGCCTGACGTGATCAGATTCCTTGTCAATAATGGGTCTGAGAACAAGTTGTGTGTAGCTTTGAACTATGAAAGCAGTGTTATACAAGGGATCAGTACGAATGAAAATTTTGTCGGTTTCCTCTTCGATCAACTTTAGTGAAGAAATGGACAAAGAGGTAAGCCGTGAAAGCATAGAGTGCTTTCCAGACTGTTTAAAAATAGTATGTAAATCAGCGACAGAAATAATTACAGGCGATTTTTTTTGTATGTTACCATTACGCCTAAGACCATGAGACCTAGATTAACGCTTTCGAATAGCAAATATGGAAAAAATGTCAATATTAGGATCTTTAGAAATATTTCCTTCTTGATAAATATTGTCATTAAGGCCGAGTGGATAAGGTGTCTGTAAGTTTTTCATCCACTTAAGTTCTGCAATATGTCTAGCTTTTATTTTGAAGCTTTTAGTAGCATCATTATCAAACAATATATATTCAACCGGTTGAACAGTTACGTAATTAAAGTATGACCTGACTGACGAAAGTGTTGGCACAAGTAATTTTTTAACTTTTTCGGATTACTTGCATTGTATTTGTGTTCACGAAATCGAACTTTTAAGGATCGACCTGTTTGTCCAACATATTGAATACAGCAACGTGGTGCATTTCAAGTCAGAACATAAATGAAGTGAGTAGTACGTCAATCAACATTTGAAGCTAGACATACATTAAACAATCTACCATTAACAGCTGATTTAATGGTGGACTTGCAAGATAAATAATTGTAACAACTGCACCTCTTAGCATTTTCACTTATTAATAGAGGGAAACACCCTGCGTCTTGAATGAACTAAATGATTTCTGAAAGGAGACTTTATATGGTATTTCCTCAAAACAGGTGATCCTAGAGGAGTTACGGAAACTTTTGAGCCATTATTATAAATCCTAGTAATACTATTAGAAAGAACATGAAACGAGGTTGCCGAATGAAGATTTAAAGGTGTGAGGCGTACATATGGTTTAGTTCGAAGAAATGAAGAGTTATTTTGTGGAATTTGTATTAATGACGCAGAGTGTAACCGAAGAGGTGAAAGATTTATTTTTAAAGTTTTAACTAAAAGACTCATAATTGTTTTTATGGAGAGTAATACCATTCTGTGAAAAGCGAAATAAGGGCCAATAAGTATTTATTAGAGATACGGTATGGAATCGTACCCAAGATCCATAAGAAATAATATTAGTAAACTTACGGACTGGTAAAAGAGATCCAAAACTCACGTCAGTGTCTAATACAAGATAATGAGGAAAGTTAAGGAAAACCCTAATAAACTGAGCTAAAATGTCGATGAACACAAAACCATCAACGCGGTATGTGAAACACATGTGTTAAGGAAAAACTGGATCAATGAATGTCATACAATCCCTGTAGGATGTAAAAATAACAATAGTGATTGGATGTACGGGGAGACTTTTTACGGTCGCCACACGGCACAAACAACACTATTGTGAAGTACGAAGAAATATAAAAAGATCGGTCAGGGAAATTAGCATTCAAGGAGGACAGACAAAACACAGAAACAAACATGCAAACAGATAAAGCAGAAGGCAAAAGTAATAATAAAAGCAAACGACATCACAAACACAAAAGGGTTGACAATAGGACTACCACCTTGGAACGGTCAGTGGCAAAGTAGTCCACTGGGGGTTTAAACCAGGTTCTAGGGTGCACCAAACCTCACACTTACCCTACTGTCATCCCATTACAACAGGACAGTGTAAATAAAGAAATCCCCGCCATGATCTAATCTCTAACCAACAAGGCAGCATCAATAGGCAATATAAGTAAAACACAAACATGCTCGTGTAAATATAATACAAAAAAAACAATAGCCTAGAAAGCAACAATGAAGGTACTCAATGACTTGGCAGAAGCCAGAGCAACAAGAGAATAAACCATTAAGGGCACGACAGTAAAGATCATAGACAAACATCAAACGCCACCGTCCCAATAGGCTTTAGGTAGGCGTCATCATAGGGTCCACAGCCTGTCCGTTTATCGTACAATTAAAGAGGAAAGCATAGTGGCGAACTGTAAAAGGGTCCACCACCAAGCATGCAGCACGTTGCAAAATGATAGGGTCATAACCTCTTTTGATAAACGTTTTAACAAGTTTAACAAAGATAATATGAAAGTGATCATGAACAAAAATCTTACGAAGTTTATAAATCACATCACCATAGTCATTGTGGCAGAAGAGTCCTTAAATTACTTTTATATTTGGAAAGAAGATCAGGGTTACGATAATAACATTTTGCAAAGGTTTTACGAAGTTTACGGTAGCCAGTGTTACATGCAACATATTTGATATCGACGAACGTAGTTTTAGAGAAGATGATCGTTTAAGTTTCCTATTTACCACTTTTTAATATTTTTTTATCTGGAGTGGAGTCATTTGTTACCACCGAGTCATCATTTGAACACACTTGATTAACAACCATAACACATTGCTGTTGTACGCCGAATATCAGAGTTATTGACCTTGTAGCTAATGTTACTTCGACCCCTGCAATCATGGATGAATAATTATATTAAAAAATGCCATCAACGTGTTATAGTTGCCTTTAGGTGATGTTCGTTGTAAATGCTCATAACTCATAACTTTTAATGTATGCCATGTCACCATCGGCTTACTGATAGATGTCTTATACTCGTAATTGATTTATTTTCTGGAATTTTTTCTAGAAACCAAACAAAGACTTGATCTATTGTTTGAAGCACTTGCTTTAATGTCATTTGCATTCAGATTGTTATACTACCACAATAAATTGAACATCAATGAGACATGTATTTTTATTGGTCACACATTTGGAAATCGGTGGAGTGAGACACAATAGTTACAGCACGCGTGCATTTTGTTATGATAGTTCTTTCCCTAGGCATTAAAAAAGAGTTGTTGATGGGGCAGCAGAAAAATATCAAATAATTATAATTTATCACAATATTTACAAGATTTGGGCACCTTTAAATTTGTATTAATTTAAATTTGTATTCATTCATTTGCTTTCAAGAGCAACGTTCAGATATAATAATACCCTTTTTCCTTAGCTGCTTGTAAAAGTATGGTATCTAATTTTACTGCTTACGATAACACCCGTATGTTATATATACATATATATAAATAGTGTCTCAAATGCCTAAAAAAACAACAAGAACGTCAAGTAATACATTTTGCACACTATCTGCATTACTACAATTGCTAACGAATTGCCCCTTTCAAATGGCCACCATCTATATATTACCGTAGCCTCCTTTGTCCATCATCTACCATTTAAAATACCGGACAATTGTTAAAAGAGTACATATAGCAAACTACAAATATAGAATACTGTGTTTACCTCTGTTTTCCATTGCAGACAGTCGCAAGTAAGACAGCCAGGATAACAATTGACAATCCCATGTTGCGTGATCAAATGCCGATAGCCAAACAAAAATTAATGTTGCTCCAGCGTCATGTATATTAAATAGTCATAAATCACGTGACGGGGAAATGCCCTGATTGTAGCGTAATTTCAAATCTCACATATACTGAACGTTTCATTTCACATATCCATTAATTAATGTAAAATGATTACTAAAAATTTGTCCCGTGACAAATGAGAAAAGGTATTGCGTTGTTGTTTAACAGATATTAAACACGTCATGTGTTTGTTCGGGGCGCCACAGAGGGACGGGAAGGATATTTAAAACTCCGGAAAGTTGTACTCTTACTATGGTTCTGTAATGTGATTGTATGTCATATCGCTGTTAAATATATGCATTGCACTGATTTGCTTTATCCAGCCAATATATTATTGATTTATCTGATGTTGTCAGTCGTAGTTCTCGAATCCTGATGGGTTACTTCATGTGCGGATATTGTTTAATGTCTGTGGTTTTGTGTTGTTTTGGGATCTGCCGAAAAAAGAAGTAAGGATGTAATTGTGTCGATGGCTTGTTATAGGTACCCAACCTGACTATCTAAATGATTCTCATTGGATCATGTTTTATGACGGAGATGTGATAACGTCATGTTACTGCTTGCACATACGCCGATTTAAATTCGGGGTCAATGATAAAGTGACAGATAGATATGACCAACAATAATGCTGCAAAGTCGTTTGTAAAGAAAGTCGGCGATAAAACTAAAGCCAATATGATGGGAACATATGTTTATAGGTTATCCAGAATCGTACTCATTTCAGTTAAAATGGAGATACTTTTAAAATTGAAACTTTTGAAATGCACTTGCTTGAGACTAACAATCGTTTGTTAACACATTTCGACGTTTTTTTACAGAATTCTTGTCAATGCCAAATATTAAATTGGTTCAAAAGCACTACGTTGATATAATGAAATAAATTGTTTTTAATGTATTGGCGGTACTTCTGATACTTCTCTTATAAAATAATCAAACAACACAGCTTTGCCTAGCATTTCTAATATCTTCAAAGAATTATATTAATGTTCATAAGTTTAATCGATCTCCCTCAACTGTTTTGTTCAGTATATATATATATATATATAAAAAGTATTATACTGAACAAAACAGTTGAGGGACATCGATTGTATATATATATATATTTCATGTTCATACACCACTAGCCGCGGAGATTATAATCATGTCATATCTATGTCCCTCAACTGTTTTGTTCAGTATATATATATATATATATAGGGAGAACTATTTGTGAACTACCAAGGACAGACAACCTTCGGACGAACTACGGCAGGGTGCCTAGCTATGACGAGATACACAGAAATCAAGCGTATATATTCACTCCTTAAAAAAGGTAGCTGCAACACACGTTGATGAACTGTATCTCTACATCATAACACACTCGTCTGGAGGCACAATTAACATGAAGACGCATACATACATACAATTATAGCTCATACACAGCTATATTGAGACAGTGACAATTAAAGGTGAAGGATCTTGGGGATACCGTGAATTCAGTAAATATAATAAAGGGAGAGAATTTGAACTGACTACGGCAACTTTCGAAATTGGGATCTCGTAAGAGATTCACGTATATATATATTACATGTTCATACACCACTAGCCGCGGAGATTATAATCATAATGATATATTAACTAATTTTTGTTTTAATTTTATTAGTGTTGCACTGTCCTGCTAATCCTTTCTATTCTCAAGTGTACAACTTCATTATTCCAAACCATCCACTACCCACTACTTTGATTAACATGTTAACTGGCAATAATATAGGTGCATTTATATACTGTCCATTAGAGTGAAAGCAGATGAAATATATCTAGTATTTCTTTTTGTTCGTTAAATGTACAAGGACTGATTGGGAAGAGTTATAATAAATTGAAATCAGATGAATTAATTAATTTATTTAAAGCAAATGACATATTGCTATTCACAGAGTAATGGTCAAATGAAATGTATGATTATAGTGTTGACGGTTTTACTTATTTTCCGCTTCATAGGACCGTGAAGGTGAAAACAAGTCGCAGAGACAGCGGCGGAATTATGATATACATTTCAGATAAGTTAGTTACAAATGATATGGTTTTAAAATCTGTGGATGATTGCATAATTTGGATAAAACTTAGTCGACATGTATTTGGTGTATGTGATGATATATTTTTGTGTTTATGTTACAACATACCAAGCGGTAGTAGCAGGTTGAGTTTTGTAGGACAAACTATTTTTGACATCATTGCTAAAAATATTTTTTATTTTGGAAATAAATATGAAGGTAGATGCAATTTTGTGGTCACAGGAGACTTGAACGCAAGGGTTGGAAGTCGATTAGATTATGTTGAAAATGAATATTTATTGAACCTTGATTTATTACCAGATGATTATGAGGTTGATACAGTTTTAACAAGACACTCGCAGGATAAAGTGTCAAATGAATATGGAAACTTTTTTTAATTTTTTGTCAATTAACAGGTTTGAGAATTATGAA
>JAWPHD010001209.1:0-346613 GCA_037043455.1 Cyrtodaria siliqua
CCATGAGTCGGAAACTGCAAAACAAACCAATTTTTATAATGGGTTGGCCGGACTTCATTTAAAACAAACTTGTAAGTCTAGACATTGGCGCGATCATTCTATAAAGAAAAATTTCAAAATCTGTTCAGCCAGTTTCTTCAGAAGAAGAGTTTTTAAAGTTCCTACAAGTTATGGTAATGGCAGCCATCTTGGATGTCGCTTTGATCTACTTCTAGCAAACCTAAAAGCCACGGACCTCAGCATTGATCCATGTGAAGTCTGGCTCATGAGAAAATCGTTTAAACAAAAGTGAACGGACGGATGGACCAAAAAGCGGTCACAATAGCGATGAGCCTTTAAAAAGGCAATGCAATTGTGATTTTCCGCATGCCGGCTCTAAAATGACAAATATATAACAAATAGTAGGCCATAATTACCACATTAGAGGCTATACAATGTCTTTCTTATATTTACAACCATAGCTTCCTGCAAATTTAAATATCTATATTTACCTACCCTATATCAATATATTTACATAACCTAGCCTCCCACTCCCATTACCCTATATGGATATTCTGGGCTATACCCAGCCTCAGTAGTAAATGTGATGGTGATACATACCCTAAGCCTCCCACTCTTTGTCTGGCAGCATACCACAGTAGCTAATGTGATGGTGGTACCATACCCTAGCCTCCCACTCCATGTCCTGGCTATACCCAGTAGTAATGTGATGGTGATACATACCCTAGCCTCCCACTCCATGGCCTGGCTATACCCAGTGTAATGTGATGGCTGATACATCTACCCTAGCCTCCCACCCATGTCCTCGGCTATACCCCAGTAGTAATGTGATGGTGATACATACCCTAGCCTCCCACTCCATGTCTGGCTATACCCAGTAGTAATGTGATGGTGATACATACCCTAGCCTCCCACTCCATGTCTGCTATACCCAGTAGTAATGTGATGGTGATACATACCCTACGCCTCCTCCACTCATGTCTGGCTATACCCAGTAGTAATGTAGATAGGTTGTACATACCCTAGCCTCCCACCCCATGCCTGGCTATACCCAGTAGTACTGTATGTGATACAATACCCTAGCTCACTCCATGTCTGGCTATACCCAGTAGTAATGTGATGGTGATACATACCCTAGCCTCCCACTCGCCATGCCTGGCTATACCCAGTAGTAATGTGATGGTGATACATACCACCCAAGCCCTCTTCCCACTCCATGCCTGGCTTTATACCCAGTAGTAATGTGATGGTGATACATACCCTAGCCTCTCACTCCATGTCTGGGCTATACCAGTAGTAATGTAATGGTGATACAGAACCCTACCCTCTCACTCCATGTCTAATGATGGCTATACCAGTAGTAATGTGATGGTGATACATACCCTAGCCTCCCACTCCCTGTCTGGCTATAACCGTAGTAATGTGATGGTGATACATACCCTAGCCTCCCACTCCATGCCTGGCTATACCCAGTAGTAATGTGATGGTGATACATACCCTAGCCTCCCACTCCATGCCTGCTGCTATACCCCAGTAGTAATGTGATGGTGATACATACCCTAGCCTCCTCACTCCATTTCTAGGCTATACCCAGTAGTAATGTGATGGTGATACATACCCTAGACTCCAACTCCATGTCTGGCTATACCCATTAGTAATGTCGATGGTGATACATACCCTAGCCTCTCACTAAACTCGAGTCTGGCTATACCACCCTAAGTAGTAATGTGATGGTGAACTGTCCGATACATACCCTAGCCTCCACTCCATGTCTGGCTATACAGTAGTAATGTGATGGTGATACATACCCTAGCCTCCACTCCATGTCTGGCTATACCAGTGAGTAATGTGATGTGGTACATACCCTAGCCTCTCACTCCATGTCTATGATGGCTATACCCAGTAGTAATGTGATGGTGATACATCACCCTAGCCTCGACCCTCATCCATGTCTGGCTATACCCAGTAGTAAACTGATGATGGTGTGAGTACATAACCCTAGCCTCTCACTCCATGTCTATGATGGCTATACCCAGTAGTAAATGTGATGGTGATACATACCCTAGCTCCCTACTCCATGTCCTGGCCTATACCCAGTAGTAATGTGATGGTGGATACATACCCTAGCCTCCTCACTCCATGTCTTGGATATACCCAGTAGTAATGTGATGGTGATACATACCCTAGCCTCCCACTCCATGCTGGGCTATACCCAGTAGTAATGTGATGGTGATACATACCCTAGCCTCCCACTCCATGTCTGGCTATACCCCAGTAGTAATGTGATGGTGATACATACCCTAGCCTCCCACTCCATGCCTTGGCTATACCCAGTAGTAATGTGATGGTGATACATACCCTAGCCTCCCACTCATGTCTGGCTATACCCCAGTAGTAATGTGATGGTGATACATACCCCAGCCTCTCAACTCCATGCCTGGCTATACCCAGTAGTAATGTGATGGTGATACATACCCTAGCCTCCCACTCCATGCCTGGCTATACCCAGTAGTAAGTGATGGTGATACATACCCTAGCTCCACTCCATGCCTGGCTATACCAGGTAGTAATGTGATGGTGATACATACCCTAGCCTCCACTCCCATGCCTGGCTTATACCCAGTAGTAATGTGATGGTGATACATACCCTAGCCTCCTCACTCCCTGTCTGGCTATACCCAGTAGTAATGTGATGGTGATACATACCCTAGCCTCCCACTCCCTGTCTGGCTATACCCAGTAGTAATGTGATGGTGATACATACCCTAGCCTCCCACTCCATGTCTGGCTATACCCAGTAGTAATGTGATGGTGATACATACCCTAGCCTCCCACTCCATGCCTGGCTATACCCAGTAGTAATGTGATAGTGATACATACCCTAGCCTCCCACTCCATGTCTGGCTATACCCAGTAGTAATGAGATGGTGATACATACCACTAGCCTCCCACTCCATCCTATGGTGGCTATACCAGTAGTAATGAGATGGTGATACACTACCCCTAGCCTCCCACTCCATACCTATGGTGGCTATACCCAGTAGTAATGAGATGGGTGATTACGATACCTCTAGCCTCACACTCCATACCTTCGGTGGCTATACCCAGTAGTAATGAGATGGTGAATCAATACCCTAGCCTCCCACTCCCATGCCTGGCTATACCCAGATAGTAATGTGATTGGTGATACATACCGCTAGTCTCCCACTTCCATGCCTGGCCTTATCTACCCCAGTTAGCTAATGAGATGGTCGATACATACCCTAGCCTCCCACTCCATGTCTGGCTATACCCTAGTAGTAATGTGATGGTGATACATACCCTAGACCTCCCACTCCAATGTCTGGCTATACCCAGTAGTAATGTGATGGTGATACATACCCTAGCCCTTCCGCACTCACTGACTCTGAGCTATACCCAGTAGTAATGTGATGGTGATACATACCCTAGCCTCCCACTCCATGTCGTTGGCTATACACAGTAGTAATGTGATGGTGATACATACCCTAAGCCTCCCACTCCATGCCTATGATGGCTATACCCAGTAGTAATGTGATGGTGATACATACCCTAGCTCTCCCACTCCATGCTATGATGGCTATACCCAGTAGTAATGTGATGGTGATACACTACCCTAGCCTCCCACTCCATGCCTGGCTATACCCAGCTAGTAATGTGATGGTGATACATACCCTAGCCTCCCACTCCATGCCTGGCTATACCCAGTAGTAATGTGATGGTGATACATACCCTAGACTCATACTCCATGTCTGGCTATACCCAGTAGTATGTGATGGTAGATACATTCCCTAGCCTCCCACTCCATGCCTGGCTATACCCAGTAGTAATGTGATGCGTCGATACATACCCTAGCCTCCCACTCATGTCTGGCTATACCCAAGTAGTAATGTGATGGTGATACATACCCTAGCCTCCCACTCCAGTGTCTGGCTATACCCTAGCTAGTAATGTGATGGTGGATACATACCCTAGCCTCCCACTCCATGCCTAGGCTTATACCAGCTAGTAATGTGATGGAGATACATACCCTAGCCTCCCACTCCCATGCCTGCTATACCCAGTAGTAATTGATGGTGATAGACATACCCTAGCCTCCACTTCCATGCCTGGCTATACACCCAGTAGTTATGTGATGGTGAGACATACCCTAGCCTCCCACTCCCATGCCTGGCTATACCCAGTAGTTATGTGATGGTGATACACTCCCTAAGCCTCCCACTCCATGCCTTGATGGACTATACCCAGTAGTAATGTGATGGTGATACATACCCTAGCCTCCCACTCCATGTCTGGCTATACCCAGTAGTAATGTGATGGTGATACATACCCTAGCCTCCTCACTCCATGTCTGGCTATACCAGTAGTAATGTGATGGTGATACATAACCTAGCCTCCACACTCCATGCCTGGCTATACCCAGTAGTAATGTGATGGTGATACGTACCCTAGCCTCCCACTCCATCGCCTGGCTATACCCAGTAGTAATGTGATGGTGATACATACCCTAGCCTCCCACTCCATGTCTGGCTATACCCAGTAGTAATGTGATGGTGATACATACCCTAGCCTCCCCACTCCATGCCTGGCTATACCCAGTAGTAATGTGATGGTGATACATACCCTAGCCTCCCACTCCAGCCTTGGCTATACCCAGTAGTAATGTGATGGTGATACGTACCCTAGCCTCCCACTCCATGCCTGGCTATACCAGTAGTAGTGTGATGATGATACATACCCTAGCCTCCCACTCCATGCTGGCTATACCCAGTAGTAATGTGATGGTGATACGATACCCTAGCCTCCCACTCCATGCCTGGCCTTATACCCAGTAGTAATGTGATGGTGATACATACCCCTACGCCTCCCACTCCATGCCTGGCTATACCAGTAGTAATGTGATGATGATACATACCCTAGCCTCCCACTCCATGCCTGGCTATACCCAGTAGTAGTGTGATGGTGATACCTACCCTAGCCTCCCACTCCATGTCTGGCTATACCCAGTAGTAATGTGATGGTGATACATACCCTAGCCTCCCACTCCATGCCTTGGCTATACCCAGTAGTAATGTGATGGTGATACATACCCTAGCCTCCCACTCCATGCCTGGCTATACCCAGTAGTAATGTGATGGTGATACGTACCCTAGCCTCCCACTCCATGCCTGGCTATACCCAGTAGTAATGTGATGGTGATACATACCCTAGCCTCCTCACTCCATGCCTGCTATTACTCAGTAGTAATGTGATGGTGATACATACCCTAGCCTCCCACTCCATGCCTATGATGGCTATACCCAGTAGTAATGTGATGGTGATAGCATACCCTAGCCTCCCACTCGATGCCTGGCTATACCCAGTAGTAATGTGATGGTGATACATACCCTAGCCTCCCACTCCATGCTGATGGCTATACCCAGTAGTAATGTGATGGTGATACATACCCTAGCCTCCCACTCCATGCCTATGTGCTATACCCAGTAGTAATGTGATGGTGATACATACCCTAGCCTCCACTCCATGCCTGGCTATACCCAGTAGTAATGTGATGGTGATACATACCCCAGCCTCCACTCCATGCCTGGCTATACTCCAGTAGTAATGTGATGGTGATACATACCCTAGCCTCCCACTCCATGCCTGGCTATACCCAGTAGTAATGTGATGGTGATACATACCCTAGCCTCCCACTTCCATGTCCTGGCTATACCCAGTAGTAATGTGATGGTGATACATACCCTAGCCTCCCACTCCATGCCTGGCTATACCCAGTAGTAATGTGATGGTGATACATACCCTAGCCTCCCACTCCATGTCTGGCTATACACAGTAGTAATGTGATGGTGATACATACCCTAGCCTTCCCACTCCCATGCCTGGCTTATACCCAGTAGTAATGTGATGGTGATACATACCCTAGCCCTCCCACTCCATGTCTGGCTTATACCCAGTAGTTATGTGATGGTGATACATACCCTAGCCTCCACTCCATGCCTGGCTATACCCAGTAGTAATGTGATGGTGATACATACCCTAGCCTCTCACTCCATGCTGGCTATACCCAGTAGTAATGTGATGGTGTATACATACCCTAGCCTCCCACTCCATGTCTGGCTATAACCCAGTAGTTATGTGATGGTGATACATACCCTAGCCTCCCATCCATGTCTGGCTATACCCAGTAGTAATGTGATGGTGATACATACCCTAGCCTCCCACTCCATGCCTGGCTATACCCAGTAGTAATGTGGATGGTGATACATACCCTAGCCTCCCACTCCATGTCTGGCTATACACCCAGTAGTAATCGTATGATGGTGATACATACCCTAGCCTCCCACTCCATGCCTGGCTATACCCAGTAGTAATGTGATGGTGATACATACCCTAGCCTCCCACTCCATGCCTGGCTATACCCAGTAGTAATGTGATGGTGATACGTACCCTAGCTCCCACTATCCATGCCTGGCTATACCCAGTAGTAATGTGATGGTGATACATACCCCTAGCCTCCCACTCCATGTCTGGCTATACCCAGTAGTAATGTGATGGTGATACATACCCTAGCCTCCCACTCCATGCCTATGATGGCTATACCCAGTAGTAATGTGATGGTGATACATACCCTAGCCTCCCCACTCCATGTCTGGCTATACCCAGTAGTAATGTGATGGTGATACATACCCTAGCCTCCCACTCCATGCCTGGCTATACCCAGTAGTAATGTGATGGTGTTACATACCCTCAGCCTCTCACTCCATGCCTGGCTATACCCAGTAGTAATGTGATGGTGATACATACCCTAGACTCCAACTCCATGTCCTGGCCTATACCCAGTAGTAATGTGATGGTGATACATACCCTAGCCTCCCACTCCATGCCTGGGCTATTGGGACACCCAGTAGTAATGTGATGGGATACATAACCCTAGCCTCCCACTCCATGCCTGGCTATACCCAGTAGTAATGTGATGGTGATACATACCCTAGCTCCCACTCCATGTCTGGCTATACCCAGTAGTAATGTGATGGGGATACATAACCCTAGCACTCTCACTCCATGCCTGGCTATACCCAGTAGTAATGGATGGTGATACATACCCTAGCCTCTCACTCCATGCCTGGCTATACCCAGTAGTAATGTGATGGTGATACATACCCTAGACTCATACTCCATGTCTGGCTATACCCAGTAGTAATGTGATGGTGATAACATACCCTAGCCTCCCACTCCATGCCTATGATGGCTATACCCAGTAGTAATGTGATGGTGATACATACCCTAGCCTCCCACTCCATGTCTGGGCTATACCCAGTAGTAATGTGATGGTGATACGTACCCTAGCCTCCACTCCATGTCTGGCTATACCCAGTAGTAATGTGATGGTGATACGTACCCCAGCCTCCCACTTCCATGTCTGGCTATACCCAGTAGTAATGTGATGGTGATACATACCCTAGCCTCCCACTCCATGCCTGGCTATACCCCAGTAGTAATGTGATGGTGATACATACCCTTAGCCTCTCACTCCATTGCCTGGCTATACCCAGTAGTAATGGTGATGGTGATACATACCCTAGACTCATACTCCATGTCCTGGCTATACCCAGTAGTAATGTGATGGTGATACATACCCCTAGCCTCCCACTCCATGCCTGGCTATACCCAGTAGTAATGTGATGGTGATACATACCCTAGCCTCCCACTCCATGCCTGGCTATACCCAGTAGTAATGTGATGGTGATACATACCCTAGACTCATACTCCATGTCTGGCTATACCCAGTAGTAATGTGGCTATACCCAGTAGTAATGTGATGGTGATACATTCCCTAGCCTCCCACTCCATGCCTGGCTATACCCAGTAGTAATGTGATGGTGATACATACCCTAGCCTCCCACTCCATGTCTGGCTATACCCAGTAGTAATGTGATGGTGATACATACCCTAGCCTCCCACTCCATGTCTATGATGGCTATACCCAGTAGTAATGTGATGGTGATACATACCCTAACCTCCCACTCCATGCCTATGATGGCTATACCCAGTAGTAATGTAATGGTGATACATACCCTAGCCTCCCACTCCATGCCTATGATGGCTATACCCAGTAGTAATGTGATGGTGATACATACCCTAGCCTCCCACTCCATGTCTATGATGGCTATACCCAGTAGTAATGTGATGGTGATACATACCCTAGCCTCCCACTCCATGTCTATGATGGCTATACCCAGTAGTAATGTGATGGTGATACATACCCTAGCCTCCCACTCCATGTCTGGCTATACCCAGTAGTAATGTGATGGTGATACATACCCTAGCCTCCCACTCCATGCCTGGCTATACCCAGTAGTAATGTGATGGTGATAGATACCCTAGCCTCCCACTCCATGCCTGGCTATACCCAGTAGTAATGTGATGGTGATACATACCCTAGCCTCCCACTCCATGCCTGGCTATACCCAGTAGTAATGTGACGGTGATACATACCCTAGCCTCCCACTCCATGCCTGGCTATACCCAGTAGTAATGTGATGGTGATACATACCCTAGCCTCCCACTCCATGTCTGGCTATACCCAGTAGTAATGTGATGGTGATACATACCCTAGCCTCCCACTCCATGTCTGGCTATACCCAGTAGTAATGTGATGGTGATACATACCCTAGCCTCTCACTCCATGCCTGGCTATACCCAGTAGTAATGTGATGGTGATACATACCCTAGCCTCCCACTCCATGTCTGGCTATACCCAGTAGTAATGTGATGGTGATACATACCCTAGCCTCCCACTCCATGTCTGGCTATACCCAGTAGTTATGTGATGGTGATACGTACCCTAGCCTCCCACTCCATGTCTGGCTATACCCAGTAGTTATGTGATGGTGATACATACCCTAGCCTCCCACTCCATGCCTGGCTATACCCAGTAGTAATGTGATGGTGATACATACCCTAGCCTCCCACTCCATGTCTGGCTATACCCAGTAGTAATGTGATGGTGATACATACCCTAGCCTCCCACTCCATGTCTGGCTATACCCAGTAGTAATGTGATGGTGATACGTACCCTAGCCTCCCACTCCATGTCTGGCTATACCCAGTAGTAATGTGATGGTGATACATACCCTAGCCTCCCACTCCATGTCTGGCTATACCCAGTAGTAATGTGATGGTGATACGTACCCTAGCCTCCCACTCCATGTCTGGCTATACCCAGTAGTAATGTGATGGTGATACATACCCTAGCCTCCCACTCCATGTCTGGCTATACCCAGTAGTAATGTGATGGTGATACATACCCTAGCCTCCCACTCCATGTCTGGCTATACCCAGTAGTAATGTGATGGTGATACATACCCTAGCCTCCCACTCCATGCCTGGCTATACCCAGTAGTAATGTAATGGTGATACATACCCTAGCCTCCCACTTCATGTCTGGCTATACCCAGTAGTAATGTAATGGTGATACATACCCCAGCCTCCCACTCCATGCCTGGCTATACCCAGTAGTAATGTGATGGTGATACATACCCTAGCCTCCCACTCCATGTCTATGATGGCTATACCCAGTAGTAATGTAATGGTGATACATACCCCAGCCTCCCACTCCATGCCTGGCTATACCCAGTAGTAATGTAATGGTGATACATACCCCAGCCTCCCACTCCATGCCTGGCTATACCCAGTAGTAATATGATGGTGATACATACCCTAGCCTCCCACTCCATGCCTGGCTATACCCAGTAGTAATGTGATGGTGATACATACCCTAGCCTCCCACTCCATGTCTGGCTATACCCAGTAGTAATGTAATGGTGACACATAACCTAGCCTCCCACTCCATGCCTGGCTATACCCAGTAGTAATGTAATGGTGATACATACCCTAGCCTCCCACTCCATGTCTGGCTATACCCAGTAGTAATGTGATGGTGATACATACCCCAGCCTCCCACTCCATGCCTGGCTATACCCAGTAGTAATGTAATGGTGATACATACCCTAGCCTCCCACTCCATGTCTGGCTATACCCAGTAGTAATGTGATGGTGATACATACCCCAGCCTCCCACTCCATGCCTGGCTATACCCAGTAGTAATGTGATGGTGATACATACCCTAGCCTCCCACTCCATGCCTGGCTATACCCAGTAGTAATGTGATGGTGATACATACCCTAGCCTCCCACTCCATGCCTGGCTATACCCAGTAGTAATGTGATGGTGATACATACCCTAGCCTCCCACTCCATGCCTGGCTATACCCAGTAGTAATGTAATGGTGATACATACCCTAGCCTCCCACTCCATGCCTGGCTATACCCAGTAGTAATGTAATGGTGATACATACCCTAGCCTCCCACTCCATGCCTATGATGGCTATACCCAGTAGTAATGTGATGGTGATACGTACCCTAGCCTCCCACTCCATGCCTATGATGGCTATACCCAGTAGTAATGTAATGGTGATACATACCCTAGCCTCCCACTCCATGCCTGGCTATACCCAGTAGTAATGTGATGGTGATACATACCCTAGCCTTCCACTCCATGCCTATGATGGCTATACCCAGTAGTAATGTGATGGTGATACATACCCTAGCCTCTCACTCCATGTCTATGATGGCTATACCCAGTAGTAATGTGATGGTGATACATACCCTAGCCTCCCACTCCATGTCTATGATGGCTATACCCAGTAGTAATGTGATGGTGATACATACCCTAGCCTCCCACTCCATGTCTGGCTATACCCAGTAGTAATGTAATGGTGATACATACCCTAGCCTCTCACCCCATGCCTGGCTATACCCAGTAGTAATGTGATGGTGATACATACCCTAGCCTCCCACTCCATGCCTGGCTATACCCAGTAGTAATGTGATGGTGATACATACCCTAGCCTCCCACTCCATGCCTGGCTATACCCAGTAGTAATGTGATGGTGATACATACCCTAGCCTCCCACTCCATGTCTGGCTATACCCAGTAGTAATGTGATGGTGATACATACCCTAGCCTCCCACTCCATGCCTGGCTATACCCAGTAGTAATGTGATGGTGATACATACCCTAGCCTCTCACTCCATGCCTGGCTATACCCAGTAGTAATGTGATGGTGATACATACCCTAGCCTCCCACTCCATGTCTGGCTATACCCAGTAGTAATGTGATGGTGATACATACCCTAGCCTCCCACTCCATGCCTGGCTATACCCAGTAGTAATGTGATGGTGATACATACCCTAGCCTCCCACCCCATGCCTGGCTATACCCAGTAGTAATGTGATGGTGATACATACCCTAGCCTCCCACTCCATGTCTGGCTATACCCAGTAGTAATGTGATGGTGATACATACCCTAGCCTCCCACTCCATGCCTGGCTATACCCAGTAGTAATGTGATGGTGATACATACCCTAGCCTCCCACTCCATGCCTGGCTATACCCAGTAGTAATGTGATGGTGATACATACCCTAGCCTCCCACTCCATGCCTGGCTATACCCAGTAGTAATGTGATGGTGATACATACCCTAGCCTCCCACTCCATGCCTGGCTATACCCAGTAGTAATGTGATGGTGATACATACCCTAGCCTCCCACTCCATGCCTGGCTATACCCAGTAGTAATGTGATGGTGATACATACCCTAGCCTCCCACCCCATGCCTGGCTATACCCAGTAGTAATGTGATGGTGATACATACCCTAGCCTCCCACTCCATGCCTGGCTATACCCAGTAGTAATGTAATGGTGATACATACCCTAGCCTCCCACTCCATGCCTATGATGGCTATACCCAGTAGTAATGTGATGGTGATACGTACCCTAGCCTCCCACTCCATGCCTATGATGGCTATACCCAGTAGTAATGTAATGGTGATACATACCCTAGCCTCCCACTCCATGCCTGGCTATACCCAGTAGTAATGTGATGGTGATACGTACCCTAGCCTCCCACTCCATGCCTATGATGGCTATACCCAGTAGTAATGTGATGGTGATACAGCCAATTATTCTGATATCATTTGTTTCATCAACCATTAAGGCATTATTGGCCTGTAAACAGAACATATTACATCTTAAAAAAGAAGAAGAATTGCATGCAATACAATGTCCCCTACCAGTCATTGCATAATAATTTCACTATTTTTGGAGGATAATTAGTTTTCTCCTTGGATAAAGTGACACATGAACATGTAAATGCATAATGTTACGTAACAGCAATGTTATGCGTTACAGTTACTGCTTTAGGTAGAGTGATAAATTTATAAGCATATAATGCCATTTTTCTATTTTACTAGCAGCGACCTTGACCTTGACTCCAGTGATGCCAAATGCAAGCCCAAGCTTCCTTTTCGTATAAGCTACCTACCCATAAAGTTTCATTCCAATATCTCATTCCTAATTGGTTACTGAGCAGAACCATTTTTCTCTATTTTTATTAGCAGTGAACTTGACCACAGTGACCCCAAATGCAATCCCAAGCATCCTTTCCATATAAGTTAGCTACCCATGCAGTATCATTCCAATATCTCATTCCTTACTGAAGTTACTGAGCAGAAACCATATTTCTATTTTTAGTAACAGTGACCTTGACCTTGACCCAGGGACTCCAAATGCAATCCCAAGCTTCCTTTTCATATGAATTGAATTGAACTGAATTGAATGTTGTTTAACGGCTCATCAACACAGTATTGGTTATTTAGAGCCGCCCCAGAGAGAAGGAAATGATACATAGGAATCCGGGAACTTGCCCTACTCTAAATTCCTATGGTTCTTTAACGTCCTCAGAGGATAAACCGATTCACGGGACCGCCCGGTTTACGTCCCCATCCGACGGACGGGGCTAAGGGAAAGTGTCTTGCCCAAGAACACACTGACGGAACTCAGTGGCACCACGGAGGATTGAACCCGGGGCCTCCGGTTACAAATCCGCCATGATACCGACTGCGCCACACCAGCCCTTTTCATATGAGCTATCTAGCATGAAGTTTCATTCCAATATCTCATTCCTAACTGAAGTTAATGAACGGAAACTGTTCTTCTATTTTTAGTAACTGTGACCTTTTACCTTGACCCCAGTGACCTCAAATGCAATCCCAAGTTTCCTTCTCATATTTATAAACTACCTACCCATAAAGTTTCATTCCAATATCTCATTCCTAACTGAAGTTACTGAGTGGAAAACAGACGGACGGAGTGCAATCCTATAGTCCCTCTAGTCTATGACCGGTAGGGGACTAATAATTACATCGTCAGTAGTACATGAAAATAATTAGCTGAACAATGCGTGAGTACATTAAAATAAACAGCTGATCAATGCGTGAGTACATTAAAATAAAGAGTTAACTGAACTTGGTGTGCTTTGAAATTTGGAAGATGTGATAAAATGGCTTATTTTATTCAGAACATTTGTGTTCTTTACTGATTTTTTCTTCAATTTGCAGCTTTTAAGCACAAGTGTTTTCAGCAGTATTCAAAGATTGCTGCCTCTTGCTTCACAACACGGTGATGACGTCATAGCACGGGCTCTTGGGATGAGTGAGCATCTATTTTTAGCAAAGAGAAATTCCAACAAAATGTGCTCACTGCAAAATCATATTTGTAAGACATTACCTTTAACAAATCACGGACAGTTTCTGCAAAACCAACAACATACATGGAAACAGCAACAGCATTGGCAACAGAGAATATCAAGCCTATAGCACCGCCATACTCGGGCCCCAGACTCCGAGATATCATGTAATAGGCACCACCTATAATGGGAAATAATATATGCAAGGCATTTGTCATATCATGTATTCGTTTGTTTGTTTGATGTTTAACGTCATTTTTCAGCACATTTTAAGCTAAGTATGACAGTCGATTGTTTGTGGTGGAGACAGACCAAGCATGTATTCCTGGGTAGAACCAGTACTATATACCTCACGCCATCTGTAAGGAGACCCTGGCATATCATGCAATATGCAGTACCTACAAGAAGAAATAGACCATGTAATACATGGGCCCCATGCCCTGACATATCATGATATATGCACCACCAACAAGCTAATATATGTAATAGATCCGAGATAACATGTCATGTACACCATCTGCAAAAATTGAATTGAATTTTATAGTCGCACCAACAGCAAAGGTTAAATGGCAATTTTCTAGCTTCCACTGGTGTAGGAAGACCCCAGGTGCCCTTCCGGGCAATTTCGTGCACGGCTGGGCACTTGGGTAGAACCACCGACATTCCGCAAGCCAGCTGGATAGCTTCCTCACATAAAGACTCCCGGTCCCATGAGGGCTCGAACCCACAGCGTTGAGGGGCAAGTGATTTCAAGTCAACCACTCAGGCACAGATCCCCTCCCACACCTACACACACTCTGCCACCTCTATTCCCCATCACCACTATTTGCAAGAAGAAATAATCCAAGTGATATAATGTGATATATAATCAGTCATACCACATCCTCGGCACAAGAAATCTAATCAAACCAATAGAGGATATTTTTTTATTGGGAGTGAATATAGGATTTATGTTCATCGATAAGTGAGAAAACATATTTTCAAGACTGCTTTAGCACCAGTGAAAATATGCGAGTTTCCTCACTTCAGTGGAAATATGCGAGTTTCCTGTCTTCAAGATGAAAATAAATCCTATATTCACCACAAACCAACAAATATTCTATTTATTATATACTCACAACCTTCAGGAATTTATGCCGAAAAAATAATGCGTCAATAACGTCAACAGCAGCATTAGGTCATTTTTGGTATTTCACAAGTGAAATATAAACAAGAGGTCAATGACCTTGAAGCTCTACTGATTGATTTTGATTTCAGGAAGTAGTCGCTACAGACTTGTTTTTTGAAAATCTATTTTTAACCGTGGCGGCCATCTTGAATTTCCGGCTGACCTGAAATTTTTTTAGGATCAACTAGACATCAAGAGCAACATTCCTGTGAAGTTTCATGAACATCCGTCAAGTAGTTTCAGAGGAGTAGTCGCTACAAGTTTTTACTATATAACTCTATGTAACCAAAGATGGCCACTGGCAGCCATGTTTAACGTCGAATCAAAATAATTTTCCACAAGGATCTACATCATGTCATGCTGATCATTTTAGAAAAAGTCCCATATCAATATCACTTATAGTTTTCAAGAAGTAGTCGCTACAAACTTATTTTTTAAAAATCTATTTTTAGCTGTGACGGCCATCTTGAATTTCCGGCCGACCTGAAATTTTGATAGGATCAATTAGACATCAAGAGCAACATTCCTGTAAAGTTTCATGACAATCCGCCAAGTAGTTTCAGAGGAGTAGTCGCTACAAGTTTTTACTATATAACTCTATGTAAACAAAGATGGCCGCTGGCCGCCATGTTAAACGTTGAATCAAAACGATTTTTGACTAGGATCAACATCATGTAATGCTGATCATTTTAGAAAAAGTCCCATATCAATAGCACTTATAGTTTTCAAGAAGTAGTCGCTACAAACTTATTTTTTAAAAATCTATTTTTAGCTGTGATGGCCATCTTGAATTCCGGCCGACCTGAAATTTTTCTAGGATCAATTAGACATCAAGAGCAACATTCCTGTAAAGTTTCATGACAATCCGCCAAGTAGTTTCAGAGAAGTAGTCGCTACAAGTTTTTACTATATAACTCTATGTAAACAAAGATGGCCGCTGGCAGCCATGTTTAACGTTGAATCAAAACGATTTTTGACTAGGATCAACATCATGTCATGCTGATCATTTAAGAAAAAGTCCCATATCAATATCACTTATAGTTTTCAAGAAGAAGTCGCTACAAACTTGTATTTTAAAACTCTATTTTTAGCTTTGGCGGCCATCTTGGATTTCACATCAACATGAATTTTTGCTAGGATCAACTAGACTTTATGGGCAACATTTCTGTAAAGTTTCATGAATATCCATCCAGTAGTTTCAGCTGTGAAGTCGTTACAAATAAAAGTTTACGGACAGACAGACGGACAGACGGACGACGGACGCCGCACCACGGCATAAGCTCTGCTGATCTCTGATCAGTAGAGCTAAAAATGAAAATATAATGTTTTACTTTTAATCATGAAATCCACTATTTCACTGGAAAATATATAACACAACCTCGATCAGAGGGTGTCTTGCACACCGCGTCAAACGGCATATGAAATATTTCCACCAAAGACAACACTTAAAATGACCAAGGATCAAACAAATAAAAGCGAGGTAATCATAAGAAGTTACTGAGGTTAAGTGGTTTAACCAGGGTGTAATTTTGGGAAAATAATGCAAAATATGACCTTGACCTTGGTATTTTTTGTCGTTCAGCGATGTCCACCAATGCAAACAATACATTTGACCAAGCATCAAAGACATATAGTGAGGCAATCACAAAGTTAATTGAGGTTAAGTTACCTAACCAAGGTTAAGTTTGGGGAAAATAAGCAAAATATGACCTTGACCTTGGTAATTTTTGTCGTTCAATGATGTCGACCAATGTCAACAATACATATGACCAAGTATCAAACAAAGAAAATGAGGTAATCACATACAGTTGACTGACGTTAACTTACCTAACCAAGGTTGTTACCTAACCAATGTTAAGTTCTGGGAAAATAACGCAAAATATGACCTTGACCTTGGTAATTATGGCTTTACGTGATGTCTCTTGACCCAATAAAGCATCTGAGAAAGTTTCAGAAAAAATTCGAGCAGCGGTTTTTGAGATATAGACCATTTAAAATGTGGCCACCGCCGCCTGAAAATTGACTGCCGTCTCTTGCTAGCCACTATCGTGGGCGAGACAATAAATGCTTATATTCAATAACATGTTTTGGATTTCTCATTTATAGATCTGAATTTAATGAAGATCTGCATATTTGTTTTCACAAAATGTTACTAGTTACCATAACAAGATATCACTGAAAGGAAGGTCAATAATTGCTCAAAATGTATTAATCCTGACTTGTCTATGCCAGATAAGGATGATGCTGGCCAATTACGACTATCCGATTTAAAGCATGAGATGAATAGCCTATTGACTATTGGCTAATCTAACATGGTTTATTAAAATACTCAATGTTGATAATGGTTATTGGTGTTGTCTGAAAAAAGCTATATAAACCTCTGACGTCATGTACCTCTGATGTCATGTACATCTGACGTCATGTACCTCTGATGTCATGTACCTCTGACGTCAGGTACGCCAACCGATAAGATATCATTTTAAACGCCAGAAAACACGTTAACCGTTGAGACGTCATTTTAAACGTCGGATGCAAAACAACAACGCATTGAATTAATTGAATGTTGTTTAACGGCTCATCAACACAGAACAGGTTATTTAGAGCCGCCCCAGAGAGAGGGGAAGTATCATAGGAATCCGGGAACCTGCCCTACTCTTATTATCGAATAGATTCCTATGGTTCTTTAACGTGCTCGGAGGATAGACCGATACACGGGACCGCCCGGTTTACGTCCCCATCCGACGGACGAGGCTAAGGAAAAGTGTCTTGCCCAAGAACACACCGACGGAACTTAGTGGCACCACGGAGGATTGAACCCGGGGCCTCCGGTTACAAATCCGCCGCGCTACCGACTGCGCCACGCATTGAATTAAGCGACGTTCCAACAACACATTTAAATAAGATGAAGCTGCATGTATATTCTTCTCATTTGATGTTGAGAGATAGGCATACAATGTAAGTTGTGAGAATTTGTATTTTGTGCAATATCTCTCGACAAAATGTGTTTCATGATACATAAAACTCCATGTTAGATAAGAAATAAAACATTTCCAGCGCGTTTATTTTGTGCGAGATCAAAACCTGGTGTTTGAAACTTGGAACACATCGAAACCGCGGTCCTGCGGCCCTTCGTATCGATGAACTTCAAGTCCCGCCCACCAGGTATTGATCTGGGACAATATAAACCCGCTGGAAATATTTTATTTCTTAATACGAGGCTAAACTATTTATTATTCAAGTACGTATTTCAGCCTGCTGCAGAACTGCTGTTATCGACTCAAATAATGCATCCCAATATAAGGCATTCCAATACAGTGTTCTTCTTGTATGAGTTCGGTGGAAACATTTTTTTTTACAACATTTAAGCTCAACAGTTTTTAATGATTTTACTAGATGGATGTCCTCTGAAGCATGTGTGTAACCTGCCAGGGCAATGTTCCAGAATGTTTGACAGTGACCCAGGACTATGACATTGAGTGTAAATACGCAATTAATATGTCAAATGATGAAGGTAGACTATGAACATGGTCTTTATATATTGCCATAGTCACCTGAATACTATTGTACTGAGGCCATTATTTTTTATTATTCGTTTTACAACCATCAAGACAGAGAATTGCTGTAGGAGGAAGGGAAAAATATAAAAATAAAAATTTGGAAAAGCAATTTTTAATTATTTTGATGAAAAGGAAGAAAGTTCTATTAAAGGTAAATAACCCCAATAACCCTACGGTAAAATAAAATACATAATTTCGTTTGTCGTAGGAGGGTTCATAAAACGAATTATCAAAAAATAATGGCCTGATGTTGAACACTTGATGAAACATGAAAAGTTTACAGGAAATGTGAAGCTTTTGTGACCTTTTTGAGCACTGCTATGCCCTTTATAATTTATGATGTTTATCGTCACAAGACTGTTATCATGATGTGTTGTCACATGACTACATGACTATTATTGTCATGATGTGTATATATTAAAAGTTAGACGAAGAAATATAAAGAGATGAAAAAGATGTAGTAAATGCTAAGTTTGGACAGGATGACAGATGGACAGACGACGACGCAAGATGGTGGCCAAATTTATCCCAAAGGCCATGTACGTCTTGCATTGCCACACAGGTGACAAAATTTCTAGATTTTGTTTGTACTGTACACCTCCCGCCATCCGTAAGAATCGACACTTCCTCACTTACAAGTCAAGCTCCCAGAGGGATTCGAACCCGCAGCGGTGAGAGGTGAGAAGGTTTACAATGCAACGTCATTAACCCCTCGGCCACGGAGACGCTTCACGAGCCAGCAAAGTAATTAAGCCATATAAGAATCTTTCGTGGGTATCCGGTGAAGATCGGGAATTCCAACACAAGTTATAACTGAGGCTCAGCTGAGGTTCCGATTAAAACAGTTATACCGAGTGTTGGATTTCTACATCTTAACCGGATACACACGATTGGTTCTTTTTTCTTACATATCATTTACATTCTGCGAGATGACGTCGCCAACTACTCTAGTTTTGCATGTTTATTTACACAATAAAGTAATACAACTGTCATTGTTGATATCAGCGTGTGACTTTAATCTTCCCCAATGTGTAAGATCAGGCTTTCCATCACCCATGTAAAACACGGATGTCTTTTTTTTTTTACCTTATACGGTATGAAAGAAATAATTATCTCTTCTAAGGACTTCTGCCACGAGCTTGCAGAACTTGCTTTAAGAAATATGTTTCGGCCAAAGGTGTAAAAAAAATATTAAGGCAAGCCTAGCGGAAGTCCAGAAAGGAAACCTACTCTTGCAAAATCACGTGATGGTTGGTTGGATGTATGGTGTTTTAAGTCATTTTCAACACATGTAAGGTCATATATGACGGTCGATTTTTTCGTGGTAGAGGCAGACCACCCACTTTTCCTAGGTAGAACCAGTACTGTACACCTCCCGCCATCGGTAAAAATCGACACTTCCTCACTTACAAGTCGAGCTCCCAGTGAGATTCGAACCAGCAGCGGTGAGAGGCGAAGGTGTATAAAGCAACGTCGTTAACAATTCGGCCATGGAGACGCTCAACGAAGTTCTTGTACTTAATCACCTTTATTGTTTTATATACATTTACAAAGCCTAAAATATACCTTTTTTACCCTAACCTCCAAAAATACCATAATACTCCCTGTTTTTCAAACGAGCGTATAAAAGACGTGTCAAGTTTAAAAGACTTACCTCCCTTTAATAAAACTATATTTGTTTTTTAGACTTACCTCCCTTCACAATTCCATTTGTACATATGGCTGACATGGAGAGGGAAGTTATCACAGTTACAACAGTGGAAAGTAACACCACAGCGGTTCCCAGCCCGATACCCGCCTGCCCTGTCACCCACGACAGGCGCAGGAACAACATTACACCCCAGATGTTGAGGACACATCTTATCTGAAATAGACAAAATAAATATAACTATATAATACTGAAAAGAGGATACCCTGGAAGCAACAAACACAAACAAGAGATAAAAGTAGCAGTCTAGGCTTGATTGAGTCTGTTCATGAGAGGTAATGTAAAGTGCAACACCTCTCAACGCCTCCTAGCACCGGCTTAAGCGATATTCTACTATAAAGCCACACTGTGATGTTACAAGCTACACAGCATCAGGACTGGAAAAGGCTTGAAATGTTATTGGTCTGTAGGAGGGACTTTCCTCAATAGTCAATAGATTAGAACCTGCTTTGGTTAGCTGATCGGTTACTTTGAGCAGTTCCCCAATACAACAAAACAAGGAGGAACTGTAAATCACCTGCCTACTAATCTTTCCTTGTAACTTAAAGGGACACGTGGCAATCTAGAGGTGTTTATCAAGCATTTAAAACAGTCTTCACTTAATTATTCAGTATCATTATGACTTTAAACCTGCTTCCATGTACCGCTGCGGGTTCGAATCCCACTGTGAGCTTGTGAGGAAGTGTCGATTCTTACGGATGGCAGGTGTATAGTACTGGTTCTACCCAGGAAAAGTGGATGGTCTGCCTCCACCACAAAAAATCGACCGTCATATATGACCTTAAATGTGTTGAAAATGACGTAAATCACCATACAAACAATTAAATAAAATTTTGAGTTTTCATTTTTTGTCTTATTTTAACATAGGCTTAAACATATTATTGGTGTAATATATTTAACAGTTAATAACACGCAAAGCAATTTACTTCATACTATTCTTATAATTAATATTTATACTGATTAAATAAATACAAATAATGTAGAAATACTGAACAGGACGCCGTGAGTTTTTAAACAAGAAATGCCAATGTAAGTGACAAATGCCCAAAGTGGTTTGTGAATACATGAATGATTATGTTTATGCACCCCACTCCAAATGTGACATCATAAGTTTGAACCATGTTTATAAATATTAATTGGCATAATAGTAAGACCAGGTAAAAGTTCAGCAAAACTGGAAAGTGACCGATGACAAATTATACACTGAACACAACCAATATGACTTCATCCAAATACAGGGTCATAACGCATCTTCTAACCTCTAAGTGTGACCTTGACCTTGAACACAATATTTTGTATATAATATTCCAGTTTTGCTGAGGGTTGTTTGTTTGTTTGAATGATGTTTTACGTCATTCTTTTTACATGTTAGGCCATATATGAGTCAAATTATTTTTGTGGTAGAGGCAAACCATCCCATTTTTCCTAGATATATAACTAGTACTCTGGACTTCCCGCAATCTGTAAGAATTGACACTCTTCACTGGACAAGTCGAGCAGCCCCAGTAGGACGAGGATGGAGTAAGAGGAAATCACATGACTTCCTAGTATTCCAGTCTAGAATGTGTACATGGACCAAACCACTTGTGTCTTCCTAGTGTTCTAAGCAAATTCCTAGGCAACACTAACTTTTTTATGATGGGCCAATTCTCTAATTTCGATAATATGAACCAAAAGTTTACAGTTCAATTAACCTTCCATACATTATTATTCTATGCTTTAGAAAGATGACAAATTAATACATGTAGGTGATTCTGTGTGGTAAATGACCGTTGAGCGATTAACATGTCAGTTATGTACTGTGGGGAAATCAGAATAAACTGGGAAATTGATCATCATTTCCAATTAACCAATCAGCTCCAATGACCAGCAGTTAGAAAAGGTTGTAGATCTATAAACGCCCAGTGCATTCTAGTTTGTCAATCACCTGCTTGACAAAGGAATGGAATTGTATTAATAAATAATGCATCCTCCTATTATCTAATGCACATCTAACATATAATAATCTTTGTAAAACTCAATGCAGAATCAATTGTACACAGGAACAAAAGTCATATCTCCCTGAAGAAATCATAAGTATTGAATTGAGTTTTAAGGCGCACCAACACATGAAAGGTTATATGGTGCCTAGCAGTAATACACATGCCAGGCTCATCCTCCATTTACATCGAGATAAAATATGGCGAATGGGCCTAGAACCTTCTCACCTGCAGATCTGCAGAGGTGCTGCAAATTAAGCTGGAGCCATGTTTATTGTTTTTCTGCCACTGCTCTAGTAAACTGAGCAAGATGGCACCTGAAACAATTCAGGGGTCATGATGAAGACCTTTAATGAGCATGAACAAAAATGACAAAATGAATATGAATAATGTGTGCAAAAAAAAATGTGTTGGCGTTGGTGCTGGTGGTGCCACGGTGGTGCTGGTGGTGGCCTAACATCACCGCCAAAATCAAATCCTAGATCTACACTTGAGTCTGAAAGTATCTGATGCACATAATCAGTTGATCGGTTTTAATACCATTCTTCTAATTGATCCATGTGGAATGCTTGTTTATCACCATAATACAGCAAGATGTGTCATTTACCAGAGATTATGGTCACGCCAGCTTAACTGTATTTTCTGTGTTGTAATATAGCTCTCAAATATATTCAGTCTGTGTTTATTTCATACATGTTTATAAATTGTTCATTTATATTTTCTTAAACAAGTTTTGATGCGTAAGTTTTCCATTTTCAATCAATTTTGTGCACAATATGTCGGAGCGTCTCCGAGGCCGAATGGTTAACGACGTTGCGTTTTAAACCTTCACCTCCCACCGCTGCAGGTTTGACTTGTGAGAAAGTGTCGATTCTTACGGATGGCGGGAGGTGTACAGTACTGGTTCTACCCAGGAAAAGTGGGTGGTCTGCCTCCACCACAAAAAATCGACCGCCATATATAACTATACATGTGTTGAAAATGACGTAAAACACCATACAAACAAACAAACAAACAAAAGCACAATATGTCCTTCCCTCCCTTGCTTTCTCCCTTCCTCCCTCATTCCATCCTTCCTTTAAGCAATGCATGTGACAGTGGCTATTCTTCTCATTAAATATTAGAAAATAAGAATACGTTTCAAACACTGATGTTTGCTGCCTCCCCATTACAAACTCAGCATCCAAATATGGGTAAACTGAGTTATGGGACTTTACTGAGTTATGGGGCAAGCACACAACACCACATTAAACTGTCAAATCAATGTTATGACATTCTGCATCACAATAAAACCCTAGATTTACCTAAAACATGCCTGAAAATATACTTTATTCATTTTTTTTTATATTATTCATTTATATCTTAGTACCACAATGAAAATTCAAATTGAACTTGGTCAGCTGTTTGTTAGTTTGTGTGGATACTGGTACTAAGAGTATCTCACCATACTTTGTACAGTATCCCATCTTAGTTAACTACACCGTCTACATATATACCACCAGTTAGCTTAGCTAGTTGGTGGTTTTATCTTCATATTAAAAGTTAACCACTGTAAACCTATAATTTGTGTTATAATGGAGGAATTAATATTTTTAATGATTTGCACATGCAAAGTAATAGTGGGACAGCAATATCAGAGATAGGTTGAGTCAAGTGAAGAAAATAAACTTTATTTTTTAAATAATTGGTGTTTTAAGTTATTTTCTGCACAATTTAGGCTATGTATGATGGTCTTTTAGTGGTGGAGGCAGACCTCCCATTTTTTCCTGGGTAGAAGCAGTACTGAGTATCTCCCACCATCCATAAGAATAGACACTTTGTAACTTAGAGTTTTATTAATACTTCAGTGATCGAAAGATCCAACGCATGTTTATCTAAAGAAAAATCTCAGACAGTAATGAATAGCCACCTTAGGACCTTCAGTCCTTAATTGATGATTCGTAAGTAAAATGCCCAAAAGGCTAGGAATTTTGTTGAGAGTTTTGTATTTCTGTATATTATATATGCACCCACTCTCTGTAATTTATATATGGATTAAAAAATGCTGCTATACTCCTTAAAATACATACAACCGATGCACGTGTCAAAGGAACATAAATCATTTTTGTTTTATTTGATTAACCACTTAATTTCTACATCTAAGATGTACAATAAGACATGTTAAGTGCATGCATGCATCATGACATACACCCAAACCACAAGTGATGAATGCATTCACCTTAATTGCACCTTAAACGATGTCATAATTAGACTAGTATTGCCAATTAATGTATGGTTTTTTTCAATCCATGATTCAGCACATGCTGGGGTTTTGTTCGCCTTGGAAGACAAATCTCAGACCACAGTAAAGACACTCCCATTTCACATGACAACCACTTCATTATAATCATGTGGTTAACAACATATAAATAAATACAGAAGTGAAATATAATTATTGTACATCGTTAATAACAGGCATAAATTTGCAATTTAAAACGACACACGGCAATTTTTATGTCAGTTTCCCACATTTTCTCGTTTATCAAAACATACCAAACGTCTACAAAAGTTTCTTTTATTTTTTGTTCTTCCTAATCTGCATAAGCTTTGTTTTAAAATATTTTGTAGTTAACACTAATAGCAAAAAGCTCAAGTCGCATTATAGCTAGGTGTTTCACCAGATACCAAAGGCATCAGAGAATTATGTCTGGTAACCAGTATTTACTAAGTGCTTAATTAAATTAATATCACTTCCCAGAAGGAATGCCTTGACAGCTGACAAGGTTAAATCTATACCAGGGCTTCTAAAATTTTAAAATGCAAATCGGTCCAGGTTTTTAACTGCCGTAAGAATCGCGCTTATTTTGAAAAAATCACTAAAATCGCCGCACCCCACCCACCATGTCAGCTGCACCATGAATTTTTTTCCGTTCAGTCATTGATATAGAGAACTATTTAAAATGTATGTTTGTATTATATTTGTATTTTTTCTAACTTACTTTATCACAATTTGTACATTTTAATGACTGACATCATGTCTTCGCTTTACTGAATGAATAATTTTCACTCAATATTAAAGTTGTTGATCATTTGAGGAATTGAACCGGAAGTGTCTAATAAACCGGGTAGGTATAAAACGCGGACTAACACGCGTGGACTAGCGGATTATATACAATTTTACATAAATTTGAGTAATATCGTTTTTCATCAATCAGCTTAATTAATACCAAATGTGACGACTAACGCAAACAATTTCGGTCCGACTTAGAAAAAAAACGGTGTCCGGTTTGATCACTTTCCTTAATATTATACTTAAAGTTATTGTAAAAAAAAAATCAAACAAGCAATTAACACATCTCGGTATTTTAATGACGCAAACAAATTTCAGTCCCAGCTTTGGCCACTTAAAAAAACAAACCGACACAAGCAAACAGGCTAACACCTTACGACTAACGGTATATCAAAGAAATCACAGACGGTAACACTCGCTTCAGTGAACCGACAGAACGCGTGATATACTTTCACTGATCACACATCAAAGGCGTGCTACATGGCTATAGACTCTTCCGGAAAACTCCCTACTATCGGTAATGGTTTAGTCCAAATTGACCAAATTGACCTACTTTCGCACAGCGAGTGACAAACAATCGTGTTATGGATCAAAGAATATTGCCGCAAGGCATATTTCAAGGAGTGTATAAGGTATTTGTTGATTTTTTAACGACCGATAGATAAAATATCTGGGACCGATTTTAACAGAGATTTTGAAAAGAAAATCGGTCCGGAGAAACAGAATTCGGTCTGGGTACCGACAAACTAGCGATTTTAGAAGCCCTGATCTATACAATAACAGCCTATGACAGCTGACAAGGTTAGATCTATACAATAACAGCCTATGACAGCTGACAAGGTTAGATCTATACAATAACAGCCTATCTCCTATCATATCTAACATAATCTTATTTTTCGAGAGACGCAAGGGTATAACAAAACATGTGTTTTGTCAATTTATATAACCTAAACATGTATTTAGAAAATGTAACTGCTCTTTGTAAATATGTGTGTTATTGCATAACTGTGCAAATTGATAAAATATTTTCATAACAAAAAATGTTAAATACAAGGTAGATAGGAGCAGTTACAATTCCCCCTGGCATACTTCTTATGTTTGTCAGTAATTAAACAATTAGGCTAACTGTCTGCTGTGATTAAACATTAATTCATTTTTGTCTTCCTCCAGAGTCTTTGCTGGACATCTACAACAATATTAAGAGCGAAAAAATTAGGTTCATCTCATTTGTTTGACCCTACACTGACAGTTGTTTCATATAAAGAATTTCTTTAAAAAAAGAAAAAAGAATTGCTGTTCAGTGCTTTCCTTCTAAAACTGGGGCCAAAATTCGGCTACTTCACAATTCAAAATTGGTAATTGTTTTCACAATTGTGGCCAATTTTTTTCACAATTTAAAAAAAAAAAAAAATATATATATATATACATATCCTTTTTTGGTAAACAACATTTCCCCATCTAATCCAAAATGTACCATATTATGCTGAATAATTGTACATTTGTTTTATAGTGTCCTCCTCCCACAGAAACAATGTATGCATGTATTAATATTGCTTTTAACAATTAATCTTTCAATACTTTTTTCACAAATCAGACAGTTATTGCGCTTTTTTTCCAAAAAATGACCAAGCTAGGGAGTCTTCACAATTCTTAGAAAAAAAGCACTGCTGTTGCTCTTCATTCATGCTGTCTAATGATAAAGACTCTAATGATAAAGACTAGACTCTAATGATAAAGACTAGACTCTAATGATAAAGACTTGAATGAAGTTTCAATCCATTATATGAAGTAGTTTCCAAGAAACAACCTTAACCCAATTTTTTCCAAGTATAAAAGGGACCATGTTTTTTCCCAAATAAAAGCATGAACCTCGCTCTATGGTGTTGTCTAAAGATACTGAAGACATATATAGAGACACGCTTACATACAACTTTAACCAGGAAAATACAGACACAGATGACGACAATCAAATCGTGACAATTAATACCTCATAAATTTGTTGTCACGAACAGTTCAGCAAAAAAATGAGGCGCTAAAAATGTATCTCGCAAAGCCAAAAATGCAAATGATTTATATAATGGAATGAAATATGAAATCAAACATTGGAAAAGTAGTGTAGTTCGAGTGATAAAAATAATTGGATTGGAATGAGAATCGTAAATCAAAAATACTTAATATGGAAGATAAGCATAATCTATGCAGGCATGTTAATGAGAAAGAGTTCCAAATTTTAATTAAATAGTAATAATTAAGGAAAAGCACATGGTTTTGATGAAGAGCAGGTGGGGGTACTAAGAAACGACTATTGCATCAAATATTTTATTTAAAAGTATTCTTTTGCAACTGGCAATATGTACATCCTGCATGGGATCTCACTTGTATGCATTCTACCCAGGAAAAGTGGGCGGTCTGCCTCCACCACAAAAAAATTGACCGTCATATATAACCTGACGTGTTGAAAATGACGTAAAACAAGATATAAACAAACAATTCACGTGTACGCAGATGCCCTGTAATACAATGACGTAGCCGGGTCCATTACCAACTTACGCCCTGTGGAAATACAGCAAAGCGGGATTCCCTTCGTGCTAATGGAGTCCCCTAAAAAAATATGAAAATATAGAAATAAATTTCGCGTTTTGGGAGATTTTTAACGAAAAAAATCTACAACTTTAAATTGAATCGTAACACAATATACTGCTTTTACAAGGGGGTGAACGTGTATTGAATGTGTACAAAATGGCAGATCACAACATTTGACAGATGATATCGTGAGTACATTTTGTTATTTGCTTCATTTATGAAGAAGTATTTCTTTTATTCATTGCATCCATCATGTGGAGACATGCATACAGTTTCATCGGCTGTCTTCATTGTTGTGGTTAGGCAACACTGCAAAAAGTTATTAAAGGAAAACCACATCTAGGTCGAGTCTTCAGTGAAATCACATGCCTTCATTTGTAATCATTTTTTATAGAACAATTACCTAAATCTTGCAAAATAGCAAATATTACACAAATAGGAATCATTTATTTAATGGCATACTTGTCCTATTATGTTTATCGTCGATAACTTCGTGTGTGGACACAAATAGGTTGATGGAATTGACTGTACAACAAAAGGGTTTAATGTGCTAATGATTTCATTTCATATTTGTTTATTTTGTGTGTCACAAAATGTTGCCTTACAAGAAGAACAATCCACTCTGTCCTTATACCGAAGAATTAAAAGGAAAGGGACTGTTTTATATTCTCATAGCTCGAGATCGGTGGAGAAAATATGCCCTATGATGACAAACACAAAAGGTTCATTATTTAACAGAACCTTGGATATTAAAATACATTTTCAACTCAGAGTATAGACTACAAACTATTAACAGACACACTACCGGTGGCATGCTCTGGGTAATACATCCGTAATACGTCACTCAGAGGAGACGGGGGATTTTTAAAACCAGAAGAAGGTTATTGGGCGGCCAGTTAGATTCATGCAATGATCTGGATCTGGATAAATGCAAAAAAGGGCATGTTGCAGCATACGCAAATTGTAAATGTTCAGTAACAAGCTTGGAGGGCTGTTTGAAAGCCCGGTACTGCATGTGCACTGACTACACTATCACTTAGATGGCCCACTTCACCGAAGCTTTAATAAAAAAAGAGTTTTTGAATTGTTCTGTGTTACACTGTTTCTCTTAAAAACATGTATTATTGATTGTCACTGATATTGTTTGCTTCGTAGTATTTTGTTTTACTTTTATAATACGTTTCAGTCTGACTGGCATTGAACACTCCTGGGTGGGTAAAGCATGTACCAAACATCCGCCCACTTTCTAGTAGAACACAAGTCTGTTCAGTTCTCTACGTTCGTATTGGGAAGGTAAGTCCAGCTGTACCAGCATCATCAACATGCACCTTCCCTCCAAGGTCTTGTACTGTCGCCGGAGATAAATCTAGCAGCCCGATTTTGGATGTGGTGCAGCACAGTGATGTCTTGGAGAGGTAGGAATCCCAAACAATCGAGGCATAGTCTATCACTGATGTACGCATGTTTTGGGCAGAGTCTGATAGTCCTTCTGAAGAAGCATACTATGGATTTTACTTTCTTCGCAACTGTTGTAATAATGGGTCCACACTCGAGGTCCTCTGAAATGTTTACTCCAAGAGGGGTTTCTGGTTTACTTGTTATACAGCATACATGTATATTTAGTTAATATATGTGGCTAGATTTGTTGTTAATGCTCAAGAGGTACCATCTGCTGGTGCTGAAGGATTCTAATGCTCTATTTTTTTAGACAGGACACTCCGTCCAGTAGTAGTTTGTGGTCTAACTATATCTGATAGGTCTGTACAAAAGGCAACCATCCGCAAATAGTCGTACTTGGGAGTGTACCGTATCAGACAAGTCGTTGATATGACATAAGAATAAGAGCAGACAAAAAATAGTTCCTTGAGGTACTCCTGAAGAAGAAGAATCTACTGTCATTTGTCTCTTTGTGAGTAAAGCTTTGGGCCATTCAGGTATATACTAGTACTACACTGGACGCCAAAACCTGTCTAACTTGTGTAGTAGCTCGCTGTGTAATGTGGATTTGGGATACGAAAGAGCAATGTGTCAAATGTTTCTAACACTGGACACCATGTGTTTACCCATGGATATTGTCTCCATATATTGTTTTGATGTTTTCTTACTTTATTTATAACTCTTGTAGTGATAGTGTTCATTGTTTTATTCAGAAAAGACAATTGGAAGTGATCAGATTGTCTTTATTGTTATGTCTGGTACTAATCTGCTTTTATTACCGCACAATGCAACGATAATACGTCAAAGATTGAAAGTTTGCTAGATAGGTATGAAACATCTAGATGGCTTCTTTATTTTCACTTTCTTTAATCAAAAGATCTCCAGTTCAAATATAATGACGGGCCTGTTTTACTTTGTATCAGTTTTTTTCTTGTTGTCACCGACGGGTGCTCTCCTTTGCATTGGACACAAATTTCTAGGCAATAAAATCGCAATGATAATTGTTCGCTGATATAGCAACGTATGTTTACGTTCTCTGTAGCGCCATTAATCTTTTTCATATACCTATTGCAGGTATACAGCAGTGTTCTCCCCAGGCTATTAAGGCATGTCACATTTAACATGCCTTAATTTCAAAAAGATATGTAACACATTTTAATTATTTCATTTTTGTTTGGCTTAAGTAAGTAAAAAACACAATATATTGAATCACTAGCTTATTTCGTATATAAAGCAAGTGTCCCTCTAACAAACTACCCATACATATAGGGGTCAGGAATAAGGATACACTCTGAAGCATATTTTCAATAATAAAAGCGACATATGCCTTGACAAATTCCTGGGGAGAACACTGTACAGTGTTATTTTTTACATAATCATCATGGTAGCAATCGGGAAGTAGGTTCTATAGTAGTTTCTTTATATTCGCGATTAAATGGTGCAAACGCATTGCAGTAATGTTTATTTCATTATTGAAATGTATGCTGATAATTGGCCAGAAAGACGAGGTAAGCGTGACCTGGAACACGTTTTAACTGTGGTTTTCCTTCAATAACCTTTTTTATATTGCAGATAGCTTAGCTATCAAGATTAATGATTAACAAGCAATGTCTGCATCACATGATGCACACATTGACAGTTTCAAAGCAATACAGTAAATGGCCAAAAAACGAACATATTGACTCAGCTCGGCGACGTTACGTCTGTTTTTCCACCATTTTGTACACATTCAACCAAAAGGACCATAAACCTCTACACGTTCACCCCCACTGTTTTAGAACAAGTTGACAACTTCCCATAAATGAATGTTTCACTGATCTATTTGCATTTCCCTGAATTATCTTCTGACATTTAAAATAATTGCATTACTGACAGAGATGTTATATAATTAGCGAGAAGGATCAGGAGATGAATTAATAAGGAGAGTTCTAACAATCTTTCTGTCAGATCTGACATGGAGCTAATATTTACACTGGATGTCTTGAATAAGAATTGCCCAGCTTCAGAAAAGGATTATCAAATGAATGGTTTTATTTTTCGAGCTGCCCCAGAGAGAGGAATGAATGAATGGTGTTTTACACCACGTCGACACATCAGAGAGAGGAAGGATGTGTAGGAATCCGGAAACCATACCTTACTCGTACCATCAAATAAATTGCGTTGGTTCTTTAACATGCTCGTATGATCGACTCTGATACAAAGGACCTTCCGCTTACAACCCCATTCGATAGACGAGGCTAGGGTAGTGTCTTAGTAACCCAGTGGCATGAGGGAGGCTCAAACCTATTCAGAGTGGAACATGCTATCTACTGGGCCACTATGACCCCACAAAAAATGTGTTAAATAAAAATAACTAATTCCCGTAGCTGCTGGACTTTGGTCTTTGGCCTTCTTCTTACAAACAATAACTAGAATGGTGTTCCACGGAACACTTGTGTCGCCTGCCATGTGCTTATTTTGAACAGCAAGTACAATCTAACTATAAAGTTTGCAGGCTTGTGCAATCCTTCATGAATTAATGGAGCTTTTTTTTTTTTTAAGTTTATGAAAAGAGGCATATATCTGCATTGGATAATTGATAAGGAAGAACTGTTTAAAGTTTCATGACCATAGGT
The DNA here is from genome assembly GCA_037043455.1 of Cyrtodaria siliqua. Classification (NCBI taxonomy): domain Eukaryota; kingdom Metazoa; phylum Mollusca; class Bivalvia; order Adapedonta; family Hiatellidae; genus Cyrtodaria; species Cyrtodaria siliqua. Next base: position 31,703 of record JAWPHD010001209.1, read on the forward strand.
CAATATTTTGAGCTTGGTTAGGCATGAACATGAGAGTCCTGGGTAACAATATTCCATGTAGTAAGATGAATATGTGTGTGAAGTTTCATGAACATAGGTAAAATACTTCTTAAGTTATGGCCAGTTACCATACCCAGTGAAAACGGCAGTGAAATTTCAGTGAAATTGCACCAAAATTCAGTGAAATTTCAGTGAAATCTGAAAATATTGACAAATCTCGTAAAAACACCAAATTTCAGTGAAATTTGACAGTGAAATTTCAGTAGTGAATTTAGTAGTGAATTTTCACTAAAATTAACTGATTGAAATTTCAATGACATATCTCTCTCTCTCTACACATTTATTCAGAAAGGCAGACAGACAGATAGATAGATGCTCACTTAGTACATCATATAACTCACCCTACTGAAAATGCAGCTGGGATCCTGGGGGAAATGATATAGATAATTAAAGCCTGGGAAAAAAAACTCAATTTTAAAGATTTTTCAAATGTAATTGGCAAATTGCATTGTTTTATATCAGAAGACACCACAGGACCGCTACCTTGATATGTTTTATATGAAGATAAATTGATTGGTTTAGGAGTTTGGAAAGAAAAATGGATTATTTTACTATTATACCAGAGTGTGATTCTGACAAAAGTGCAAATAAACTATAAACACTCTTTTGAATTTGGCACCCAACTGTAGATTTGCCTTGCATCATTTAATGATTAGAAGTAAGTGTTTTGTGACTATGATTACATTACTTATTGTATCAAAACATCTTTAATATATATGTAATAATTGTATTTGAAAGAGGAAATTTCTAAATGTAGATAGTGGAAACAGTATTTTAAAACCAAACCCCTATCGTCATATACTTTCGCGGATTTGACCTTGTTTTTTTTGTTGTTGATTTTATTTGATTTCAGTATCATATGCAACATTTCATGTATGATCAGGTCTTCTAAGTGATGTAGACTGAAGGTTATACATTTGTGAATTGTTCTTGAACTGTTGTATTGTCCAATTCTTTCAGTGAAATGTCACTGAAATTTAATTTCACTGAGATTTTATTTTTTTGACCAATTCTGCTGAAATTTCACTAAAAACACACTTATTATTTTGCCCAATTCTTTCAGTGAAATTTCACTGTTATTTTGCTGAAATTTCAGTAAAAGTGTATATTTTCACTGGGGTGAGCCTGGTTAGGATGCAGGTTAAAGTTTTATGAAATGTTGCATAACTCATTTCAAATTGAAGGTCAGGGTTATTGGACATGTGTTATTATAACAGCATTCCTTGGGTTAAAATAAAGATGTGTGTGAAGTTTCATGAACATTATGTCAAATACTTTTCAAGTTATGGCCAAGGTTAGGTTGCAGGTTAAAGTGTGATGGATGGACGTCGGACGACAGACAATGTGATCCCTAAGTGTCTGCCATGCTAAGCAGGCGACACAAAAGTGATCCATAAGTTTCTGCCATGCTAAGCAGGTGACACAAAAAGCAAACCTGGTTTAATGACACAACTTATATTAAGTGATGTCATATTCACCGCCTCCCAGTCAGTATTTCAACAGTACTGTGTGTCAATCCTCTGGCACTTACATGTTGCATATCTCAAAGTTCTCCCCAGGCTATTAAGGCATGTCACATTTAACATGCCTTCAGAGCCAAAATGCTTTTGCAACATGCCTTAATTTCAAAAAGACATGTAACACATTTTAATTATTTCATTTTTGTTTGGCTTAAATAAGTAAAAAACACAATATATGGAATCACTAGCCTATTTCTTATATAAAGCAAGTGTCTCTCTAACAAACTACCCATACATTTAGGGGTCAGGAATAAGGATACACTCTGAAGCATATTTTCTATGATAAAAGCGACATGCCTCGACAAATTCCTGGGGAGAACACTATTAATAATCTGCCAATAAATGATTGACAAATCAGATCATTGTTTAAATGAATTGGGGTTTTACGGTGCACCACAACAAGAAAGGTTATATGGCACCAAACAGGGATGAACATGCCAGGCTCATCCTCCATTTACATCTAGATAAAATATGGAGAATGGGCCTAGAACCTTCTAACCTGCAGAACTGCAGAGTTAGACACTAGTCTCCATTTACGATGGAGCCACGTTTCCACATTTGCATATACGGCGTCATGAAGAAGACCTTGAATAAGCATGATAAAAAATGACAAAATGAAAATGAAGAGGGGGTCCTACCCCTCTGCCTCTGGCGGGATTTTCTACCCTGGCAACCACGGGGAAGATGCACTGTTTAAGTTGTAGCGGAAATATTAAAATATCAATAACGATTAATGAATAATCTGTCCATACTGGATAATATGTGTGTGATAGTTTCAGTGAATATAAACATGAAGTACATTCAGACCACAATCTAAAGTTCATGCTATATTTCCTCTGTATTATTCACTCAGATCTGCATGTCTTACTTTGAAAACAAAGACGTACGACTGATCGAATAAGAAACCTGTATTTACAAGTAGTTTCTAATACATCAGATGGTGCTTTAATGTTCCATCGGATACGCCTGCATCATGTCTTATTTTTAAAAGAGACTAAATTACCATCCAACCTAAAAATAATTATATAACATTGCTTGCAAGGAGTTAACGGGATTTCTGAGGGACGGAAAAGTGATATATGAATATATATGTGCGGTGAAAACTGGTTCAAATAATGCATCTAACATTTATTTAGAAAAACGTAATATTTAATAATTTTATAACCACAAGTTTTTCAATACATTATTTCTATCCCTCGTGAAAATTCGTCCGAATAATTGAATTGAACTGAATTGGATTTTATAGTCGCACCAACAGCTAAGGTCATATGGTGACTTTCCAGCTTCTACTGGTGGAGGAAGACCCCAGGTGCCCCTCCGGGCAATTTTCATGCATGGGCGAATAAACAAATAAGTGCTAGCACACTCGTTTGTTTATACTGACATATATTCACTCGGTACATCCCATATTGAAAAACTTGTGGTAATTAAACTCTATATAATCACACTAAATCATTATTTTTTGGTAATTTAAAGTTTTGAAATTCCTTGAGAATTATTTATCACTTAGTCATTATATAAGACTAAGAAATATATAATTAATCTAATATCATTCCAGGGCAAAGAATAGAGCCACTGCAGATCCAGTTAGAGGAGCAGAAACCACTCCCCACTCCTCACCCCCTCCCCTCCACACCCCCAAAATAAATTCATGTTCAGTTTATCATTTTTTGTTCAAGCTCATTTAAGATCTTCATCATGACCCCTACATTGTTTCAGGTGTCATCTCGCTCAAATCACTAGAGCAGTGGCAGAAAAACAATAAAGGTGGCACCAGCATAAATGGAGTGTCTACAATAGAATTTGCAGCAAATCTGCAGTTTTGCAGGTGAGAAGGTTGTAGGCCCATTCCCCATATTTTGTCTTGATGTAAATGGAGGATGAGCCTGGCATGTTCATTCCTGTTAGGTGCCATATAACCTTTCATGTGTTGTTGTGCCTTCAAATCCAATTCAATTTAATTCAATTAATATCATACATTATGGACTATATGCACATGTTTTATTTGTAATTGTTTGTCTTGTTGCCTTGGTAACAATGACAAAAAATAATTATCTTCCCAAAACATCTGAATTGATTAATAATAATAATAATATTTATTTGTGACACCTTTAAAGCTGATATTTTCTTCCCTGAGTAAGAAATAAAACAGGATGAATGTTGTTTAACGGCTCATCAACACAGTATAGGTTATTTAGAGCCGCCTCAGAGAGAAGGGAAGGATATATATGAATCCGGGAACCTGCCCCACTCTTATTATCGAATAGATTCCTATGGTTCTTTAACCTGCTCGGAGGATAGACCGGTTTACGTCCCCATCCGACGGACGAGGCTAAGGGAAAGTGTCTTGCCCAAGAACACATCGACGAAACTCAGTGACACCGAGGAGGATTGAACAACAGGATGTTGAAAGACCTGAATCACTGTGCATGCCCACACCAGTCCTATTTATTGCCAGGTACAATATGCAGATTGCCATAACATAAAGAATTATGGAATTGTTGTCATGTAAGTCATTACAGAAAAGCAACCCGGGGTACAATTCTAAAAATTTGGCACTTTACTTCACAACTTATTCCACAAAAGTATAGTTACAGGACTTAACTAGCCTTTACATCAAGAATAAAGTGATCGAAACATTACATTTTATTTTTTCGTAACTAAGTATGACAATGTACAGGTTTAAGCAGAAAACACAAATACAAAATAGTAAGATTTTGTTTTCAAGTGACGCTTTTCTACTAAAAGCAAATAATTTACCCAAGGGTGTCATCAACTTCTCAAGTAAACTGCCCACAGAGTAGAGTAGACTGGTATGTTGATCGATACTTGTATAAAATAATATTAAAAGTAATCATAGTAGCCAGGCAGACCAAAGTAGCAGGGGGAAATCCCCACCTACCGCCTCTTAAAGGCCAGGGTTGAGTAAAAAAATCCCAAAATGGCCCCAGAGAAACTTTTCTGATCATTTTATGCTTTATGCTGTTCAGAGAGGTTTAATCACAAATTTCTAAATAATTTCTAAATAATTTCTAAATAATAAAGCATTTTTGACCATAAAAATTTGGCATGTAAATACATTAAACATTACTCTATACAGATATATCAAAATAATTATATAATGTATTTATTTTCCATACTTTCTAGAACAAAATTTTTATTCCTAACATTACTGTCAAATTTTGAATTTGGTGCATCTATTAATAGCTGTACCTGTAAAAATAAGTTCAGTGATTGGTCAGAGTGCTGACACCTTTATCTTGAAGAAGACGAAATACTAACTGGCTAATGTGTATACATAATGACGGTAAACTCTACCTAACACTGGGGTTAATGACACCCCTGTTTACCACAGCAGCACTCATTAGCTTAGCCTGAGTGACATGCTTCAAACTTTAAGTGTGTAAAATTACTAAGCCGATTTTTTAAGCTGTTTTCCAACAGTTAAATTATTGACTGCACAGTCTAAGACACAAACCAGTCGCTTATTTTTCTGACAGATGTAAAGTTAATTACTGTAGTACAAGGCAAGAATTACTCTTGAAAGAGAATTCATTTTCTAGAGGAATGCTTTGAGATGAGAATAATCGACCAAGAAACATGCTGAACAATGTTCATTACATTCACACGTGTTTATACATGTTTAATTCGAAGTATTAAAATAACAGTCAAATGATTGCACCTTGAAATTTTATACATTTGAGATATTACAATTTTATACGCATGGCAATATTGATTTGTTTTAAAATCGCGGCGTCCCGTTAGTTTTTCTGCACAACCTGCATATTTGCAATTGATACAGGTTATGCGGAGAAACGAATTATATTATTAGAATAGTTTAATGATAATTGTTTTACATAATTATTACTATAACTTTTATCAAATTGGACCAATAACATATATACCCGGAAGTTTGTCAGTATAACGAAGAAAACTGAAATCTCAATTTTTTATTTAATCATATGCAAGCAGGTTTAAAGTCAAAGTGATACATGATTAATAAATCAAGGTGCTAATTGTAATTCTTGATATATAAAACATCAAGATGGCCGTGTGTCCCTTTAAAGGGTCTGGACAGACTCCTGCAGCAGTACAGTTATCATGAATTGTAAAGTTAACCATTAACTGAATTCATGTCATTACAGGCAATAACTTGGGCGCAAAAACAACTTTTACAGTGTCATGACGTCATAGAAATTCCACAGATATAGTATCGATGACGGTGTATAAAACCGCTTTGTACCAGTTTGTAAAGAAAAACATACTGGAACATAAGTAATAGATAGAGTCTGGTCTCAGCGAGTTGGCTTATTTAAACACCGAGATGGGAGTAGCCCATCGAGATGTTTAAATAACCAACGAGCTGAGACAGACTCTATCTTTTTTTAGCATGGTGTACTTAGTAACACTACAGTGACGTCATAGTAACCGTACTCTAAATTCCAATATCCGGTAGTTGTAGTATGGTGTAGCCACGCCCCTTTAGTTACCCTAAATTAAACGATTTAATGCTCTGCATTCATCAAAGGAAATGTCAACGACCATGCTACAAACCGGTTTGTACCACTTTGAGATCATACTCTGTTTTGTAGCATGTCCATTGCAGCTGTCTGCCATACTCTAACTTCCAATAACTGGTAGTTAGAGTACACCATTTATTCTGACAGGTGTTATTTTCCATTAAACAATTTAAACCTGTGCAATACAAAAGGAATTTGAATAAGACGCGGTTGTTTTTGTAACAAAAACATGTCTCCCCAAACACTCTCAGTGTAATGCATATGAACCAGCCTGTCTGAAAGTTGCGCTCTGCACGTCTCAATATAGTGAACATTTGTGTCAAGTTATTTCTGGTAGAGCCCCAGGTTTTAGATCAATTTTTCCTGCATAAACTGAAACAATTTTGAACCTTATAAATTATTTACCATTTCAAATGTGCACATTTTCTTTTTAGCTTCAGTATTTGTATATGATGTATATAATGCATGTCTGTTTCAAATTCAATTATCAACTTTATTTTCTTTTTTTTCCTTTGTTTATATTGTAAACCTGTGTAAATATGTAAATTAGAGGGCCACGTGGAAGATTAGTTCACAAACTAAATGTGTTACCCTCAATAAATAAAGTCTATTATTATTATTATTATTATAATTAATATTAAATCCCTCAAGCGGTTCAGGAGATTTGGACAGGACTCGAAATACATGTATAGTGCAAATGAAATTCGACCTTTAAGTGTGACATTGACCTTGAACGGACGTGGCTGGGAGTTGCGCTCTGCACGTCGTCTCGATATGAAAATCTCTCAAGCGGTTCAAGAGATATGGAGAGGAGATGTCTTGTGACGGACAGAGAGACAGACAGACAGACATCCAAGCTAAAAACAATGTCTCCCCCTGTGAGTGGAGAGACATGACCATGCTACAGGAGTTTAATTAGCCTCATTTTGAGCTTGCTACAGAAGGAAATGTGTGAGGAGAGAGAAATTTGAGCGTTTTTTTTCCAATTGTTATAACTCTTGTCTACATTACAGTAACAACACATCTGGCAGCAACACTATCATACTGCGGTACGTATGCCTCCCGGTATACCACAACAAAACGGTATACCATTTATCACTGCAGCCCTAGTGACTTGGGAGGAATGCTTGGTTTACCACAGTACAAAAAAGACTGTCATCAAATGAAATCCAAAAGCCATTTGAAGCTCCATATAATAACAGCTAGTCTTCGCATTAACCCACTAGCCCGAAGTCCGGGGCTAGTAAACTCTCATTCGGGCTAGTGAATTTTTTTAATTTATGTATTCGGCCTGAAGGAAAATGTACGGGTTTTCATTGAGTATATAAGAATTTGGGTTAGTGACACAAAAAATGTAATTCAAAGACTGTAATAACAAGATACTCCAGTATTGCATGGCAATAAATGATGTCCCCTGCCAGTCAGATGCTTGACAGTAAATGCTTTTTTTTGGACCAGACCAAACAAAAGGCTAGGATTTAGACAAATAACAAAGGCATGCTACATTTCGCAACCTTAACAAAGCATGTTTCATGAAAATATCTTTTATACTTTTTAAGTTATCACAGGATCCAGTTTTCCAGATGGACCGACGTTGTTTTTTTTTACTTTTTTGTTGCCATAGCAACCACAATTTTAGCCATATCAACAAAATTAAATAACGTGCATAATCTCCTTATGCCCCTCTACCATATGCAAAAAGTTTCATGAAAGTATCTTTTTTTTATACTTTTTAAGTTATAGAGCAGGAGCCAGTGTTCCGGACGGACTGACGGACGTACAGGTGGCAAACCTATAGACCCCTCAGGTGACACACCGGTAGGGGACTGAAAAAAAAGCCATATATCTCTTTAGTTTTAAAACTATATTTCTGTTTTATCTATATGTATATATATTTAATGTACTGTATTGGGGTCCTGTAAAATACAACTTTGAATGCCAATTATTGAGTATATAAAAGACAGACATAATAACTAATAATAATAATTCAACTGAATTGGATTTTAAGGCGCATAAATGGTTATATGGCGCCTAACAGGAATGAACATGCCAGGCTCATCCTCCATTTACATCGAGATAAAGAATGGGCCTAGAACCTTCTCACTTGCAGAACTGCAGACTTGCTGCAAATTCTATAGTAGACACTTCATTTACGACGAAGCCACATTTATTGTTTTTCTGCCACTGCTTTAGTTCAATCTAGGCTGCCCCATTACGCCATTGCGCCATTGACCCCTTTGCGATCGAAATGGCGCAATTTCTCATAAGGAATGGGCCCGCCCGGCGCAATCACTCGGCGATGGTCATTTCGTTAATTTCTGTCATTTTCTCACATTCTGCTATTAAGGCACACCGCGCGCACCTGCTGACTGTGTTGCGATCGATCAACTAAACTGTACAGTATTTTTACATAGTAAATACAGCCTGTTGCTATGGCTTTACATTAGCCATGTCAGCATCAATGATTAAGCGGATTTCAGATTTTTTCTTGCTGAAAACGGCGAAAAAAACGAAGTCAGGTTGTGACTCTACTTTCTCATTTGAGTCAGGTGATAGCCCTACTGTCTCTCCCGGTCCCTCAACCAGTCAAAAGACCGAACATTTAAAGAAACATGACTTTCAAAGGAAATGGTTATCCGACGATCGTTACAAAACATGGCTTGTTCATCATGATGAAACATCTAGTATGAAGTGCTCCATATGTATTGCTACTGGGAAAATAAATCCGTTTGTGAGTGGCTGTCACATTGGAGTCAAAGCAACTTAAAGGTATGATTTTATTGACTTTTTAGTTTTTTGTTTGGCCCCCATTTTTTTACAATGGCCCCCAATTGCAAAGTCCATTGGACCAAATGGCCCCCTGTCGGCAAAGCTGGATTGAACACTGTAGTGACTTGAGCAAGATGGCAAACAATGCAGGGGTCATGATGAAGACCTTTAATGAGCATGAACAAAAAATTATAAAATGAAAATGAATTTGGGGGTGTTCTACCCCTCTGCCTACACGTACCTCTAACGGGATCTGCAGTGGCCTTATTCTTTGACCAGGAACCACAAGGGGCTAATTATAATAAATAATACACATACACAGACATAAAACATTTAGATATTCAATAATTTCTGACTTAAAAATGCAGTTTCATGTAACACTCATTATATCCCTGCCGTAACACAATGCAAAAAAAAGTTATTTGCACTAGTCGAACTGACCCTATTGTTTTACGCTGATTCTATACTGCTCATTTTCAGAAAGACGATAATCAATATCGCAAATTTGCGATTAATTTGCGACTAGTAAAAAACATAAAACAAGTTATTTGTCATTGGCATACTAACACCTTCCTGGTTTACAGAGAATATGATGTTCAAAACAACAGAAGAAGAATATAACAACCTAAACCATACAGATCTGAAATGTTTACTAATAATGGAGGTTTGGATATAGATTTTTGGTAAAATGTCAAGTTTGTTTGCTATGGAAAACATACTGCAAAATGAATCCTGCTTTCTTTACTTCTGTCTATAAGGGACGAACAGCAATCTTGAATTTTTCATCCAGCATTACAATTAGCATCTTGATTTATTAATCCAGAAGTGAGTATCATTGAAACTTGAAACCAGTGCTTGCTTATACTAAATAAAATGTTACGATTTCATTTTTTCTTCTAATTCTACCGTAGGTTTAAATCTATTATTGGTGCGATATAACCAACAGTTAGAAATATGCAAAAACAATTTTCCTTTGTACTGTTCTTATTATTAATATTAATGACTGAACAAATGCAAGTTATGCTGAAAAACTAACGGGATGCAGTGAGTTTTAAAAAGATATCTAGATTGCCGTGTGTCCCTTTAAGATATGAAAGTGAATGTACTCCAGCATACTAATTAAGCTGCTGTCTTAACAACTAGAACGACTTCTATTTTACATACAAGCACATGACTTCTAAATACTAGATGGGTGTTCCGCGGAACACGTGTGTCGCCTGTCTGCACTTTGTCAGTATAACAAGGTTTTTGGACCCAGATAAATGACCTTGACAAACTGGCCAGAGTAAATTTTCGTGAAGAAAAAAAATGAGTATTTAACTCACATAATGACCTTCAGTGTGACCTTGACCTTTATATTGTATACGGTTATGTGGATGTTGTCATGATGAGTAAATACTGAAAGTTTGATCAAGAAATATCAAGAAAGGAGAAAGTTATAGTCCAACGTAGTTTTCGTGACAGATTGACGAACTGACTGACGGACTGACAGATGGACGACAAAGTGATCCCTATGTATCACATTTTCTTCGAAAAGGCGACTCAAAAACTGTCGAAATCTGTCCAGCGGTTCTTGAGAACGAGATTTTTAGGGTTTCGACCATATATAGTAATGGCGGCCATCTTGGATGTCGCGTTGATCTAATTTTAACAAATCTAAAAACCATTCATCAAAGGATCATCCATGTGAAGTTTGGTCAAAATTGGCCAAGCAGTTTCTGAGGAGGTCATTTGAAGCAAAAGTTAACGAAGACAGACGAAGAGTGATCCCAATAGATCACTTCAACCGAAGTGATCTAAAAATGTCAATGTAAAATGTAAATTAACAAAGTGTAAAAAGTAGGTCAAGGTCATTTATATTGACCTGATTTGGGTAGGAACATATTGCTGTCATACAGATGTAATATGTATGAAGTTTGGAAACTGTATGGCTTTTGGTATCTGAGAAACTGAGTTAATAAAAAACTTGAATGTAAATTAACAAAGTGCCAAAGGTAGGTCAAGGTAATTCATATTGACTCACTTTTCATTGGAACATATCACTGTCATGTAGTTATCAACATTTGTAAAGTTTGAAAGCTCTAAGGCATCTGGAAATGGACTTCACAAAAAACTTTGATGTAAAAAACTTTAATGAAAAACTTTGATGTAAATTAAGTGTAAAAAGTAGGTCACGGTCATTTATATTGACCTGATTCAGGTAGGAACATATTGCTGCCATATAGATGTGTGTGTATGAAGTTTGAAAACTGTACGGTTTTGGTATCTGAGAAATTGACTTAATAAAAAACTTCAATGTAAAACAAGACGTACGGACGTACATGATGTATGTGAGGTACGTCCGGACGGACAAGGGTGTCGGGGCATAAAAAGGAGTATCTTTTTAGAATTTTTATTTTTCAGATTCAGGTTCTTCTTTTTAAAACTTGTCAACCATGCCAGTGTATTAGGCAGGAATTCAAGTCTTGGGTGTGCAAATATGTAAACAGGGTGTGCAATTTTTTTTTGCTGAAGCCAATCCGTGCCAAGTAGGTTGAGTCTGTGGGTATTTTTGTCAGATAAAGGTGAAAAAAGTACATTTTAGATCATCTTTCTTTTATAAAGGTATACAAACCATAACAAGAGAGTAAGAGGACTGGTGGGAATTGTTTTTAAGGTGGAGAAACCTTTTTTATTTTAACCCACCCACCTTACCAAATATTGGTCACAATTTCCCAAAAAATGGCCGCGCAAGACGGCTGCATGGTTGGCTGCTTAATACACTGAACCATGCAAACATAAACATAATTTGTTTGTGGGTGGTGGTGATGGGGTCATATTTTATTGAACATCCCCTGCTTATGGTACATCCTAATAAAGTAATCCCTTATTCCACCACATGATCCACCGCCACAAATGATTGACATTGTTCTTCCTAGATAAGCTCCATGATCACTGATTAATGTTCAAGTTTGTCCTGAGAAAACCTCCCTGTAAAACATGGTCTGCATTTGTATCTTTTTCTAAGACTGCTGATCAACAGCATACTACCCAGTAATCAATGTGCTGATTGTTGTCATGCAGTCGGTTTGCCTGATAAGGTCATTTAGATATTAAGGTATGAAACCACTAATTATTTTCCCCATAGACACCAATGTTAAATTGTCACATATTAATGATTTGCTGCAAATTCAACTCAAGTATGGATAATGCAGCAGTGTAATGTTCATACAGAAAACTAATTTTCCAAGAAAATATCACATTGTAAGTTCTTGTTTGTTTACTTAACAGGTCAAGGGTACAGCTGTTTTCATTGATGGTTGCTCACAAAGTGTAAGCATAGAGTCGAAATTTCGAAAATGTTCATCAGTGATCCAATAAAACCTATTAATACTCTTCTTATACATACAACCACAAAATCGAATAGAAATGGACAGTTTTCCCCTACTTATAATGCCCATTTCCATCAAAAAAGGAGGGATTACTTTTTATTATAGGAACTACATTCGACTACACCTCGGCGGTTTACATGTAATTAGTGGTGGTAAACCGTAAGATTGGGACATTGGGACCGGTGACCTAAGGGAATATGAAAGGGATAATCATACTTCCAGAGAAAGTCTAATAATAAATTAAGTCTGGGATAATCATACTTCCAGAGAAAGTCTAATAATAAATTAAGTCTATGTTCTTGCAGAAAAATATCGTAACAACTGTACAAGCACAAAAGGCTAATAAAAGAGCACTCGGACTTCTTTGAAAAGACGGATTGCATTTTTTTCCTAATCCAGACACAACCACATCTTGAGTTGATGCCAGCATTGTCAAACAGGCTAGTGTTAGAGCTGTGGGTGGTGAATGGGTTTGGATATTATGCTGATGGACAGACCACTGCATAGAATAAGCTCTGCTGATCTTCAACAGTTAAACAATTATTTGAAAAATTGAGTATAAAAAATACTATCCTTGACATGGTTTATTTTTCATTATCTGTAATTTGAAAAGAAAAAATGCTTAAAGAACCTCTGTAGGCATTCACAAAAACATAATGAAAAGACGATTGTTTTCAAGATTGCTGTATCCCTTAAACATATGTTCTTGAAACCATATAATTGATCTTGTCTGGGATTTAAAACAATGCTGTTTATGTAGTTTATACCAGAGACATTGATGCCAATTAATGCAACAAAAGGAAACCTTTCAATAACTATAAGCATTCACAAAGATAATTTATTCAAAGGAGCAGTAGTGGGAATAAATATAAGAACAATATGGTATTTAATTGAACAAGAAAGTCTGCCTGTTGGCTACACAGGAAATTGTATTAATATTTGCCTTCTGTTATCATAATTGTCTATGAAGGACTGTAACAGTGAAATGTTAGTGTTGTTATTCTGCGGTCAATCAAACATATAAAAAAAAATCAAATGCAAGCACACTATAACCGTCGTGTGCAGAAACGAATTTCCTACCCAACAATACCTTTCTTCCTATGATCCCTTGAAAATTCGCTGAGATATCCGAGTTCAATGTCACCAAAGTGCAATTTCAATCTGCTCGTCGTTTGTCTTGTTCCCCGTGGTAAACAAATGAATTTTACTGAAATCAGGTTTCTGTTAATGTCGGCGCAGTATTCCAGCTTCAAATCGCAATCAATTCACTAACATAATGCACCGATCCGTAAATAAATCTGTATTGAAATACGTAAGAAACGCAACTCAGGAATTTCCCCTATATATTGTATATACTGCACATTTAATTGCACATAATATTCCAAAGAAATCCCAAAATGTTTTGTAAAAAAAAAAAATGCAGTTAATTAGAGAAAGGACACAACTATGATGTTGTAGACGTTTTAATCACACTACACTTTGTAACAAGAAATTCATATTCAGTACTGTATTTAACGTAAAGAGTTTGCAAAAATTGCATCTTAAGTTTGCTCACGTGCTTGAGCCAAACGCGTACTCTTGTCAATAATGAAATGTTGCAGGAATACTATTTGCTGTATTATGTGTTGTTTTAGTATTTATTTGCAAAAGGAAAGGTCTTACGTAGCCATGTACCATTCGATTAACAGCAGCATATTGTACATACAATATATAGCGGAAATTCCCAAGTTGCGTTTCTTTTGCATTTCAGTATATATTTTACCAGTTTGCATAGTCCGTATCTCAAGAAAGTCACATGACAACGAGTATTTTGCCACTCGTTATCAGCACTAGCAGACTTTACAAATGAAACCGCCATTTTGAACTGATTTATGGGGCCCAATTACGTCAGTTACTAAAGAGATCGTAGGAAGAAAGGTATTGTTGGATAGGACATTTGTTTCTGCACACGATGGTGTATAGTGTTCTTGCATTCAAAAAACTTTATACATTTGAAAATGACCGCAGAATAACAACACTAACATTTCACTGTTACAGTCCTTCATAGACAATTGACATAGATATCTCCGCCCTATTGTTGATGTCGGAGTATATTGACAATAGTTTTATATAGCATAGTTGCACGTGCTTTATACACGTGCTGTTGTTTGTCGGAGGTATCTTTCTGGTTTGCTTGGTTGAAATGGATAAATGATTGACAACTGGCGACATGTTAATTATAATAACAGATACAATTTCCTGTGGTCGCATATATGTGTCTTGCCTATAGTATAAAGGTAATAATTTTTCTAGAATGCACTGCAGAGTTATGGCATCTGTGTGAGAGGCCTTAATGATACTGACACATATATGCAAGTTTGATTAGATTTTAACATTGCTCTTCAGTCATATCATGTCAGTGTCTACTTGTAGTAGTAAGCTCAATGTTTGATAGTGCTGCCACGCCATAAACACATCCATGATACCCCACCCAGTCACATTATACTGACACCCAGCCATAAACACATCCATGATACCCCACCCAGTCACATTATACTGACACCCAGCCATAAACACATCCATGATACCCCACCCAGTCACATTATACTGACACCCAGCCATAAACACATCCATGATACCCCACCCAGTCACATTATACTGACACCCGGCCATAAACACATCCATGATACCCCACCCAGTCACATTATACTGACACCCAGCCATAAACACATCAATGATACCCCACCCAGTCACATTATACTGACACCCGGCCATAAACACATCCATGATACCCCACCCAGTCACATTATACTGACACCCAGCCATAAACACATCAATGATACCCCACCCAGTCACATTATACTGACACCCAGCCATAAACACATCCATTATACCCCACCCAGTCACATTATACTGACACCCAGCCATAAACACATCAATGATACCCCACCCAGTCACATTATACTGACACCCGGCCATAAACACATCAATGATACCCCACCCAGTCACATTATACTGACACCCAGCCATAAACACATCAATGATACCCCACCCAGTCACATTATACTGACACCCAGCCATAAACACATCAATGATACCCCACCCAGTCACATTATACTGACACCCGGCCATAAACACATCCATGATACCCCACCCAGTCACATTATACTGACATCCGGCCATAAACACATCCATGATACCCCACCCAGTCACATTATACTGACACCCGGCCATAAACACATCCATGATACCCCACCCAGTCACATTATACTGACACCCGGCCATAAACAAATCCATGGACCCCACCCAGTCACATTATACTGATCCATGATACCCCACCCAGTCACATTATACTGATCCATGATACCCCACCCAGTCACAATATACTGATCCATGATACCCCACCCAGTCACATTATACTGATCATTGATACCTCACCCAGTCACATTATACCGACACCCGGCCGACTGGTTATTATCGATACATATAAAGGCTAGACAAATGTGATATTTTAACCATTGATTTCTGGCTTATATACAGTTATTTTTTGATGTTCGTCGAACTGAAACTACTTAATTCACCTAAGACTCATCCATATTCAAGAGTTCAGTATCATTTAACCCATAACCTGCTACATATATACAATGGACTGTTCTTTCTTTGAATTAAGACATTCCATTTACTCGCAGGCTGATCAGGGTTTAGCAAAGACTATTATAGACGTGCTTAGCGGGTTAAGAGTTAAAATATAGCATATATATATACAGATTTATGTTAGTTTCAATAATGATGCGCTAATAACAACATTAACTTTTCTGCTTTCAACCAGTATATTTGTGTCAACTTGTAGATAAAGCACCTCTCTAGTGCAATTGACCTTCATCTTGGATATCTTCAAAGGCAAAAGAAAAACAGGAAAAAAATGACATGCATATATATACGAGAGGCAAGCCCTTAATTACGTAGCTAAGCTGATATTTTGAGAAGGTACCAAACATTAAAGTATGCATTCTAATGGAATATCAAATAAAGCACTGAAATGGACTTGAATATTATTTGTTTCAACTTTAAACTTAAAAAATCTCGTCTGGGATTGCACTCAAATGCAGAATCACATGTAAAAATTAACAGTTTTTTTCGTGAAACATATCCTCAGACCCAACTAGGAACGGGTTTGCCTCGGTTGAATTTCAAGGCTGGGTACGGTCCTGAAACATATTTAGAAATGTATAAGATTGTTTGATAAAACTCAAAAATTATTTAATAATTGTTTTCTTATAAGAGTTTGAATTGAATTTTTCATCAACACTGTATAGGTTATAATAAGTCGCTCCAGAGAGAGGGGAATCATACACAGGAATCCAACAACCTGCCTTTCTGAATTCTGAATAGTTTTCTATGTTTTTTTAATGTGATTGGACGATAGATTCTAATACATAGGACAGTCCAGTTTATGTCCCCCATCCATTGGGAAAGGCTAATGGAAAATGTCTTTCCAAAGAATATACTGACAAATTTCAGCGTCTATAACCTGATAAACTAACTTTAAATAATACTTGATACTTAAGAGATTTGTGTAGCTTTAAATGATTTTTTAAAACCAGTAATTAACTTAAGGTACTGAATGATTAATCAAACTTAAAGGGACACACTGCAATCTTTATTTTTTAAAAACTCAAGGCGTCCCGCTAGTTTTTCTGCATAACTTTCATTTGTTCAATCATTAATATTAATTATAAGAATAGTATTAAGCAATTATTTTTGCATCTTATTAATTTTTGATATTATTGCACCAATAATACATTAAAATTATATTACAAAAAGACTAGTGAATACTTAAAATCTTATTTATTTAAATGTAACCAGGGTAAAAGTAAAAAACGATACTGGATATATAAATCGAGACACCCATTTCAAACACTTCAAGATTGCCCCTTTAATGGAAAGAGCTTTACACGTAACATCATCAGAAAAAATTCTCACAATATTCACTTGTAACAATAGCTCACACTATGTCTGCATTGATTAGGAGTTATTGCTTGTTTAACAGTCAGTGCTAGGCAATAATTGAGGCCGGAGGTTATGTCAAGAAATTAAGTAGGAAATATGTGCGAGATACTGTAAAAGGACACGGCAATCTTCACGTCTGTTATATTTTCATGCCAAAATATAACATCTAAAAATATAACGTCTTACAAGTGTCTCCTTTTGTTCTTTCTCACTCCTATTCAAAACGCTGAAATTTGGTTCTAAATACTATCGTTCTAGTATATTGAGGAACAATGAGGCCCATGAAGGCCTGTATAACTGGACTGGCTAAAGAGGCCATGCTATAGTTTGAGCACTTTAATGTTAAATGTAATCTTGTTTGTAGGATTCAATCACACAACAAATGTAAACTTGTAAAACATGAACAAAATCCTCAAGATAAACTTCTTCAAGCTAGAAATTCACATCCATACTGCACTTACTTTAATAAAACAGTAAAATGTATTCTCACCCACAGCACTACCACAAACTCGTTTTTGTATATACTGAAAAATTTAAACCCCACCTACCATCCAAATTTAAAATTCTAAAGTAAAATTCAGCCCACTCTCATTTAATTATATTATACTGTAGAATATATGGTACAATTTACTTTCTAACTCATACAATACGTTGTTACCAAGTACATATGTGTCTTGCACGATAAATTTTAACATTTAAAGCTTTGAGGGATAAAACATTTCCACAGTATTTTCCCATTTGTTAACAGCGTAGTTTTTTTTCTATTCTTTGGGAACATAACTCATACCATCACAATTGGGAATTTTGTGTGATTTTTCATAAAATTGAGAAAAAATACAGTAAAACATTATTTTTTTAGAAACTAAAAGCCGAAGGCGAGGACGCTTGCGCGAAGGCATGCACCTGGGAAGCTTTCTATCTGTTATTGATATTTCTGGGTCTCTGAAGCGCTTGACGTTTTACGGCAAGTTAAGCATCCAGTGAAGCGTTGTCTTAAAAACAAACAGAACGAAGCTCAGTGTACACTATTAAGACCGAGGTATAATGATGTAAAAAACAATAAGAACCAAGTGTGTACCCCTCGTGAATATACAAAATACACACTGAGACCTGTATTTTACGGCTTTGTTCGAATGAAATCTCATCCAACTTACGAAAACAAACGTGACGGGACATCAATGTTGTGACATCATCTGATAGTTGTGACGTTGTCTTGGGATCTGCATTCGACGAATTTGTCCTAATGCAGCGTTTTTCTTACCTTATATAAATGGGTCCGATAAACGGCCCGATTCCCAATTGAAAAAAATGACCATTTTTCCCAATTTCCAACTAAAAAATTCCCAAATCGTAGTTGTTTTTCCGTTAATTTTTCTCCTGGGATATTCTCAATACAAAGACGTAATAGATCTTCCCAGTTCTGTTTTAGATTAATCTTCTTAATAAAGTTTTTTACCAGGGTTGTACGTTTCTTCTGCTTTTCTGTGTAAATTGAAACGCAAAACACCCAAGGACGACGCCATGTTGTTTATGCGTTGCAGAAACGCTTTACCGGTTGTATGTTATCGAAACGCTTTACCGCTAGTATATTCTACTATGTAACAAGCGCCTCAGTGAGCGATGGGTTAATACTAAATAAAGGACGAATAACAGAAATCATCTGGGCCAGGAAACTCTTTCCTCGGTCATGAGAATATGCAGAAAATCTGGTGCAACCCTAAATGACAATGAACTTAACAGCATTGTTAAGATTTTCAGGGACAACAAAAACAGGGATATATATTATTCTGTAACAACACAGTGAAGTACAATAAAAACTTGAAACATGACAGTTGTGAAAATATTTTATTATGTAAATCATCAATAAATATGTAATATTTCACAAAATACAAAAATAACATTTTTCCCAATTCTGAGAAAATACGCGCGTTTTTTCCCAATTCTGAGAAAATACGCGCGTTTTTTCCCAATTTTGAGAAAAATCCGTTTTTTTCCCAATTTGACCGGCCACGGACCCATTCCCAAAATGGTGGAAAAAAAACGCTGTAATGAATCTCCGCATACCTACGGAATTATTTGAAAATGAGAATTTTTCTTATCTTTTGCTGATTCAGTCTAGATCATTCAATGTATTAATGCTGCAGGTTTCTTGTTATTTCATACTCAATACTTCTAACACTTAAATTTTTGTTACTTTCAACTGGGAATTTTTGTTTCAAAATTGGGGAAAAAAGATATGTTTTGGCATTAGGAATATAATATAGCCCAATAACAGCTATAAAAACAGCCAAAACAAGAAATGTGGAAATTCCACGAAAACCAGGTTTTCCGTGCGGACCTTGAACTTGACCCTAATTGACCCCAAATGCAATACTAAGCTTCATTTACATATAAGGTAACCTACATAGCAAGTTTTGTTCCAATATCTCATTCCCAACTAGTTATTGAGCAGAAACTTTCTATTTTTAGTGACCTTGACCCCAGTGACCCCAAATGCAATCCAAACTTCCTTTTGATATAAGCTACCTCACTCAGTAAGTTTCATTCTAATATCTCATTCCTTATTTAAATTATTGTGCGAAACCGTTTTTGTTTTTGTTTTTAGTGACCTTGATCTTGACCCCGGTGACCCCAACTGCATATAGGCTACCTACCCTGCAAATTTCATCACAATGCCTCATTCCTAACAAAAGTTACTGAGTGGAAACCGTTTTTCTATTTTTAGTAACAGTGACCTTGACCTTAACCCCAGTGACCCCAAATGCAATCCCAAGCTTCCTTTCCATATAAACTACCTACCCTGTAAGTTTCATTGCAATACCTCATTCCTAACAAAAGTTTCTGAGCGGAAACCGTTTTTTTAGTATCAGTGACACTGACCTTGACCCCAGTGACAACAAATGCAATCCCACACTTATTTTTCATATAATCTACCTACCCTGCAAGTTTCATCGCAATACCTCATTCTTAACAAAAGTTATTGAGCGGAAGCAAAGAGTTTGACGACGCCCGCACACACGCCCGCCAAACCACATACGCCAATCTCATAACCAGGTTTTCCGAGAAAAAACTGGATAAAAAAAGACATTTTAATATTAAAATGTTATATAAAACTGACGGGAACTTTGCAAATGAAAACTAACCATTATTCATTTAGATTATTCCAGACTCTTTCCCATGCAATATTAATGTGTTATGTCCCTCCTATACACAAACACAGTTCAGAATTCTTTGGCATTTGTTACAATAACATTGAAAAATAACAGCAAGCAAATTCAGTGCTTCAGGCTTTAAAACCATAATATTGCCAATGGCTTGCGACGCGTACTTTTTGTTGACGATGCTAACTGAGGGCGGAGCTAACATCAAGGCTTATCAGAACAATGTACAAGCTGTCCATAGCAGGATTAAATACTATTTCACTGATTATTTCCTCATTTCTACGGATTTGTTTGTTTTGTTTGAATGGTATTTTACATCATTTTTTAGCACATATTAGGCCATATACGGCCAGGGCAGGAAAATCTGTTGGAGTTATTCGTCCTGTATTATTTGAATGGTCATATTGATATATTGTATCTAAATTTCTAATCATCCTGCATCAGTAAGCACTCGTCATGATGAGCAGACGATTGGAATTTTCGTGCCCTGATTATGGTCGATTGTTTGTGGTAGAGTGAGAAACGTGAGGTTTCACCAGACACCTGCAAAAGTTATACTCTTAAATGGGCAGATATACTTAACCCATTCAACACAATATAATAAATTAAATGCAGATTAGCCGTTATATTATAAAATGTTTGTATATTATCTGTCCTTCATTTGTGAGTAAATGTTCAATAATATGTCAATTCTTATGGACTGCGGGAGGTATACAGTACTGGTCTTCCCAGGAAAAATGGTGTGGTCTGCCTCTACCACAAAAACACTTAACTATCATAATTATATGGCCTAACAGGTGCTAAAAATAAAAACCGTTCTAACAAACATTTAACAAACAAACCTTTATTAAAAGTATTTAACACATATAATCAGTCTTCAACTTCTATCACAGTTTATATAGTCATGACCTCTGGGGACTGGAAACATAATTAAAGGAGTTTGGTCATATTAATATTCCTGCAGACAAAAAGGTTATAACAGAGAAGCTAATGTCTCCCAGTCAAATTCCATCAAAATCTGTCCAAAAATAAAACCTTAGAATGCACTGGCGTATTGATTCGGAAACCCGTGAAAACTTGGACAGACAGCGAAAGTAATGTAGCATACAATAACGTAGCCGAGTGCCACCAGTCTTTGACAGCTCCAGCCAATAAAACATACTCATTGGCAAGGGCAGGTGAAATCAATATTACATACAGATAATGATTAGAGCACCGTCAAACATACAGCCGACATCTTAATTGCTTTTTATTCGCAGACAGCTCCAAATTAATCGAAAATGATCATCTGTGTAACGGTTTCGGTTTCGGTTTCGGTTCTTTAACTTAAACAAGTTTATAAATAATTTATAAATCTAGAAAATATGTTTTTCCCCTAAAAAAAATAAAAACTATTTTTACTTCTTTTTGTGTTTGCTATAAATGTATAGGTTTGCTCTTTTTTCAGCCTTAACAAAATTTACAACTTCACAGAAAAAAGAAAGAAAAAAACACAAAGAAAAAACATCATTTAAAAAGCTAAGGGTAGAAGCTATGGTTACAGTTATAGGCCTGAATCGAAAAATTTAGTAGTTTTGACTCAGCTCAAGTTACGTGATAATCAGTGGGTGTCGGCCTACCCAGCATGAGGTCAATAAAATGGCAATAAATCACCTAACATGCCAGCTAATGAGCTAAAACTTTGTCCATGCAGAATTAAATGTTAGAAGTATACTGTGAAATCATTTTTATTTCGTCGGGATTAAATTTCACGATTCTTTCCCAAAAGACAGTTTCGAGGGGACGTAATTTCGCGCATTTCTGATTTTGGAGAAAAAAAAAATCTGTAAAAAAAAGGACTATGTTGAAACGCATTATCTATAAATTGGACCCAGATTTGTAAGTGCAAAAACATTCCCAGGCTACAGATTGGCAGAGCTGTCTGGCGCTTACGTCAGACCTGTCCCAATAAACAATTAACACAGGTCACTTAACACTGAAAACTCCTACTCGGCGGGTGATGTGGTTTGATCTCCCGTTGTTTGTTTTTAATTGTTACCCTGTCTGACACCATTGTTTGTTTGGGAAGGAAATGGCGGACACCTGCCTCGATGTGTGTCAAATCTCTGATTTGATTGGCTAACAGCTATAATTAGCTCTTGAATATTTATGAGTGACAATGCTTCAAGTAAGGGCTGTTAAAACAGGTAATTGAAACACGTTAAGTTGTTCTGATTGCATGATAATAGTACGAACTGATATTAAAGCGTAGAGTGCTTGCACATGTGTGTCGTACTATATTGTGTTTTAAATGTTGCTATGTTGGCGTGTGCTTTGTTTGTTGCTAGTATTTGTTTTTTTGTTGATTAGATATATATAAATCTGTACGTGTTATTGAAAATGCCAACAAGTATTTCACTTTGCAAAGTAAATTGCCGACCACTAAAGGTCAGTACTCTGTATATGATGACACCGATAACAAACTTGAATATCATTCGTGAATGGATTTATTAGCAGTGCTCAAGAAATAGGATAGCCCGACGCTCCTCGAAATCCATTCCGGGCCTGTCTCATTTTGCAGACGAGGAGCCCGTCGGGCCTGTCTGAAAAAAAAATCAAAAAAAAAATCAGTTTTACTGGATCTCAAGCTCACGTTCCTCACGACAAAATACTCCCATGTGTATTGTGAACTGTGAAAACACTTGCAATAAAGTAATTAAAATGTGTTATACACACATTGAAACAATAAGAAGTTTGAATATTTTGCCTGGCTTCGTGTCGGCAGTTTGTCACAACTTTGAGGTCGACAATTGTTGACATAAAACTCATTATTCTGCTATTAGGGTTGTGTTTTCTTTCCTTTGTGATAAGAAATACCGTTTTTGTCATTAAAAACACACTAATGCATGAAAAACAAGAGGTCAATGACCTTGAAGCTCTACTGATTGATTTTGATTTCAGGAAGTAGTCGCTACAGACTTGTTTTTTGAAAATCTATTTTTTAACCGTGGCGGCCATCTTGAATTTCTGGCCGACCTGAAATTTTGCTAAGATCAATAAGACATTAAGAGCAACATTCCTGTGAAGTTTCATGAAAATCCGTCTGGTAGTTTCAAAGAAGTAGTCTCTACAAGTTTTCATTATATAACTCTATGTAAACAAAGCAGCCATGTTTAAGGTCAAACCAAAACGATTTTCGACAAGGACCAACATCATGTCATACTGATCATTTTAGAAAAAGTCCCATATCAATATCTCTTATTGTTTTGAAGAAGTAGTCGCTACAAACTTATTTATTTTAAATCTATTTTTAGCTGTGGCGGCCATCTTGAATTTCCGGCCGACCTGAAATTTTTCTAGGATCAACTAGACATCAAGAGCAACATTCCTGTGAAGTTTCATGAACATCCGTCAAGTAGTTTCAGAGGAGTAATCGCTACAAGTTTTTACTATATAACTCTATGTAACCAAAGATGGCCACTGGCAGCCATGTTTAACGTCGAATCAAAATAATTTTCCACAAGGATCTACATCATGTCATGCTGATCATTTTAGAAAGAGTCCCATATCAATATCACTTATAGTTTTCAAGAAGTAGTCGCTACAAACTTATTTTTTAAAAATCTATTTTTAGCTGTGACGGCCATCTTGAATTTCCGGCCGACCTGAAATTTTGATAGGATCAATTAGACATCAAGAGCAACATTCCTGTAAAGTTTCATGACAATCCGCCAAGTAGTTTCAGAGGAGTAGTCGCTACAAGTTTTTACTATATAACTCTATGTAAACAAAGATGGCCGCTGGCAGCCATGTTTAACGTTGAATCAAAACGATTTTTGACTAGGATCAACATCATGTAATGCTGATCATTTTAGAAAAAGTCCCATATCAATATCACTTATAGTTTTCAAGAAGTAGTCGCTACAAACTTATTTTTTAAAAATCTATTTTTAGCTGCGACGGCCATCTTCAATTTCCGGCCGACCTGAAATTTTTCTAGGATCAATTAGACATCAAGAGCAACATTCCTGTAAAGTTTCATGACAATCCGCCAAGTAGTTTCAGAGAAGTAGTCGCTACAAGTTTTTACTATATAACTCTATGTAAACAAAGATGGCCGCTGGCAGCCATGTTTAACGTTGAATCAAAACGATTTTTGACTAGGATCAACATCATGTCATGCTGATCATTTTAGAAAAAGTCCCATATCAATATCACTTATAGTTTTCAAGAAGAAGTCGCTACAAACTTGTATTTTAAAACTCTATTTTTAGCTTTGGCGGCCATCTTGGATTTCACATCAACATGAATTTTTGCTAGGATCAACTAGACTTTATGGGCAACATTTCTGTAAAGTTTCATGAATATCCATCCAGTAGTTTCAGCTGTGAAGTCGCTACAAATAAAAGTTTACGGACAGACAGACGGACAGACGGACGGACGACGGACAACGCACCACGGCATAAGCTCTGCTGATCTCTGATCAGTAGAGCTAAAAATCGTTATTGATGGTATTTCAATTGAATGTTTGTGAAATGTTCGGGCCGTAAAAGTGCGGTGTCTTAGTAGTTCGGATGGTACATAATTTCGGATATATTTTTTTTATTTTTTTATTTTTTTTTTTACATAATCAAATAAGAAAAACTGTCCTTTATGAATACATGTTGGTGGAAAGAAAAATATATATACTGTATATGTATAAATACAGATATAAAGTATATTTCTATTCATTATTTAAGGTGTAAGGAGTTCCTGGAATCCTACTTTTAAATGAATTCTAGTCTAGGCTCCTAATTCTTTACTTGGAGAAAGTGGTGACAAAAAGAAAAAATATAGCCAGAGGAGGCTCTGATAGTCTCATAAAACCTGATTAAAAATTTGGCTCCAAGTTTAGCTCCAGTTTCACCAAGTCGGCTGACTGATTATTATCATTTGGCAAAAGTGCTAGTCCTCTCCTTTGCATTGGTTATAAATTACTATGTAATATTCTATTCTAACATATTTTAAACGAAATGGTAAATAAGTCCGCTGACCAGGGAGCATAAAGTGGTAGCAAAAAGAAAAATATAATCAGAGGAGGTTCTGAGCTTGATAAATACATACGTAACAAAATTAATGTGTGCTATAAAAGTTAATAAAGACACATTTCCAATAAGAAAACAATATTGGACCTTTCCATTTTAAATCAGGGCCTGTCCATTTCAAATCAGGGCCTGTCCAATTCAAATCGGGGCCTGTCCATTTTCAGAAGCAACAAGCCCTGGGCCTGTCTCTTAAAATAATTTTCTTGGAGCACTGATTAGTCCGCTTGCGTAAACACAGGCGTGTCAACACATCGGCATACATACTGACATATTGAAAAGATTAAAACAAACAAGCAAGTTTTTATTTTGTTTATTATATAAATAATTATATAATTATTCAATTCATACATAATGATAAGCCTTTTATCTGCAACAAACAACCTGGTTCAATAAGTATTCAACTTATGTTAATATGCCAAACTCATTGATAAAACTGCAATACATAACCGATCGGGAACAATGTTTTAATATAGTAGATATAAAAATCGAACAGGAAAAGCCTGTTTCGTACTCTTACTACTTAATTCAAACTCTGGACATTTATAATCGTGGGGATTTGATTTCGTTGTTTGGGTCAACTGCCTTATAGGACTGCCTTATCTCTATTTGCAGATCAGTAGCATTTTGTTACACCAACTTATTTCTAATTTTTTAAATGTGCCTATCTGCTGTCAGATAATTGATGCCCTGCTGTGCGAAAATGGGTATTTTATTGCTCTTGGGTCAGTTAATTACATGGATGAATTATAGAGATTCTCAATAAACTGAGATTCTCCGGTCAGTGGTTAGGAGCTGAGGCCATCTAAAAAAAATATTTGTTTGCTGTTTCCTGACCCAGGATTTCATAAATGGGTAGGTACATGTAGGTAGGTGATTTCTTATTTTTTTGGCCAAGGACAGTAACACCTTTAGAAATTAAAGAAAAATATACTGGATAAAAATATACTGGATAGCAAAAAAAAAAAATGTGAAAGAATTGCTATAAAACAGTTTTATGTAGGGCCCTTTTTCGCGGGTAGGTAGGGAAACAGCAAACCAACACTTTTTTATGGTCAGCCTGACAGAACGCTCGAATAACATCAAAGTGCAGATTTACTAACATATGATTTTAGTTAATTGCAAGATTTAAAATAAATGTTCGCATTTAATTCACTACAAGGTGCTTTATACGGGGTAATAACAGTAAGCAACAGCAAGTATACCTGGAAAGGCTCTAGAACATTTAATTTGGTTGATCAAGAAATATAAGACATTTATATTTAATACTTTATATTCTGTTTTAATGTGTTCAAATGTTTATTTTAAAACGTTTCCACTAACATGTGTAGTTTGCATTCAGGACAGGATATAAAGAAATATGTCATCAAAAACAGGCACAATATAGCTCAATTAGAACTGTTTTGCAAAGATTGATTGAATTGGATTTTATAGTCCTTGGGGTAAGCACCCTCTCCCTCCCCACAATCCCCACAAGATGGGAGGAAACATGGATATGTATTGTACAACCTAGGCTCTTATAGTGCTTCCTTAGTTAAGGCATTCATTTTACAATTAAAAAACTTAGCATTCAACCTCAAAACATTTTGGCATGTTAACAGTTTAATTGTTGGGGCAAGTGACTTTTGAATTTGGGGCAAACAACATTTGGATTTTTAAAATCTACTTGACCTCCGGAAATGGATTTTTAAAAATGTTCCAGAGCCCTGACCACACACAATGAGGTGCTATAAGCGGTCCACTATAAGTCAGGTGGTATTTCAGAGTGCCTTCGGATAATAAGACGTTCCACTCTGCTTCAGGTGTCTTATTTTCGGTACTACATAACTTATACACAATTTTCTGTAAAACATTATAGTGGCAGAGCGTCCATCTCGCAGGCTGCAGGTCATGGGTCCAAACCCAACCGGGTCACACCAAAGACTTCACATAAATGATACAAGTAGCTATGGCATGGTATTCCAGTGTGGCTTGTTTGTTTGTATGGTGTTTTACGTCATTTTCAACACATGTAAGGTTATATATGACGGTCGTTTTTTTGTGATGGAGGCAGACCTCCCACTTTTCCTGGATAGAATCAGTACTGTACACCTCCCGCCATCCGTAGTAATCGACACTTCCTCACATACAAGTCGAGCTCCCAGTGGGATTCGAACCCGCAGCGATGAGAGCGAAGGTTTACAATGCAACGTCGTTAACCATTCGGCCACGGAGACATGGCACCACTATAAAGTTGAGCAAAGAGCTCATTTCTACAAGCTGACATCATCCTGATATGACTGAAATGAATTGGAGATTTACGGCGCACCAACACAAGAAAGTTTATATGGTGCCAAACAGGGATGAACATGCCAGGCTCATCCTTCATTTACATCTAGATAAAAAAATGGAGAATGGGCCTCGAACCTTCTATAACCTTCAGAACTGCAGAGTTGCTGCAAATTCTATTGTAGACACTCCATTTACGATGGAGTCACGTTTCCACATTTGCATATGCGGTGTCATGAAGACCTTGAATGAGCATGGTAACAAAACAGGGCTTCCACTAAGGTTCAAATTTAGGAAGTTCGAACTTCCTGTGTATCAAATTTGGAAGTTCATGGGAAAAATTTAGGAAGTTCCAGTGTTTGGGCATGGCATTTATAGTCTTTGAGTCAGTGATTCCACGTGGTAGTGAAGGAAACAACACATCTAAATTGTTAAAAAGAAAAAAAGGATAATTATAATCATCTATAATTATGTTTATAAAAGAAAATATTTGATGACCTCATTATATAAACCGTTTCAAACTAAAATACTTAATTTCCCTTTGCGTGCCATACCCCACCCACAAGTTTTATACAGTAAATTACATTTTGCAGTTTTCAATTTATCAGTCCAGGAAAGCTTTCAAATTGGCATACATTAATGAAAGGTATGTAAAACTGTCAAGTGTAGGAATAAATGTAACAGATTCTTTAATGTATTATCAAAGCAATCGATTCCGTGTTTAGTCTCCATTTGCGAAGAGTTCTCTCCCCTAGGTTAGAGATTATTAAATATTGCTTGTCTATCAGTACTTCGTTTCTATTTGTAACTTTGATAAATACATAGAAAAATGACACAAAGATATAAAAGAAATAGCCTAAAAAGTATAATCTGTTTGTGTAAGGAGTTTCAACTTTGTGGTTAATAAATATAAATTAAGCAATTTGGCATCGAGATTATACTGCTACTTTCATTTTGTGAAATGCGGTGGCTAGGCCAATTATCTAATTAACACGCTCTCCTCACACCAGTCATGCGTGTGACCCTTGATAAAAACTGGACAAAACCGGATTTAACTGTCAATTACAGGCTCCACTGAGTTTTAATTGCTTTACAACTTGTTACGTCGGCAGTCTCAAATGAAATTAGATTAGATGGGCGGGACTATAATCGGTAATTTACAGATTATGGGACGTCCGTAGTAAACAATCGCGGCATACTTTGAAGTTTTTGGAAGTACACTGTACGCCTTTGATGTTAATTTTCGCCGTACAACTACGATTTTTGGACCTAATTTACGGCCGAACGCCCATTAACGGAAGCCCTGCAAAATGAACATGAAGGGGCGGTCCTACCCCTCTGCCTCTAGTGGGATTTGCAGTGGTTGTATTCTATCCCGTCAACCACACAGGGAGGATATGACTGAAAGATTGTTATAAAGCGACGTAAAAATGCAAAAATACATGCATGCACGTATACATACATATACAATATTGTATACTGGTAATGTTTCATGATGATGCTGAAGTAGGTCAAATATAGGGATTCCCCTTTATCTTGCTGAGTAGACAATTTAATCCAAGAAACAAATTGATTAAGGACATGGTTGACTCCTGACGCCTAAGGTTGTATATATTGATCAATTAAATGTTCGCATAGATGGGAATTCACTGGATGATTTATATTCAAGGAAAGGACATTTCCCAGTCTTAAATGATGTCCGATGGGAGGCTTGCAGACAACAACTTAATTGCATATATATAATGTCAAACCAGCTATTGGTACTAAACTGGAAAGGTGACCTCAACGTTGGTACTATAGAGAGATAATAAACAGTGTGGAGGTGGTGGTGGGGGTTTGTGTCATGGTTTTGTTTTTGAGGCCATAATTATTATGTGCTCTACTCTAACTCAGTAGCTGATAGATTATACATAAACAAGACTACATTCTATGTTGCACAGATGTGAGGTCTGAAATCTCTATGGCTTCAGGAGTCAGAACAAGTTACATGATAATCAGCTTGGTGTCGGCATACCCAGCATGAGGTCAATAAAATGGCATTAAATCACCTAACATGCCAGCTAATGAGCTAAAACTTTGTCCATGCAGAATTAAATGTTAGAAGTATATATCACTGGCTTATCTCTATTTGCAGGTAACATTTTGTTACACCAACTTATTTCTATTTTTTTAAATGTTCCTATCTGCTGTCAGATAATTAATGCCCTGCTGTGTGAAAATGGGTATTTTATTGCTCTGGGGGCAGTTAATTACATGGATGAATTATATAGATTCTTAATAAACAGGAAAACCTCGGGACAGTCCTTAAACTGTATAAAGGGTAGTTCTAGGAATGGTTGGCCCGGTGTCAGTATAATGTGACTGGGTGAGGTATCATTTCATGTGTCTACGGCGTGGTATTCAAGTGTGACAGCACTCAAATGGTGAGCTCTCTGCTATAATATTCCATTTTACAGAGAGAAAGTGTTGATTCTTGTACCTGGCGGGAGGTATACAGGACTGGTTCTAACCAGGAATAAGTGGGTGGTCTGCCTCCACCACTAAAAAATCCGCTGTCATTTTTCTTTTCTTGGTCATACATAGCCTAAAATGTGCTGGAAAATGATGTTAATTGTATTGAATTGGGGTTTTAAGGCGCACCAACACATGAAAAGGTTATATGGGGCCCCATCTTCCATGTACATCGAGATAAAATATGAAAAATGGGCCTAGAACCTTCTCACCATGAACTGCAGAGTTGTTGCAAATTCTATCGTAGAAACTCCATTTACGCTGGAGCCGCGTTATTGTTTTTCTGCCACTGTTCTTTTGATGCGAGCGAGATAGCACCTGAAACAATGCAGGGATCATGATGAAGATCTTTAATGAACATGAACAAAAAATGATAAAATGAACATGAATTTGGGGGGATTCTACCCCTCTGCCTACCCTCCAAAGGGATC
Organism: Cyrtodaria siliqua; assembly: GCA_037043455.1. NCBI lineage: Eukaryota > Metazoa > Mollusca > Bivalvia > Adapedonta > Hiatellidae > Cyrtodaria > Cyrtodaria siliqua. Next base: position 62,363 of record JAWPHD010001209.1, read on the forward strand.
TGCAGTGGCCCTATTCTTTGCACTGTGACCAAACGGGGGCCCCCGGAAACCATACGGGGCCGAAAATGATGTTAAACACCAAACAAACAATAGATCTATGTGTTGGCAGTTTAAAATGGGGGCAAATGGGTTAGCTTCTTTTCTTTGACATACCTAAGTCTTTCTTTTTTTCTCGGTTGCTACCTTTTCCAGAATGTACTTAAAATATCATTTTATTGTGAAACACATGCTTGGCCACTTGGGAGTCTCTAGTGTTGTTTGTTTAATCCCTCACAATGAACAAGAAGGTACTCCATATGTCAACAATGTTATTCATGGAACCTGCAACAGAGCTGTGTTGTTCTTGATGTTATTGTTCTTATCCAGCTATTGCCAATGTTTATAAATATGTGTTCATGATTATTTAATTTATACAAAAATACTGTATTTAAAAGGCGATATGGAGGGTTGTTTCTTTCATTTGATTTTTTCCTCTCCGTCTTTCAGATTATTTTAAATGTTTTATTTTGCATGAAGACGAAAGTTTGATTATCAAGGTAAGTCACTTCTCTTGATAATGAAGCGTTACTATAATAATCTTTCATGGGTATCTGGTGAAGATCGAAGTTCCATAACAAGGCATAATTGTTTTTACCAGACCGGAGGCTCTGAACCAGATACCCATGATTGATTCTTTTTCTTGCATATCATTTACATTCTGCACGTTGACATCGCCAACTAATATAAACGTTTTCCATGTTTATTTACACAATGACTGTTATTGTTGATATCAGCGCGCGACTTTTATCTTCCCCCATATGTAAAATCAGGCTTTCCAGCACCCGTGCAAAACGCTAATCACCTTATCCGGTATGCAAGAACTATGTTTCTTTCATCAACACCACCATGCATTGCTTCATGTCTTACAGTCTTGGTCAGCAAGCATACATCACCGATACTGTATATCCATGTTAGACAATTAAAAGATTGGAAAGTAAAGACATATCAGCCATGACATATTAGCCATGACATATTAGCCATGACATATTTGTCACAGGTGCGTTGTTTTACCAGCAATCTAAAAATGTTACAAATGGTAAAATATAATAAAACATGCTTTACAGATTAAAAATAAGGCTTATATACATAAACCTTTTAACTCAATGTTTTAATAGCTTCTTCCAATACCCTTTAAACATGATTTTAAAAAACAAGAAATGTCAGAAAAGGTAACAAATGCTCCCGCAGTGTTACTCATTTGATCTTCTACCATCAAGTGTGACCTTGACCTTTGAGAATATAGAAATGATTTATGTAAGCGACACACTTCATTGTGGTTAAGTTTCATGGAAATCCCTTCAGTACCTTTAAAGTTATTGCTGAGACAAGATTGTTTCGAATGGAATTGGGACAGGACCCCCACCCCTGTGCTCCCTTCGGGGGGCATAAGAATATTGGCTCTATTGATTTTTCCTTTTACTGTCTGAATCTAAATACACACAATGTCCACAGTTAGTTAATAATAGGACATAGAACAGCTCATCAGGAGAGGGAATGAAACATTGTTTGGAGGCAAAAGGGTTGCCCCAGGGCTTTTTCCAGGTATTTTGGGAAAAGGGATCCTTTTAAATTTGGGACATTTCTATTGTAAAAACGACCAAATTCGGAATCATCGATAAAATGGCCAATTGAGAATTGTTTACATCAACATTTTGTAAGTTAGAGTGAGTTAAAAGCCTAAAAGGTATAATAAGAACACTGTTACATCACTAACATACCACTGATATTGATTAGTATGTAACATAAGGGATGTATTGATCAGTACAACATACATGTAAAAATTATTTATATTTTAAATTTTTTTTAATTTTTTTTTTGAGATTGGGAATTTTTTAATTGGGGGAAAAAAAAAGACATTATTTTGCATTGGGAATGGGTCCGTTTTTTTGCCCCGTGGGACAACTAGAAAAAGCCCCGTGCCCCCAGTGCAGGTAAGGTGCCAACCCTCCCAATCAGGTATTACAGGAAATACAATTTGATGCTTTAGCCATTTTACTTACCAAAACCCCTTTTATCCATCCAAATTTGAGAGCTGTTTTGAGGTCTTTAGTTCCTTCCTCAGGATTGGATTCATTCTCTGACAGGAGGGGCTTTCTGTGCCGGTGTCTGTCAATATCATCCTGTGAAAATGAGTGACAAGGACTATATATAATGACAAAACTCACTGGTCTAATAATACTTTTTTTCGTCTGCATTTCCACACCATTTTGGTAACGAGACGCTTTCATTTACTATGAAAATATGTTGTCTGGCATCTAAATGCAATTGATTATGATCGATTGACTGTGCTACAGTCTGAATTAACATAATATAATAGAATAGCATTTTATGCAGTATTCACCATTAAACTCTTGGATGATCAAGATTGTTAAGACTATTGTTTGTTGACACCGAACAAACATTTCGCTATACAAATACAAGAATATGTTTGAATTTGATAAACAATTGGATATTCCTTATTACTTTTGCGTTTTTGTTCTATAAGACAATAGTGATATGATATATTTACAAGTAACAATAGCGTACAAACAGTATATCCTTATAAAATAAACACTTTGGGTATAAATAATTGGGCAATATACAAACTGGCAAGGGCAAGTAAATTTCAGAGTTAACTTGCGCTATGGACAAGGTGTGCGTAAAGTTAATGTCGATAGTATTTAATTCATGATGTTTTGGAGAAACTCTAACTTCTTAACCAAAAGCTGACATAGCCCACCTGCTTCCCAACCACTCATCAACCGAAAACTGGATTTCTTCTGTGGGAAAATCCAGTTATAAAACATTAGTTTAAATAGATTATCTGAAGACTTGGTCTGTTTCTAACTGCATTAATGATTCTGAAATCTAACAGCAAATCCTCATTATTAGGGAGTATCTCATGCAACAAATTAGGTATTTTGTGTGGTGTTTAAGTCTGTTTTTAGGGACAGGCGTCAATCTTGATGTCTTTTTACACAATGTTACGCATCAAAACAAAACAAACGTCTACAAAAGTGTCTTTTGATGTTATCCAAAAACTGTTTATTCAATAAGCTGATTTTTTTTTTAGAAAATATATTTCAAAGTTATTTTTTTTAGAAATTATGACAATACATTCAAACAACAATTCTATTGCAACTATTATGTAACACTTTGTTCCATTGGCTAACGTATCAAATTTGCGACCGTAAAACACTCGATTTACCGTCTGAAAGTAAATGACGTCATATAACGTTGATACAGACGACGTCATTGGATGACGTCAACAAAATGCTGGCGTCCGTGAGTTTTCATAGAAAAACAAGTGTGTACGTATGATTTGATTTTATATAGCATTTAACTGGAAAAGCATTAGAATTGTTTAATCTGGGACGATATGTGGTTTGTTTTACGGTCTGAAATTACGTTTTACAGCTCCGCTTCCTCATCGCCGTAAAACGAAATTTCAGACCGTAAAACCACTCACATGTACCCACACTTTACTCGATTCGTCGAGTTTGGGGCTATCGAGTGAAAAATACGGATTTTCTCACCTTCATGATATTCACGTGCGAAGAAATTAGAAGAAAATATACGGGGTGGGGGTCATTGTTGTTCAGTTTCAATTGATAGTTAAAAAGAAATTATCCACTTTGCAAAATATGTCGGTACTAAAGATATGTATAGTAGTGAGTCGTTGGCGTAACAATACCACATACATGTACTTGCCTGAAAACAAAACATCAAACAACTTTTCTATGTTTTTATTAAATTATAAACGTACAGTCATACAATGATGGGTTCGGGCACGCGGGTATACAATATAGGAAATGAAACTAAATCTGTTTTCAAGGCACATTGCGCTTGCTTTTCGTTATCTCCGGTTCTATTCTGCACATAATCAGCAGATACATGTACAAACTTGTGCACCAATGTAAATCTATTTGCTGATCAAACTTTTACCTGCAAAGAAAGTTGTAATATGTTTAGAGAGCAATATTGCACTGCATTGCCAACTCCAATAACTATGTTAATGTCAATGCTTTTGGTGAAATATAAATGGTTGGGCAATTTAAGTGTAAAACAATCTACATTATCTAAATTACATATTTTAATTGAATTAAATTGAAATTTATAGTTGCACCAACAGCGAGGTCATTTTAAAGGTTTACACATCTTGTGCATGTAATTGGAAACAGTAGACAGTCTACTTATTTTTTATTAATACAATGTTGCTTCATAATCTGATTAATACTTGCCACAATCAAGCACGACCCAGGGTCACCATTTGAACAAACTTGGTAAAGGACCATAATCTTATAGTAAATACAAAATATGAAACCTCTGCCTCTTGAAGTTTCAGAAGAAGATTTTTTAATTTCTTTCCTACATGTAAGTCTATGTAAAACTGTGACCACCGGGGCGGGGCCAAATTAGACCCCAAGGTCACCATTTGAGCAAACTTAGTAGAGGACCTTAATCTGATGCTACATGCAATACATGAAAGCTCTGTGCCTTGTGGTTTCAGGAAGGAAGATTTTTTCAAGTGTTTTCCTGTATAAGTTTATTAAAAACATGCAAAATCTCAATATACAAACTTTGGACCCCCAGGGCACGGTCATTTTTGATCCCTGGGACTTCATTTGAACAAATTTGATAGTCTAGGTGTTGGCAATCATTTTAAAAGAAAAACTGTCGAAATCTGTCCAGCAGTCCCTGAGAAGTTTCGACCATATATGGTAATGGTGGCCATCTTGGATGTCGCGCTGACCTAATTTTCACAAATCTAAAAAGCATTCATCTAAGGATCATACATGTGGAGTATTTTAGCCAAGCGGTTTCTTATGAGAAGTCGTTTGAGCAAAAGTTAAAAACGACGGACGGACAACGGACGAAGAGTGATCCCAATAGTTCACCTTGAGCCAGGTGATCTAAAAATGAAGTCTCTATCGTCTTAACGAGGCAAAAGTTGACGACGGACGACGGATAATTCAGCATCACATAAGCTCTGCTAAAAATATATCGAAGGCCTTCCGAACCACTCTTGTGGAGTGGGACACCCACTCCCAAACCCTTTCCCACTTGGAGCTTCGCACCTCATGAATATTAGGAGTATTGATACATGTATGTTAATAACAGCCACCCTACACCTCTGACTTCCTTGTGACAATGGGGGTCACTAAAGTCATCTGATTATGTTTACTGTTTTGTGATAAATGATGACAGCTTTTCACATTCTGTGACAGGATAGAATTATGAATATCAATGTAACATTAAATAATAACCACAAAGTATAATTTTTTGTTGACAATGACAGCAGACCTGATCTGTCAAACATGCATAAGACCAGGCAGGTCACCTGTTTTATTAGGCAGAAAAGTGCTTATCTGCATGATAAATATTAGTGTGTGACTATGTAAAAAAGGACTATATATCTTATCCACTATGCACTTATCCACTATGCACAAGAACATCGTATATATGCAGTTAAACTATTTATACTCACGAGTAACCATTATATTTGAGTGTAAACATTAGCAATGTTGTCAATATTAAGGTTATAATATTGTGTTCAGATAGTATTGTGTTAAAGTACATTATATGATTGCTTGATATTTATACATTGTATCATATATAAATAAATGTATTGCAGAATCCCAAATTTGTTTGGATCTGTCAGAATGGAGTGTGATGAACCGTGTACATGTACATATGTCACAGGCCTTAATTAAAAGATTGCTTTTTTGCAGTTTGCGACAGACCCACGGCAAATCCGCCGACCCAAACAATTTGTTCCATTTTTTTTCAATTTTTTTTTTCTTTTTTTTTCCAGCAGCGTGTTCATCACAAATATTGTTGGTTGTTTCAATTATTTTGGGAAGTTTCATAATGCTCTGATAGATTGGATGCTTGGAAATAATCTCTGCTGCTATAGTAAATTGAAAGCGTCTACATGACTGACCCTGTGAGTTAGAAAAATTTGAGGATGGTGTCTGCAAAAAGGACACTTGAAGAGAATATTGTGCTTTGCAGTAACGTAAACTGACACTGACACATACTTTAACAGGGCTTGAAATTAACTTTTTTTTCTACAGTACAGCTCACGCGAAACACACACTTTACTCTTTCACGCCGAGTGAGGAATTCAGAAATCGCGTAATTACGCGGAGTTTGGACGATAAAACTACGCCGAGTGGAAATCAGCTATGTGACGAACGACTAACGTAACTTCGCCAAGATACTCAGCGTAGACGAACTCGGCATTCGCCGAGTCGTCAATTATTCAGGTAAATGACCTTTTTATCGGACTTGAATGTTTATGTCTGAAACAATGATGAACGGCATTCGTACAGGTAATGTACATCTGCATAGATATACGTGTTTTATTTTTATGTTTGTTGTAAATGAACACTGTGAGTGAAAGTAATAAAGTTACCTTATAGTTGACGTTTGTGCTGCTGTACTCTCAAATGCAATTAAACACAACTGTCATGAGGACGAAATAAATATTTATTTTTAATCTGTAACGGCAACCAATGCTAGCTTCCAAACACAAAACTTAAATACACACTCTATTTCTTAGCACACATTGTCTTACACGTTGTCAAGCGCGTTGCCATGGTCAGGACTCTGAATCAGGCGTTTTCATGTGTATTGAGCATGTGTATTGAGCGGAGTTACGATATTGTAAACATGTACTCTACATGTACATGTCGCAGTAACCAGGTTAGATCACGCTTCCATTATACTAGTATAGATAATAAGGGACGTATCGTGGTATTCTCTTGGATAAATAAAATATGTTATGTAATATGTACTGAGTAAAGTACAGTATATACATATATATAGTCGGTGCGACTATAAATTCCAATTTAATTCAATTAAACAGCAAGGTCATTTTAAAGGTTTACACATCTTGTGCATGTAATTGGTAGACCTCTACTTGTTTTTATCAATATAATGTTGCTTCATAATTTGATTAATACTCCTCGTCACAATCAAGCATTTGTTGTGTGTGCGTGCCTATATTTATTACATTACATACGTGTACTTGGTGGCCCGTGATTGGAAATATTCTATTTGATTCTTAAAAAAAATGGCCGACGTCGAAGGAAAAATTACAGTTAATTAAATTTTACGCCGCGATACGCGGCATCCTTCACGCCGAGGCACGCTGAGTTCACAGGAGTGCACTTTTGCTTAATTGGATTCTACGCGGAGTAACTCGGAGTCGCTTTCACTCGGCAATAGCGTACTTTCGCCGCGTGAATTCGCCGAGGACAAACACTGACTTCGCGTAGATACGTGCGAAACTCGATACGACCAAACTCGGCGAATCGAGTGAAGTGTGTGTTTCGCGTGAGCTCTACTGTACTTGCCAGAACTTGGATATTTTATGTGTGGAAACAATATTTTGGGTAAAGTGTATATCTCTACAAATTAATAATGTTATTTTCGGGCAAGTCATTGTCTAATCCACTTGCCCGAACTAAATTTCTACTTGCCCTGGGCAAGTGAAAATCTGACCATATTTTTCAAATATTTCTAATGATCAGTGAATTTTTTACCTCTGCGTCCTGCGTCCAGAACGCACAAATATTTCCGTGGACGCAAATTGTCAGAACATGTGCGTTCACGGGATGCACATAAATTGCAAGTAAAGAGTTCCGTAATTCATATTTCCCCTGTAAGAATTCAATACGTCGCTTTTTCTCCGCGTCTACCGCCATATTTCCCCTGAAAGAATTCAATCCTGCGCTTTTTTCTCAGTGTCTACCACCATATTTGATTATTCGATGAGGGTTAAGTTTACCCTCGCACCGTTCTGCGTAATTTTGTAACGTCGATTACTATTGGATAATGGTCATACGATTAGCCAATGGAATCGGCCGTGAGGTAAATACGAAACGGTGCGGAAGTAAACATTCCACGCGTTGGCGATGCATCGTCTGCAAAATGGGGCCAAAGAGAAAACTAAACAATGACTCAAAGCAGATTGCAGGTGAGATTGCAGGTGAGCTTGTGAGAAATGTTTTCAGATGGTAGTTAATTACATGTTTGTATTTGGTATGTTCTAGTCATTCAGATTGCAATTAATCACCTTTCTTTTCATAGTAATATTTTGCAAATTCTAGTCATTGATGTTAACAGTTTAGTTAGTTCTAATTAAGGATTATTACTACTTCTCTTAAAGAAAGGGGGATGTTGGTAGAATGATGAAGTGTTCTCACGACTGCGATTGTTATGCTCTCACCGTATGTATGCCTGATTAAAGTTATCAACACCATGTTATAAAATAATGCTTGAATTTGAAATAAATTACTACTAAAACCTGGGACTCACTCCTTTAGTTTTGGGACTCGTAGATTTTTGGCCCAGCGAGTCCTAGGGCTCGTATAAGTGAGATTGTAAAAAAATCACTGAATGATGATGTAGATTGTATGCACTGGATTTGATGTTCATATCTTGTACCAAACAAAAGATTTTGTCATTTGAAACATTACTTTGAAAAAGTTGGCGTTGAGCACTGTTTAATAGTTACTAAGGCTATTTTATGTGTCCATAAATGAACATTTGATCAATGTTTTGCTTGTTCTGTTAATATTTAACTAAACCCTTTATAAAAAATAAAACTCTATGGATAATACTAGTGAAGCACACGATATTTGCATGCAGTCGATGGGCATGCGTTAATAATAAGAATGTGTCAACAACAAAAAAAATATGCCTACCTACTGACCCAACCCCTGAAAGCCATGGGTCGGAAACTGCAAACAAAAAATGTTTTAATGGTGGCCTAAATAAAAGATGAAGAACCATACGACTGAGTTAGTTGTGGTGCTGGCCCAATTTAGGAAGTTGCAAACCATAACCCCTAAAGTAGTCTGCTTTCAAATTCTGAGAAAAAAATTCCCAACTGGAAAAAAATACTTCTTTTTTTAAAGTGTGCCAATGATTGAGGTTCAAAGGCTTTTTAAATGCTTCTGTTGATCTTGGTGTAAACAGTATTAAAGATAAAACTAAAATGAATCGACGCGCCATCGCAAAATACCCACGTTTTCTTCACACATGTCAATTCCCTTTAACCCCGTATTCATTTTACATGTAATTGTTTTGATCGTTCTTTGATACTCAGATCAGAAATAGTACAATTTATGCTTCTCTGTATACATGTATGACACGGTAAATGAATAAAAAAATGTTTAGGGTATTTGTGTATTTGAACTTTTGACCCCTATCCCAGTCTCATGGTGATCCTTGAGCAAATTATACTGATATTCCCTAAATCATTACATTTTATTGAGAAAGAAAAAATATATATTTGGCCGAATTTACCTCCCCCACATACCCACCCCCCACCAAACCCCACCCAAAATCATTACATTTTATTGAGCCCTCCACCCACACCCCAACCCCCACAGTGTATTAAGTGTATTTAACCGTTTGACCCCCCCCCCCCCCCCCCCCCCCCCCACATACACACACCCTGAGGGCCCCTGGGATCGGAGCCAAAAATAACGTTGCTCTTGCACGCCATCATCAAATACTGGTCATATCCTAAGTTTGGTTGACTTACGTTTAGGAGGAGATGTGGTAACGGACGGACGGACAACGGAGGCGATTTTAATATACCATACCGTTTTTTTTTTAAAAACGTGGGTATAATTATGAAAGGAATGCTTTACTATATTTTTCCGAATTTTATGGAAAGTCACGCTAAATTCCAGAAAATTCATAATGGATTATGTTCCCAAAATATAGAAAAACAAGAGGTCTGTTGGGTGGGTGTGTGGGGGAGGTAAATTCGGCCAAATATATATTTTTCTTTCTCAATAAAATGTAATGATTTAGGGAATATCAGTATAATTTGCTCAAGGATCACCATGAGACTGGGATAGGGGTCAAAACCTTGAAGCTCTACTGATAGGTTTTTGATAGCTAGATCAGCATTCCTGTGAAGTTTCGTGAAAATTCGTCAAGTAGTTTCAGAGGAGTAGTCGCTACAAGTTTTCATTATATAACTCTATGTAAACAAAGATGGCCGCTGCAGCCATGTTTAACGTCGAATCAAAGTAATTTTTGACAAGATTCAACATCATGTCATACTGATCATTTTAGAAAAAGTCCCATATCAATATCACTTACAGTTTTCAAGAAGTAGTCGCTACAAACTTGTATTTTGAAAATCTATTTTTAGCCATGGCGGCCATCTTGAATTTCCGGCCGACCTGAAATTTTGCTAGGATCAATTAGACATCAAGAGCAACATTCCTGTGAAGTTTCATGAAAATCCGTCGAGTAGCAGCGTTTTTTCCCCACCTTTTTGGGAATGGGTCCGTGGCCGGTCAAATTGGGAAAAAAATCGCGATTTTTCTCAAAATTGGGGAAAAAGCACGTTTTTGCTCAGAATTGGGAAAAAAAAAATTGTATTTTGTGAAATATTACATATTTATTGATGATTTACAAAATAAAATATTTTCACAACTGTAATGTTTCAAGTTTTTATTGTACTTCACTGTGTTGTTACAGAATAATTTCCCTGTTTTTGTTGTCCCTGAAAATGTTAATGCTGTTGAGTTCATTGTCATTTAGGGTTGCTCCAGATCCTCTGCATATTCTCATACCGAGGAAAGAGTTTCCTGGCCCAGACGATTATTCGTCCTTTATTTAGTATTAACCCATCGCTCACTGAGGCGCTTGTTACATAGTAGAATATACTAGCGGTAAAGCGTTTGGAGACGCCGTTTGAAATTTCCTTAAATTTGACCTAGTTTTAGCCATGGTGGCCATCTTGGATGACTGGCGGCCATGAAAAACACAAATCTGAGAGGGGCCCTCCCAAGTAACATTGTGATGAAGTTTCATCAAAATCCTTCAAGCAGTTTCAGAGATGTCGTTTTTATAAAATTGCTAACAGACAGACGGACAGCATTTGTCTTAATTATTTCGAACCGAGATACATATATAGGCATCAGGAAAATGTGCACTACTCTTTTGAAAAGATTCCAATGGTTCTTTAAGGTTTACATGGTCGAAAAATAGACTACAATTCACCGGTCCACTAAACAGCACGGATCGAAATAAATGTCACAAAATACAACAGAAAATTTCACACAAAGATCGAGCCATTGGTTAACAACAGGTGCACGCAGTGCTCACAGAAAATTATTTTAAGAGACAGGCCCAGGGCTGTTGCTTCTGAAAATGGACAGGCCCTGATTTAAAATGGACAGGCCCAGATTTAAAATGGAAAGGACCAATATTTTTTTCTTATTGGAAATGAGTCTTTATTCGCTTTTATACCCAGGGCTGTCGATCTGTTTTGGTGGACTGCGACCCATACCCTTGGGTGGGGGAATTTTAGCGTGCTTTTAAAGGAAAGGGGAAATTATTTTGTGGCCATTATTTTGATTATAACAATTGTTTTAAATAGTCTACATGTTTTATTTGTATTAAATACAGTTCATACTCATTATTTTTTTTTATATTTTTTTTTCAGGGGGGATTTTTGAGTCTGAAATGGGGGGAAAAAAACATACTTTTTGGAGGGGGGAATGCGTCCGGTTACTGGACCCAAAATCGGCAGATCGACAGCCCTGATACCACACATTTGTTACGTATGTATTAATCAAACTCAGAACCTCCTGACTATATTTTTCTTTTTGCTACCACTTTATGCTCCTAGTCAGTGAACTTATTTACCACTTTGTTAAAATTAAGTTAGAATAGAATATTACATAGTAATTTATAACCGATGCAAAGGAGAGTACTAGCACTTTTGCCAAACGATAATGATCAGAGCCGACTTGGTGAAACTGGAGCCGAACTTGGAGCCAAATTTTTAATCAGGTTTTATTAGACTATCTCCTCTAGCTATATTTTTCTTTTTGTCACCACTTTCTACAAGTTAAAAAATTAGGAGCCTAGACTAGAATTCATTTAAAAGTAGGATTCCAGGAACTCCTTACACCTTAAATAATGAATAGAAATATACTTTGTATCTGTATCTATACATATATATATATTAGGTTTTTCCACCTACGGTGACACCTTCAGTGAAGTATTACAGGCTGAAAACGTTACATTATTTCCAATTTGCTGATCATTTTTGAGTGTATATAAGATAGTTCTTTAAGAAAAGTTTGTTTTTTTCAGTCAGTCTTACCTCTGGTGGTCTCGGACTACCGTTAGTGTCGAACGCTGCTCAAAGTTGTGGCACGAAACCAGGCTCAATTCGGGCTAGTAATCATAATATCTTTGACTGCAGCTCAAACTTTTTATTGTTTCAATGTGTGTATAACACATTTTAATTACTTTATCGCAAGTGTTTTCACAGTTCACATTACACATGGGAGTATTTAGGTCTTGAGGATCTTGAGATCAAGTAAAATTGATTTTGGGGATTTTTTGTTTAGACAGGCCCGACGGGCTCCTTGTCTGCAAAATGAGACAGGCCCGGAATGGATTTCGAGAAGCCCCGGGCCTCGGGCTATCCTACTTTTTGAGCACTGGCACAAGTACACAGTTAATATAGTGTTAGGTGTGTTTGCATGCCATCAGCTGTTTATTTCAGCTACTGTGAGTCATGTTCTGCTCTGCTAAATGTAGTGTTGAACAGCTCTATTTTGATATCTGCGGGGTTGGGCATTCCAGTGAAAAATCATTCTTGGGAAGTATGAATATTTTAGACTTTATAGTTGTTAGATGCTGTGCCTACCCAAGGGACGAAATATATTTTACTGTAGGACGAGTGGCATTAACATGTTACTCGTCCTTATAGGATGTTTACTCGTCCTGCTCTGATTGTAAAGTATTCAGATACCATCATTTAACACTATTATATAAATACAAGAAATCCGTGGATTCACATGTCTCGCCTAATGGGGGCTGGACTTAAAAATAAAAAGGTCAATGATGCTTAAATGAAATTTTGTAAACATTTTAGCAATTAAAAACAATCGAGTTTGCCGTTTGCTGAGATGACATTTAAGTGCATTTGTTTAAAAACAAAATCAGGGTTCCGGAAATACGGTTGCCCGACGCCCCGGGCAAGTGGATTTTGGGTGCGGGCAAGTGACCTTCGCAAATCTGGTTGCCCGCCACTTGCCCGACGGACATTTCCATTCCAGAACAAATCAAGTGTCAAACTAGCCATCTCAGAATTTCATTTTGATAACTGAATAAAACTGGCCGCTGTTTTTCGCCGCTAGCGATTGTTAATGAGATCAAACAACTTTCGGTACAATCAACAATCTTGCCCCAGGCAGCTTAATTTGTGGCATTATTTCAATAAACAACTTATTAACCCACACGCGCATTTCACACCGTTTGAAAACAACACCGTATCGCAATTTATCCTGACACGACCGTCAGACGTGTGTCCATCGGCCAATGAAATCGCGGCAATTATGTCCGTGACCTTCCAACCACAACATAGCTACTTTCAGAAATTGTTTCCAAATAATTTGGACCTTCCACCAATCAAATTTGCAAATTTAATGTGTCAAAATAATGATTGACAGACCCAAGTGACGTTATGTTTTTGTTTAGATAATTTGGCCGAAGATTTTTTCGTAACGAAAATACATTTCTTTTACTCGAAGCACTCGTTTATCAATGCGCTTTTATGAGGTATTTGGTGTATTTCATTGATATAGTCTGTAATTAAACGTATATGGAAGTGCATACTACACAAATAAGTTGCATAAATTAGAGATATGCGCATGTCATGGGTTTTCGCGATTTCAGAACACTCACGGAAACTTTTTTTCTCAAGTTCTGAACTTTTGCTTTTGATAAATAAGGTTACTGCTACTATTTCTTAAACAATTCCTGGGGAAAACCCTATTCATGCCTCGTGCTTTCATCTAATTCCCTTTAGTTAAAATACAAAGCCGTAGGAACGTTACCATGGTTGCAGAAATTGGGGGCCAACTTCCCCAAGTGAATATTTTTAATAACGTTTTTGTCTTGTTTCTTTGCTTGTCGCACATTTAAATGAATACAATAGCTTCTTTTTTTTCTGTCAACTGGTTAATTGTACACACTGTGACATTTAAAGTTCCATACACTAGTGCCAAGCATTTTTTTTGGATGGTCATCAAAAATGATGGGGTTGTGGTTGTGGTGATTGGTGGGGTGGGAGACGGAATAAATTGAGTTGGTATACTGTCTCATCATTTTATAATTTAAGTAACACAAAGATGTAATAGACACAAAAGAAGAAAATGCAACCATTTGATTTTTTTATATGAATAAATACAATGTACTAACTAATTCATAAAATACATTCTTCCTTCCTTTTCTAACTAAGTATAATGGTCAAAATTATGCGACGGTCCTTCCCTTTTAACACGAATAATGGTACAGCGCCAATTTTTGGGGCAATTAGGTGTTCTTAAATGTGGGGCAAGTGACATTATGGGCAGGGCAAGTGACTTTTGAAAATCCACTGTGGATTTTCTAAATATTTCCAGAACGCTGAAAATGCCATTCTATTAAAAACAAGAGGCCCAAGAGGGCCTGTGGATGCTCTACTGGCTAAAACGGCTCTTATATCAAGGGTTGTCGACATAAAATTCCCATCAGTAGTTTTTTTAAAACATTGCAAAAACAACAGGGATAAAATGGCCTTACATTTGTAGATCGCTCATCTGGTAATCATGGGCAATATGTCTGCTGTGTCTAGTTTGGCATGGGCATTTTTTAATTTGTCCCACTTTCTTCTATGAATGAAATTTCATAAAAATGGGTGTGGGGGGGAGGGTTTATATTAACATTCTAAACAAATATGGTAAAGATGAGATAAAAAATGAGGTAACTACAGATTAACAAAGGAAAATACAATATAGCATTTTTCAACAAATCAAGGCCCATAACCTGTCGTTAACTAACTAGATCTAGCTGTTTTCCAACTTGTCCAAAATTTCATTGATATACCATGCTTTGCACAACTAGACATCATACTGAGGCTTCCTGCCAAATTTTGTAGAAATCCAACAAGCCGTTTAGGAGGAGTAGTGCCGACAAGAAATTTGAAGTAAAAATGTCAAAGTGCCATAACTCCGTCATAAATGAGCAAACTGGAACAAAAGCGCGAAATGCACAACTAGACATCTTACTGATGCTTCCTGCCAAGTTTCATCGAATTCAAACAAAGCGTTTAGGAGGAGTAGCGCTGACAAGAAATTTGGGCTGTAACTCCGGCTGTAACTCCATAAAAAATCAATGAACCGGGAAAAAAAATGCAAAAGGCACAGCAATGCTTCCTGCTATAACGGCGTTAACACCAAAAAAAAAAAAATGAAATAAGAAAATTAAAAAAAAATTAAAAATAATGAAGAAATTTAAAAAAAAATGTCAAGGGGCTGTAACTCCATGAAAAATCAATGAACCGGATAAAAAAAATGCAATAGGCACAGCAATGCTTCCTGTTAACATGGCGTTAACACCAAAAAAAATTAATTAAATAAGAAAATTAAAAAAATTATATATAAAAAAAAAAAAATTAAAAAAAAATCAAACAAAAGAAATAATTAAAACAAAACAATTGAAAAAAAATATTAATTAAAAAAAAAATATACTAATAACAAGAGGCCCAAGAGGGCCTGTGGACGCTCTACTGGCTAACATGGCTCTTATAACATCAATGAAGCGAGTGACTTCCATTTACGTTTTTTTGAAAGTTTCGGGCAAAAAACAGCTTTTTGACTAAATCAAGGGCCATAATTAAAAATCTGGTAAAGTTTGGTAAAGATCAGATGAAAAATGAAGGCTATACCGTATTGAGGCAAAATATAGCATTTTTAACTAAATCAAGAGCCACAACTCCTCTGTTACTGGTCCGACTGGTCCAACATAGAGCTAAAAAAAATATATATAGATACATATAAAAAGGAATAAATTCCAAAAAAAAAAAAAAAAAAAAAAAAAAAAATCCCAAAAAAAGAAATAATTAAAAAAAAAAAAAAATTAAAAAAAAAAAAAAAAAAAAAAAATTATAATTAAAATAGAATTTAAAATAATATAAAAAAGACAGTCGTAAAAGCTGGTAAAGTTTGGCAAAGATCAGATGCAAAATGAAGGCCCTTTCGTACGACGAGGCAAATTATAGCATTTTTAACAAAATCAAGGGCCATAACTCCGCTGTTACTGGGCCGATCTGGTTGTTTTTCAAACCTGATCAAGCTTTCATAGACATTAACAATATGATGAAGTTTGGTAAAGATCGGATGAAAAATGAAGGCCTTATCGTCTTAACGAGACAAAATATATCATTTTGAAGTAAATCAAGGGCCATAACTCCGATGTAACTGGTACGATATGGCTGGTTTTCAAAATTGTTCGAGCTTTCATTGATATTAACAATCTGATCAAGTTTGGTAAAGATCGGATGAACAATGAAGCCCCTATCGTCTTAACTAGGCAAAATATAGCATTTTTAACTAAATCAAGGGCCATAACTTCGCTGTTAATGGTCCGATATGGCTGTTTTTCAAACTTGTTCGAGCTTTCAACGACATTAACAATCTGATAAAGATTGGTAAAGATCGAATGAACAACGAAGCCCCTATCGTCTTAACGATGCAAAAAATAGCATTTTTAACTAAATCAAGGGCTACAACTCCGCTGTTACTAGTCCGATATGGCTGTTTTTCGAACTTGTCCCAGCTTTCATTGATATCAACAATGTGGTAAAATTTGGTAAAGATAGGATGAAAAACGAAGGCCCTATTGTCTTAACGAGGCAAAATATAGCAATATAGCATTTTTAACTAAATCAAGGACCATAACTCCGTTGTTACTGGTTCGATCTGGCTGGTTTTCGAACTTGTCCGAGCTTTCATTGATATTAACGATGTGGTAAAGTTTGGTAAAGATAGGATGAAAAAAGAAGGCCCTATCGTCTTAACGAGGCAAAATTTAGCAATATAGCATTTTTAACTAAATCAAGGGCCATAACTCTGCTGTTACTTGTCCGATCTGGCTGGTTTTCGAACTCATCCGAGCTTTCATTGATATTAACAACCTGTTAAAGTTTGGTAAAGATCGGATGAAAAATGAAGGCCCTATCGTCTTAACGAGACAAAAGTTAACAACGGACGGACGACGGACGGACGACGGACGGACGGACGACGGACAACTCGGCATCCCATAAGCTCTGCTGGCCTTCGGCCAGTAGAGCTAATAAAAAAAAGGCATAACATCTGGTAAAGTTTGGTAAATATCAGATGAAAAATGAAAGCCCTATTGTATTAACGAGGCTGAATATAGCATTTTTAACTAAATCAAGGGCCATAACTCCGCTGTTATTGGTCCGATCTGGCTGGTTTTCGAACTGGTGCGAGCTTTCATTGATATTAACAATCTGGTAAAGTTTGGTAAAGATCGGATGAAAAATGAAGGCCTTTGGCCAGTAGAGCTAAAAATCATCAGCTCCAAAAAGTAGGTCAAGGTCATACATGAAATCCAGGCATCCAAAAAAATGCACTAACAAAGACACAACTACGTCAAAATAGAATATGTTTTCTTCCAAAGATTCAACTATAAATTAGGTTTAAAACATCTAGTGCATAATTCTAGTTCATGAGAAAGTGATGTAAATGTAACAATTAAAGTTATCTACCCTTTGCTTGGATGGTGAAGGTCACATCCACATTTGCTTTGTCATGTTGCAATGTACCACTCAAGATACAACTATAAGCAAAGTTTTAAAGGTCTAGTGCATACAGTACTAGTGCATACAGTTTGTGAAAAAGTGACCTAAACGCAAAAGTTGAACCTAAAAATAAGTAAGTTATCTGCCCTTTGCTTGGAGGGTCAAGGTCACTTCCACATTTGCTTTGTCACGTTGCGATGTACCACCCATGATACAACTATAATAAGCAAAGTTTGAAAGGTCTAGTGCATACAGTTTGTGAGAAAAGCAACACCTTCAAAAAGGCGAGACAAAAACAAAGGGAAACATCATAACGTGTGTTTTTTTCTTTATATAAATCAATGAAAATTATGAAACTGTGACCAGTATTATAGATGACTATATTCGTAGTTCACTAGTCTGATCATGGTCATTACGGTAACTCTGGTCTGGTATATATTTTCCCCTTTTCCTATGAAAAATTCCCCTCATAAAAAAAAAATTATTAGAAAATATTAGACTCCAATACAGGAAAACAGCATACTTTTGCAATTCCCCTTCCTGAAGGCCCTGGCCCCGGTCACCTTAAGTGCCCTTAAAGATTTCCCCCGTGAAAGACCGTAACGTTCGCGCTCCGTGAAATTAGAACGGGAGCCGCATTTTAAAATGTCCCAAAACGGAAATGCGTCAATTTCCCAATATCCGGTTGACTTAAATTGCATTTTATCGCTGAATAAATATTTTATCGCTGAATAAACAGAGTTGCGACTATTTACTGCATTTAATCGCTTAATAAACTATGTTTGAACTATTTTATTTGTTGTTTTTTTCTACTGAAATGTTACTCGTCCTCTCGGACGACCGATTCATGGGTTTCACTCATCCGGATTCGAAATTCACTCGTCAATACGAGCGGACAAGTGGAATTTTCGTGCCCTGCTACCAATATCGAAATTAGGTGTACATGTAGGTGTCGACTGTCTGTCAGTGTCTAGTCTTCAAGTGGGATAGCTCTAATCGTGTAACAGTTAATATCAACCAGTCCATATGTTGTATCTAATACAGCAATGTTAGTCTGTAAGTGATGGTTTTTTTCGTCTCTCTTCATGGCTTCTCCACTCTAGCTTGTTGCCCATAGATCAGGCCAACTGGGTAGTGTGAAAGTCTCATTTATTTGAAGTCTAGGTGTTTTTTTACATATGGACACAGGGCACAAAAATTCAAATCGTCCGGTCGCTATAACGAGTGTTTATGGATGCAGGACTAGTAGAAATTCAGATCTATAAATTCTTTAACAATTTATGAATTTGACCATGAAATATGGAGGAATAAAAAATATATTGCAGAGTTCTGTTAATTATTTTTTTATATGCCGTAACAATTATCAACAGTAAATGACTTTTTGCGATACATATTCGCTTGTGGAATATACTTTTATGAACATTATAGGAGAAGTTATAGACTCTCAAACTACTAATGCTTAATTATGCTTTTACTTTTATTTTATAACTGATAGACAAGATTAATATGTACCGTTCCTGTTTACAAGGAAGTTATTTATATAACTTGGTAAACATGATTAAAATGCAGGGACGTATTTAAGTGTAATAAGTAAAGCTAATTACTTGAAATAATTTATGAAATACGAGAAGTATGATATTTGATTAACGCACATCTACCTACTTTCGGTTTCAAGGTATCATTATAATGACAATAAAATAATAATAATATTCCGACAGCTTAAATTACTAACACAACTAGAAACAGAACTCGCACAATATTTTTGCATACATCGTTCTAAAATGTGTCTAAAACAAATAAACACTGTATATTCACTATACAGAGTTATTGTTGAGACCGCCGAACTCTAAATCTCGCGAAAAACGAGAGCGAGATTTGATAATGGCAAAAGGGTGAATTGGTATGTTTTATTTCTGTTTACTGATTGGTCAGTTTTTTTGATGATGCTTTATCAAAATTATGAATTCTTGGGCATTACCCTTAGCCGCGTCTGTCAGAAGGGGATGTAATCCATAGGATCCCGTTTATCGGAGGTACCATAGGAATCATATTGTTAGTTAACTTAAGAGTAGAGCAGGCAAACTGAGGGAGTGTGTCTGGAAAACCCAGGAAATAATAATATACCGCGAATCAAACACTGGACCTCCGGATGAAGCTTCTTTAAGAGAGAAAGTGTTAATTCTTGCGGATAGAGAGGTGTACAGTAGGTCTACTGGTTCTACCAAGGAAAAGTGGTCTGTCTCCACCACAAAAAAATCGACTGTCATACATAACCTTACATGTGGTAAAAATGACGTAATACACCATACAAACAAAATCAAGTCTATGCCAATAACTCTGGACACCGCATCTCCAAAACAAACAAAAAGATGCTTACCTTCTCTTCGTGCAATTCTTCCAAAGTGGGCCTTGACTTCAGTGCAGCAGTAGCCGACAGTAAATTCCTGTAGTGATCCACATGTGGAATAGCTTCTACAGTGTTCTTACCAAATGTTTTTAAGTTTGTGCCATAAGCAGTGTAACTGTTTTGATTTTGTCCGTAACTTGCGTAAGTGTCGTTTGGCGGTAAATTAAATGCTGCAGATGGTGAATCGTGAGAATTCTCATTTTCCAGAACTCCATTTGCAACCGTTTCCTCGGCATTATTAGCTTCTTCGTCTGCAAATTCGACTTTCGCAACATGAAACCGATGTGTTGACGGTACCTTCTCCATCACTGAATGAGATCACACTCTACACTGCTTTATGTATAGAATCAAAATTGTCCACGACCGGATATAGTGCACTATATATATATAAACACGCGAGATAATTTTAGTTACGCTCACTACGGGTTATTGATTTTTACGGTTATGGCCCCTTGGCTGCGTTTTGAAGAGTGGAGAAGGTAGTCTGGCTCCCTGCCCAGACAGCACTCATATCGAGACAATCTCAGCAGAGTTTTCGTTCCTTGGTCTCCGTGTGAACGCAAAGAACGATAACTCTTGGTAGAGAAACTGCAGTCGAGTAGAGAACCAGACTAACATCGCGGCAACTGTCAAAAAAAGGGTGATGGGCGTTATACGATTGCGATTATCACGACTGATTTGCATAATTGTGAATGAATCGATACGAAAAGAATGGGAAACAGGTCAAAACAACTAAAATCCACTTCGACCCGGATCAAGTCAGTTAGAGATCATTTGAACTTTTACATTTAATCAGAAAATCCTTTCTCTATACTTATCTCTTTAAAGAAGAAACGAAAATATATAAATCCTACATTGATAATTTAAAGCAGGGTTTAAAACCCTGTTTAAAGCGGCGGCACGATATACCCAAATACACCGAAATTACCCAAAACACACTATTTAATTATTTTTTTCAGCAAATACTTAATTTTTATAGTTGAGTATGGTATAAATGAATGTAATCTGTGAAAATAATATATATATTAGCCGCAGATATAAACTCTGCAGCCTTTTTTAAAATTCATTGTTATCAAATCGGACACCGTACATGTGTGTAATGTATATACTTCATAACCTACTTCCTTCTCACATACCCTTATGTTATTTAGTCTTTCGGTTTTTTTCATTGTTTTTTGTTTCCTTTCGTTAGGGATGACACATGGGGATGGGGTACAGTATCATGGAAACAACACATTTTGCTATACGGGAAACAAAAATGCGTTCATGTTGGTTACTTTGCTATTTCTGTTATTACTATTAAGGATATCATGAAGACAATTAGCAATGGCATAGTGGCCAACATGAAATCATTTCATATGAGATGTTACCTTCCAATACTGCTTACAACATTGGTCCTGATATCGATCTACAAAGAAGACGTCAGTCTCTTTGCCGTACTCTACCGTATCAAACAACAAAACGTGATATCACACGAATTCAAACACTATCAGTTTATGATAAGACGATATCCGTTAAGCCAGAAGCAAGTGGATAATATAAAATTTTCAATTCGCTTAGTTATTAATTTATATTGTACAGTCACTGCAACATGGTTTACGATACTACTGATACTTGCGGGAGATGTACAACCAAACCCTGGTCCATCTACCCTATCAAACTCTAGTTTGACGTCACAATCTTCCTTCTCAATCGATTTACTAGGACTTACAAGACATTTGTCTTTTGTCCACTATAATGTTCAGAGCATTTTTCATAAACTCGATATTTTACGGACAGAGCTAAGTGAATTTGACATACTAGCCTTTTCTGAAACTTGGCTCAACCAAACTACACTTGATACTGACCTTACGTTTGATTCCTTCTCAGCTCCTGAGAGAAAAGATCGCCCTCTAGATAGTCATGGTGGCGTTATGCTCTATATAAAAAATTCTATACTTTACAAACGCAGGCATGATCTTGAACCGATTGGAATTGAATGTATATGGGTTGAAATCTTCATGAAACAGAAACGCATTCTCTTCGGGTTGTTTTACAGACCACCAAATGCAGACAGCATTCATAATTCCACTATTGAAAATTCAATACACCTTGCAGTCGATACGAACATTAACGACATAATTATTACCGGTGATTTTAATTTTAATCTTAACAATGCCAATTCCTGTCGGCAAATAACGTCAATGTGTGAACAGTTCTCATTACACCAATGCATAAATGAACCAACTCATTTCACAGAAAATTCATCTTCAATAATCGACATTATTTTGGTTAATAATAAAGACAATGTATTGCTAAGCGGTGTAGGGGACCCCTTTT
The DNA here is from genome assembly GCA_037043455.1 of Cyrtodaria siliqua. Lineage (NCBI taxonomy): Eukaryota > Metazoa > Mollusca > Bivalvia > Adapedonta > Hiatellidae > Cyrtodaria > Cyrtodaria siliqua. The sequence goes on from JAWPHD010001209.1 coordinate 84,748, forward strand.
TACAACAAGATATTCGTTATCACTGTCCAATATTTGGTATTCTTAACTTTAAAAAGAACCATATTAAATCGTTTACACGGCATATCTGGTATTACGATAAAGGGGATTACGATACGTTAAGGCAGATGGCCCTAAATACCGACTGGACTATGCATTATGACAATGATATTAATGTACACACAAACAATATAACGGAACATATAATACACATATCAAAACAATGCATTCCAAATAAATTAGTTCGAATCAAGCCAAACGATCTTCCATGGATTACTACCCCTATTAAATGCTTGATCAGAAAACGTAAGCGAGCCTATCGAAAAGCTAAACGAAACAATACACCGGCCCAGTGGGCGAAATTTCGAAAACTTAGAAACGAAGCAATTGACCTTATTCGGAAAAACAAAGTTGTCCATCTCCAACAATTGTCTGAAAAACTTAAAACTGAAAATCGATCTTCTAAAAACTGGTGGTCAACGTTGAAATATTTTATGTTTTCAAATCGCAAGGAATCTGTACCCCCGTTACACTCAAACGATTCTATTATTAACAATGACTTTGACAAAGCAAACTTATTGAATGATTTTTTTCGAGATCAAACTCTTATAAATGACAATAATGCTCAAATTCCTGTCTTACCTACTGTAAACGACTCGAACCTAAGTTCCATTACACTATGTCCTCTTGAAGTAAAACAACTTTTAGAAACCCTAGCCTTAGGAAAAGCTGTAGGTCCTGATACAATTAATAACCGTGTTCTTAGAGAACTAGCTACCGAACTATCAGAACCTCTATGTTCTTTGTTTAATCATTCCTTAAACGATAGCATGGTCCCGGTTACCTGGAAAGAAGCCCACGTTTGCTCAGTTTTCAAATCTGGCGACCAATCAATTGTTTCCAACTACAGACCTATAGCACTTCTCTGAACTGTTGAAAAGGTTTTGGAAAAAATCGTTTTCAAACACGTATTCAACTTCTTTCTAACCAATAGCATTTTAACTTCATTGAGTCTGGTTTTGTTCCAGGTGGCTCAACAGTTAACCAGCTTGCGTATTTATATAACTTTTTCTGTCAAGCTCTTGATTCTGGAAAGGAAATTAGGGCAATTTTTTTGTGATATTAGCAAAGCCTTTGATCGTGTTTGGCACGAGGGACTTCTTGTAAAATTAAAGGCTGTTGGTATCACAGGAAATCTCTTAACATGGTTCAAAAGCTATCTTACAGATATAAAACAACGCGTTGTCCTATCAGGTGTCCAATCTGATTGGAATAACATTAAAGCCGGTGTTCCCCAAGGCTCCATCTTGGGACCACTGTTATTCCTTCTATACATTAATGATATTGTTATAGACATCAATTCAAATATTCGTCTTTTTGCAGACGATACAGGTTTGTTTATTGTTGCAGATAATCCGATATCTGCTGCGAATACACTGAATTCCGATCTCTTGAAAATATCAAATTGGGCAGATAGATGGCTTGTCAAATTTAATCCATCCAAAACTAAATCTCTTCTTATTTCACGGAAAGTCAATTTTATCAACCACCCACCAGTTTTTATGAATGACCAGATAATAACTGAAGTCGATGATCATAAACACCTCGGCGTCCTTTTGTCAAATGATTTATCCTGGCACAAGCACATCGAATATATCAAATCAAAGGCATGGCAGAGGATTAACATTATGCGGAAACTTAAATACAAACTAGATAGAGTGTCCTTAGAAACTATATATACGTCCTTCGTAAGACCTATTTTAGAATACGGAGATATTCTCTTTGATAACTGTACACAATATGAAAAATATGAGTTAGACAAAATACAAAATGAGGCCGCTCGGATAGTAACTGGAGCAACGAAACTTGTCTCTATTGACAACCTATACAAAGAAACTGGGTGGGAAACTCTCGGAAATAGGCGCCGTAAGCATAAACTCGTTATGTTTTATAAAATGACAAACCACTTAACTCCCAATTTTCTCTCTGAGCTTGTTCCTCCTCCTGTAGGTAATATATCACGATATAACTTACGGAACTCTTCAAACATCCAAACTGTCAATGCCCGTGCCAACTACTACTATGATTCTTTTCTCCCCTCTGTTATTCGCGAATGGAATAACTTAACCGAAGAATCACAGTTATTTCCTTCAAAAACTCACTTAAAAGTAATCAAAACAGAACTCCTAAACACTATCTCTTCGGAGAAAGAAACATACAGATATTGCATACTAGACTGCGTCTAAATTGCAGTTCCCTTAACAATGATCTGTTTTCCAAAAACATGGTAGAATCGCCTATTTGTACATGCGGATGTGTTGAAAACGGTGACCACTTCTTCTTTAAGTGCAATAAATATACTGATATTAGAAATGTATTGGTAAATTCATTACCCCGTCTACCAAATATTACACTGAAAACACTTCTATTTGGAGATCAAAATGTATCGTACGATACAAATATTCTTATATTCGGTGCGGTACACAATTATATTAAAAACTCAAAACGTTTTAACTAGTAGATCGATTTGTTCTTTTGTTGAATTCCCAAATCAACTACACCCCCTTTCCCTGTGTCTCCCCAAATTCCCTAAAAAATTGATTTACACTGGAGATTTATAAATAAATATTAATAACAATTAAATGTATTTGCATAATCTATTCATTTAATTTTTGTCTGTTTGAATTTCGTATTTTTCAAGTTACTTTCTATTTTTTCCTTTTTGTTACTTTTTATTATTTAAATTATATCTAAGCATTATTCTAGAATATGTATATACAAAAAACTTACACTTATGTAATTTAAGTTCTTTTACTTCCAGAATGTATATTGTGAAAATATCTAATTATTGCTGTTTACTATGCCATCAACTGTGTACAATTAATATCATACCTAGGAGAAGAACATCATAAGTATCTTACTTTCGTTCTAATCCTTTTTCTTCTATTGTGTACAAATATAATGTTGTAAAAAGCTTGTGAAATAAAATATGTTTAAACCAAATCGGACACCACTTACCCAAATATATCAAAATACACCCGGTTTAACTTTTCTTTTCGGCAAATACATCATTAATATAATAAAAAATGTTATATAGATATATTGAAAACAAAAAAAAATATTTGCTTATTATATGAACTTTACAACCTTAATAAAAAAAATCGTTTTTATCAAATCGACATAGATCTACCCAAATATATCAAAATACACCCTTTTTAATTATTTTCTTTTTTTCAGCAATAGTATTATTAAATATAATAATGGATTGAACAAAAATACATGTATTCGCTTGAAATATGAACTTAAAATGATCTTTTTTTTTATTTTCAGAGATCAAATCAGACGCAAATTACCCAAATACACGTGTCAAATCCATTGTGCAACGACGGGGCTAACAACACCAGTACCAGTTAACTCCAAAAAGAAAAGGATCTGATAGAAAGCAAAAAAAAATAAGCTAAAAAAGATATTCCAAATCTCCAGGAAATGTTTAAGCTTTGGAATAAATGTTATATATGAAAAAAAACAAAAAACTGTGTTTGTTTTTTTCATTTCCAGTTTTATGACCACTAGTTTTTATGACACCTAAATAAGCATATAAAATAAGGCCTGTGGAAGCGACGGTTACCTTGTTTTGCCACCGGTTATCAGCCGTAAGCCATTAACAGCATTGTGATCAATTACTTTTAATGTGCTAAATTTCACAATATGTATTATATTAAACAGTTAATAAAATATCAGTACAAAAAATATACTGTCCTAAAATAAATTGTAATATATGCCTTAAGATATTCTTCCTCGTTAAGAGGTCTCATAAAATTGAATTATTTACTTGAGATTCTGAATTATCTATTTTAAATAATTGTATTATGAAATTACAAAACAAAACAACAGACTTTATTAATACTTATTTACCTTTGTACACTGATTATATAATATACACAGACCTTATAATAACAAATATATTAATATCGATCCCAATATACAGATACTGTTAAGAGCGTGTCATTTTCACGCCTTTGTGTACATGTCAACCGATGTCTAATATACAATGCCCTCAGGATTGACTATATATTTTAAAGCATTTAGCAACTACAATAACGTATTGTATCGTGTTCATTTTACTGTTTATTGTTCGTGATTTAATTATGTAACTTTTCTTTTCGGCAAATACATCATTAATATAATAAAATATGTTATATAGATATATATATATAATCATTGAAAACAAAAAAAAAAATTTGCTTATTATATGAACTTTACAACCTTAATAAAAAAATTCGTTTTTATCAAATCGACCTACCCAAATATATCAAAATACACACTTTTAAATTATTTTCTTTTTTTCAGCAATAGTATTATTAAATATAATAATGGATTGAACAAAAATACATGTATTCGCTTGAAATATGAACTTAAAATGATTTTTTTTATTTTACGAGATCAAATCAGACGCAAATTACCCAAATACACGTGTCAAATCCCTTGTGCAACGACGGGGCTAACAACACCAGTACCAGTTAACTCCAAAAAGAAAAGGATCTGATAGAAAGCAAAAAAAATAAGCTAAAAACGATATTCCAAATCTCCTGGAAATGTTTAAGCTTTGGAATAAATGTTATATATGAAAAAAAAAATAACTGTGTTTGTTTTTTTCATTTCCAGTTTTATGACCACTAGTTTTTATGACACCTAAATAAGCATATCAGATAAGGCCTGTGGCAGCGACGGTTACCTTTACTATACGGAGTGTTGCTGATCCTTTATTTACAAAACGCTCTTATTCTGAAAATAAACCTTGTTTTGATACTGAGTTTCGTATGAAAAATGCAGACTGGTTTGATCAAGACTGTGGGAATGCTCGAAATACGTATTTAGATGCCTTAAACCTGTTTAATTGTTATAAAACTGATGCAAATAGAATAGATTTATGTGAACGTAAACTATTGTATAAGAATATAATTTGTAAGAAGAAAAATACATTTTATAAACGTAAAATGTCCGAAATAGAGAGTCTTAAGAAAAGTAAACCACGAGATTTTTGGAAGTATTTCATGAGCTCAAATAAGTCTGTTGCTAATAAGATAGCATTGGATACTTTTCGTGAATATTTTGAAAAGCTTGGCAGTGATGTATTTAACTGTACAAATGAAGACGCGGAATATTTTTGTGAAAATAATGATTTTGCTAATCCTAATGGGTCCTTCCCAGAACTTGACCAGCCCATCACGATTGATGAAATTTTAAATGCTGTAAAATCTTTAAAAAGTGGAAAGGCTTTTGGTAGTGATTGTTTACTGAATGAATATTTTATTGAAAGCATAGACATATTATCGGCTCATTTATGCGATATATTCAACTGCATTTTGAATTCGGTTTTTTCCCCAGATAAATGGATGGAAGGGATTATAATTCCTTTCACAAAAAAGGTGATGTAAATAATGTAAATAATTATAGAGGCATTACGCTAGTTAGTTGTTTCTCAAAGGTTTTTACTACTGTACTCAAAAGGCGACTTGAAAACTTTTGTAATGAGCATAACATAATTTCGGATGCTCAGTTCGGATTTCGCAAAGGAAGATCCACTGTTGATGCGATTTTTATACTTATGTCATTAGTCCAAAAATACTTGAATGAAAACAAACGATTGTATGTTATTTTTGTCGATTTGATGAAATGTTTTGATTCTATTTATAGAAATGCATTATGGCTTAAGGTGTATAGATGTGGTATTAATGGCAAATTACTTAGAATTATACGCAATATGTACCAAAAAGTCAAATCATGTGTCAAATCCTGTGCTAATTATACTGATTATTTTAGTTATGCTGTTGGCTTACGTCAAGGGGAGGTAATGTCCCCTCTTTTGTTTTCTCTTTTTGTTGAAGATTTGGAGTTATATTTGCAAAATAATATAGATTCTGGTTTGCAATTAGATGATATAGTACTAATGTTATTGCTATTTGCGGATGACATGGCCATTGTAGGAAAAACACCTGCTGAAATACAAGTACATTTAGATACATTAAATAATTATTGCGATTCGTGGGGACTTAAAGTAAATATTGCCAAAACTAAAATCATGGTTTTTCGTAAACGTGGCGGATTATTAGCCAGTGAGCATTGGACCTACAATGGAGACGTTATCAAAGTAGTGAATGCTTTTAACTATTTAGGGAATATTTTCAATTATACTGGAAATTTCGCTCTTAAGCAGGAGCATTTAGTTGGTAAAGCTCTTAAGGCAATGAATGTTCTATTATGTAAATGTAAAGTATATGATTTGAGTCCTAAAACTTTATGTCAGTTGTTCAATGCCTTTGTTGTGTCTGTTCTTAGTCATGCATGTGAGATTTGGGGCAATACTAAATCTAAAGAAATTGAAAGAATTCATTTAAAATTTTGCAAAAGGTTATTAAAGGTACTACCTAATACATGCAATGCAGCTGTGTATGGTGAACTTGGAAGATATCCCCTATATGTTAATAGATATATAAGAATTATGAAATATTGGTTGAAAGTAATAAATACTGACAATATCATTCTAAAGACTGTGTATGGACACGCTTTACAGGACTGTAATAGCGGAAAAACGAACTGGGTTAGCAGTGTTAAGAAATTACTAGATGATTACGGTTTTTCTTATGTATTCGATAATGCTTCTTATATAAACAGTGACGTATTTTAGTATGACTTTAGAATTAGAGTTTTAGATGCCTTTAAACAAATTTGGTGTGGTACCTTAAACAACAGTTCTGTGTTAACATTGTACAAAGATATTAAAACTAGTTTGGAATATAAAACATATTTAGATATTTTGCCAAGAAGTTTACGTCTATATTTTACTAGACTTAGACTATCTGTACATCCACTCAGAATACAGACTGGTAGATATGCCAACAATAGAACACTTCGTGAAGAAAGATATTGCCTAATTTGTAATAGTTTAGATATAGAAGATGAATTTCATTTTGTATGTATTTGTCCTTGTTATATTGATATTAGAAAGAAATACTTAAAACGTTGTTATTACAAACGTCCTTCTGTTTTCAAATACTTGGAGTTACTGAAATCACATGACAAGACAAGATAGAAATAATAAAACTTTCGTTATATGTTAAAGAGTCAATTATATTAAGAAACGCATTATTAACTATTGAAAGGTAGTTACTTAGTTCAACCTCCTACTCTTATTCACTATACTACATAATAATAATAATAATAATGAAATGATAAATTATACAATTTGTATATATTTCATTGAAATCACATGACAAAAATAATAAAACTTCCGTTATATGTTAAAGAATCAATTGTATTAAGAAACGCTTTATTAACTATTGAAAGGTAGTTACTTAGTTCAACCTCCTACTCTTATTTACTATACTACATAATAATAATAATAACAATAATAATGAAATGATTAATTATACCATTTGTATATATTTCACCATTTACTTGTATATATACGTTGACATCATATATGCTAATATGTATGTATTGTAGACGGTGTACTTTGTACAAGTCTGAATAAAAAAGTCTGTCTGTCTGTCTTGTTTTGCCACCGGTTATCAGCCGTAAGCCATTAACAGCATTGTGATCAATTAAGATCAATTACTTTTAATGTGCTAAATTTCACAATATGTATTATATTAAACAGTTAATAAAATATCAGTACATGAAATATACTGTCCTAAAATAAATTGTAATATATGCCTTAAGATATTCTTCCTCAGTAAGAGGTCTCATAAAATTGAATTATTTGCTTGAGATTCTGAATTATCTATTTTAAATAATTGTATTATGAAATTACAAAACAAAACAACAAACTTTATTAATACTTATTTACCTTTGTACACTGATTATATAATATACACAGACCTTATAATAACAAATATATTAATATCGATCCAAATATACAGATACTGTTAAAGGGACAATGTCCGTAACTTCTAGCTTATAAAGCAGACACTAATTACGTTCACAATCATTACACACTAACAGTATTGAATATTTACTAATTAAAAGCAAGATTGTTTGACGGAATTCAATCGCGGTACAAAAAAAAAGAACTAACGCTTTGCGAGTTTGAACTAGCAGCCCAAACTAAAATTACACTCACGGGTAATAAGACTGTGCGTGTAATAGACGACGTCGCTCCTACATGAGCTATGCGGGCCATACAAATTATGCAATACATACTATGTAGAAAACCTAATGCGCTAATGGAAGTCACGTGATCAGCATAAAAAGTTAATAAAGTGGGTCCCATATTATTTACAAATAATACTTAAAACTCTTTTTTTTTCCGGATTCACGAATGTATTACAACATACTTATTTGGGTCTATGCTCATGTTTTCATGTATACATTTCACTGAATAAAAGTCAGACAGTTATTTGATTATGCTCAATATCAGCTTACTTACGGACAGTGTCCCTTTAAGAGCGTGTCATTTTCACGCCTTTGTGTACATGTCAACCGATGTCTAATATACAATGCCCTCAGGATTGACTATATATTTTAAAGCATTTAGCACCTACAATAACGTATTGTATCGTGTTCATTTTACTGTTTATTGTTCGTGATTTATTTATGTAAAAGTTAAAATAAAAATCTCACAATATTAAGAAATAGACATTTAATAGGATACTTTGCTCGTATTTTACCTATCATTTTAAAAAATAAGCATTGTATTCATAGTTTGTATTCAGCTGCAAAATCAAAGAAGTGTTTATCATTTAAATAATTCAATTCTCAGGCCGTATTTGGTACTCTGAAAGTACAACGCGAATCCCTCTTCAATGTGTCATTTGCTCCGTCACTACCTGAATCACCATCTCAGCTTCCGAGTGTATAGATGTTGTCGCTGCAGAAGTAATGGTTTGTTTGTTTGTTTGTTTGTTTGTTTGTTTGTTTGTTTGTATGGTGTTTTACGTCATTTTCAACACATGTAAGATTATATATGACGGTCGATTTTTTTGTGGTGGAGGCAGACCACCCACTTTTCCTGGGTAGAACCAGTACTGTACACCTCCCGACATCCGTAAGAATCGTCACTTGCAGAAGTAATGGACCGTAAAAGATGTGTCAATATTCCATATAAAAGAAGTGCACCAAAGCACCATAAAAGATGAATAAATGACACCATTAAAATGATGTGCTACATTTGTTAATAAATGGGTGGTATAGATTCAAATAAATAATTTCAATTTATACCACCAAGTCCTAGTTACACCTTCTCGATGGTACTAACCGGAAACAACAGACTTTTTATTTGTTACACCCAAACAAACGATATGGTGGCTGACGTAACAGGGCGCATCTTAGTATTACAAAATTAAAGGTTTATTAACGGTTTCTTAGAATGTCTTAGAATGTAAAATGTGTCTGTTCGTCTGTAATAACATATAACTCCTTCTATCCTGAAAATAAACAAGATTATGAACATGACATCATGTCAGTTTTTGATAAATCTGAAATATAAAAGCGGTGATTCAATGATTATATATATAACATATAATATTATATTTAAGATGTAAATAGGTTGTATTTGGGCAAAATCAGGAAGTGTCGATTCTTATGGATGACGGGAGGTGGACAGTACTGGTTCTACCCAGGAAAAGTGGGTGGTCTGCGTCCACCACAAAAAATCGACCGTCATATATAACCTTGCAAGTGTTGAAAATGAGGTAAAACACCACACAAACAAACAAAACAAACAAAAGTATTTGGGCAAAAATAGGGTACATTTCACCGTACGTTTAAAGAGAGCGGGAAGAAAATATGCGAGCCCTATAGCTTATTGTTGATTTACACCTGTTACTTCTCTTGAATTTGCCTCTCTTAAAGTAGCTATCCCACCAACAACAGCCATTTTTTTTTACAAATATATATATATATTACATATTTTGAGAATCCAAACTATATAGACACAATATAAACGGCTATACATATAATTTGCCTATTTTGAGAATCCAAACCCTATACTGTAGACAACATACAAACGGCTTTCACCAGCCAGGCTAAACCACAAAACTGGAGCTTTGAATTAATTTACCAACTCATAATTCATTTTACGCATATTCAACCACGAGTATTTGACCCGTTAAAAATCTTTACTTTTAATCGGCACATATACATTATTATATGACCTGAACACATGGATAGAGTTTTGATTTTGATTTGTCGTTATTTGGCGGGTTAGTTTCTTTAAGATCTCGGTAAAGTGTTTTAATGACGAGACGTGTTAAATAAGTTAAGGAGCCACGACCTATGGTGACCTATTCAAGAATATATTTCACCCCCGACTTGACGAAAAGTCAAGAAATGGAGGCATTTAATCTCAGAGCAGAGAAAAAGCACGGAGAAGCAGAGGAAGAAATAGGTCTAGCAATTAGAACTGGACGAATTTAAGCAGAGGAATTTATATGACCACACCTATACACTCCGTCGCATTCCAGTGCAGGAACCTCGTCGCATGAACATCTGGTGAGTACCCCATCCGCCATGGTGCAGAGCGGGTGCACGGGGTAATAATTCAACCCTTTCGGCTTTGAATTCAAAAGTGTAAAGGACGAATAACATATGCTAATAGTAGAATTGGACAGTTCAAGTTCCTGATTAAATTCTAGTCAAGACGACCAGTGGCGTAGCTGCCTATAGGCACTGTAGGCATGTGACTACATATTGTCCCTAGAAATAAAAATAAAATTAAAATGCCAAAAATGCAATAAAAACAGACAGGGGTATGGGGTGGAAGGGTATGGTCAGCTCATACCAACTTTTACTCGTGGTCTTTTCAGAAAATAAAAGTCGGACTGTTTTCGCTCGCGGTCTTTCGAAACCAAACACACCATGATTGTGCAAAATTTCAAAAGATTTTCGGAAAGCAAGTATTCATATTAATATATGTTATTTTGTTCTGTTCCGATGTTTTTGTTGCTAAATCGCAGATTACAAAAGCTTTAAAACATACTGGGGGGGGGGGGGGGGGGGGGGGGGGGGGGGGTTGTTGCTAAATCGCAGATTACAAAAGCTTTAAAACATACTGGGGGGGGGGGGGAGGTCATGCCCCCGGACCCCACTAGACCTTGTGCCTACACACTGATTTAGACACAGCTACGCCCCTGATGACAACCATTCTGAATATAGTGACATATACTGAAGCGAAAAAGAAACGCAACTCGGGAATTTCCGCTATATTTTGTATATACTGCACACTTAATTCCACATAATATTCCAAAGAAATCCCAACATGTTTTGTAAAAACAAAAGTTATAGTTAGTTAGAGAAAGGACACAACTGTGATGTTATATACGTTTTAATCACATTACACGTTGTAACAAGAAATTCATATATGTTGAAGTTCCTCTTTGAAAAAAATGAGCCATTTCAGTACTGTATTTAACGTAAAGAGTTTGCAAAATGTTGCATCCTAAGTTTGCTCACATGCTGGAGCCAAACGCGTACTCTGTCAAGAATGAAGCTTTCAAGGAATACTATTTACTGTGTTATGTGTTTTAGTATTTTTTTCCGAAAGGAAAGGACTTACGTAGCCATGTACCATTCGATTAACAGCAGCATATTGTATATACAATATATAGCGGAAATTCCTGAGTTGCCTTTCTTTTTCGTTTCAGTATATATCTGTATATACCATCTCAAGTTATGGTGACAGAGGTATCGTATGTACGACCCAGGGAGGGCACACACACCCATAAACTGAAAGATTTCCATACACATGCATTGCAACTTGTTATTTCACTGACCAACCCTGATATTATTGTTGTTAAACAGGCTTTCCCGAAAACCGGTAATCTAGTATTGTTTCCCACTACCGGCCGGCATAATATTGGGACCATACGCCGCTGGACATTGAATAATGGCAGTAAATATGGCATGTCCACCGCCATATGCATGCCATCTTTGGGATGGTTACAATTTTGTACTATTGATTTTATGAATATGGAGTTCTGCTCAACCCGGCGTGAACGGTAGCAAGCATATTTCACTACCGTTCATGAACAGTCTCAATCAAACCGAGACTGCCATATTTCGTATTTATCGTGTTCGGCCGTTTCCAGAGGTCCACTTTCTTACTCTTTTAAAACACGAGACTAGATTACGCCAATGTTCCATCTTTTAGTTACATACAACAATACTCGATCATACATAGCAGTCAAGACCCAAATCTATGGGATAAAGGCCATAAACGTACACATTGTCGTCTACTCAGTAATAATATCATTGCATCGCCCTCAATATTCGATATCATGGCTCATCACTCTCAATACGTTCACCCGGTTATATTCGATATCATGGCTCATCACTCTAAATACGTTCACCCGGTTATATTCGATATCATGGCTCATCACTCTAAATACGTTCACCCGGTTATATTCGATATCATGGCTCATCACTCTAAATACGTTCACATTGAATCATATTCCTCCACATTACACAATTAATTAAAATAGTAAAACTACAAGTACAACTATAATTATATGTGCCAGACAACTTCAACCAACCACTGCTCAATTCAAACTGACCAATCTATTCCCAGAAAATGACCAAATAACGCACGGTCAGTTGGCAAAAGTGCGGGACAAATGGTCTTTCCAAAAAGTAGTTCTCAAATGTCCAGATAGAATAGTAGTACATGGGCCCCTTTAACTGTAAACAAACGGGCGACATTTTGTTTTCTAAAAATAGAAACGCACGTCGTATAAAGTAGGTCATTGAGCGGTCTCATTTGCATATGAATGAATGTGTTGTGGTAGAGGGGATTAGTGACAGGATTTTCGAACAAATCAGTCTTAATCCTTTAGCGTACCCACGCGATAGGATAAGTGTCATAGGTTAATCTCTCTATTCAATCGACACTATTGAGAAACAGGATGTCTGAGTTCCTTTTGTATAAAAACCGCAAAGGGGATTAGTGACAGGATGTTCGAACGAAAGGTATTGACATTTAGACTTATTCTGTGGACATTATAGAGTCAGTTTGTCTGAGTTCCTTTTGTATAAAAACTGCAGATATCGGTATTTGTTACTCTTAAATGTGGTTTACAGTTTTCGAGGAGAGACGCTATGTTAAGACATTTAAAAAACAGACACACGGAACGCAGATTTGTTTCAGTAAAGTCAACCTTAATGAATCCAACAGAAACGATGGAATTTAAACATCCTTTTTCGATGGTTGTGTCAGGGCCTAGCGGAAGTGGAATGACATATTGGACTGGCACTCTTCTCGAGTCCAATTTTATTCAACCCCATCCAGAGAGCATCTTGTTCTGCCATCGTCAATGGCAACCCGCGTATGACGCGTTACGCTTACGCTTACCGATAACGTAATTATACAGGGGATTCCAAACCATTTGAATGATCCCCTATTCATCAATGTAGAATAACGTAACCTTATTGTACTGGACGATTTGATGTCTGACACAAAGTGTGATCAGAGAATAGCTGACCTGTTTACAAAAGGCTCGCACCATCGAAATCTATCCGTCAGGGAAAAGAACCGAGTAGTCGTGAGGCTTTGTCATCAATAAGAAAACAGTTTAAAGGAAACTATAATGAAATGCCAGAAAGTTCTGAGGATTCGGTAGTTTATGTCGGTCCACCCGGTAAAATAGGGAATGTGATCGGAGCGCTGTGGTCTAGTGGTAGAGCGTTGGACCCATGATCCAAAAGTCGTGGGTTCGATTTCCGCCATTTACATATGCGTTGTGTCCCTGAGCAAGACACTTTATCTGCATTGCTTAATACTGGTTCTACCCAGGAAGACATCGAGAGTGATTCAAATAAGTTCATAGAGCTTTCGTTACAATCGATGTAAAATAAATAAGTTTAAACTAAAATAGGGAATGGAGTATCAGACGATTACGATGATGATACAGATGATGAGAAAGATGATGATAAATTGAAAGAGGTAAAACGAACAGTATGGAACAGACGTAAGAAGTAAGATGTAAGAAGTACGTAAGAACAGAAAAGTATTTACTACGTTTGCAATTAGACACAAATTCGGGTTCCGTAGAAGTATACGATTACAAACTACGGAAACGGGTACCGTACGTTGCAGACCCCGACAAATGGTATCAACACTTCAAAGATCTCAGAGACTGTTATGTTCAGCCAGATCATATGGGGCGTTATATCGTGAGCAGCGGGGCTAGAAACAGGAGATTGAAAGAAGTAGAAGAAAAAGCTATCCAACGGCCAGTAATGAATCTCTTGACACCCGTGGCTCAAGCAATCGAGATCGCTAAATCGAAAGTGAGGAGAAATCAGAAAGAAAATCAGACAGTCAAAAGAGTGAATGCAGACTAAAAAAAGAGGATTAAACGTCCTAGGAAACTTACTGGAACTCCTTATGACCAAGGCTTGCTGTAACACTGAACGTGTAGATATTTGAGAAAACTAAATAATCAGAAAAGACGTGGATGACTAAACCATTTAAATACACTGGAAAACAAAAAGAAAGATGAAATGTATAGAGAGTTTGTAAATTGGTATACCGCATAGAAAACAGAGACAAAGCTACTAACAACGTTTAATTTCTTGTTAAAGATTGTACATGAAAAGTAAATAAAATATTGTAAACATCCATTCATGAATTATTTATCATTTATAATCCTGTTTTCAAACTGTTTGATAAGTTTGTCATTTTCTTCCCATTATTTACGGAGTTTTTCATTATGTCTTGCATAGTCCATTAGGCATAGCGACACATCACGTAATATATACAATAAAATCCGCACGTATCAGAGGTATCGACCACACTCATGAAATACTCATGAAATATGTTGAAGTTTAGTTTCGAGCCCCACATCATAAAACGCTGGTGTATTACCGAGAGTATCGAAGTATTCGTCTGGCCCTTTGGTGGGAAAGTAAAATGACTCCCAATGCTCCCAAACATGGTCACTGTTCTGCGTGTTAAAAAAATAAAGTGTCCCTTTTATATTTCAATTCGTCAGCTGAACATACTGTCACAGGATATCCCTTGAAGTGTTCATATATTTCAAAGTTATCCATTGTATAAACGCGCTCCTTTTTTTTGCACCCTTTCTTATGCTGTTTGTGCGTGTGTGCATGAAAGTACCTCAAGGAATACCACTTTTAAAGCGTACTGCCTATTCCTCAACTTTGTTAATTTATAATCATACCTCCTTCTTACACTAATCCCTCATGAGCTCTTCACAATATATTTTGTTTGAGCATCCTGGCACTACTCCCCTTTGCGTTTTTTTTTACAAAAGGAACTCAGACAAACTGTCTCTATAATGTCCACAGAATAAGTCTAAATGTCAATACCCTTTGCTCGAATATCCTGTCACTAATTCTCTCTGCGGTTTTTATACCAAAGGAACTCAGACAAAGTGTCTCTATAATGTCCACAGAATAAGTCTAAATGTCAATACCTTTTGTTCGAACATCCTGACACTAACACTTTGCGGTTGTTCATACAAAAGACATATCCTGTCACACACTATGGATTAAGTCAAAATGTCAAAACCCTTCGAACATCCTGTCACTAATCACCTCTACCACAATACATTCACCGTATGCAAATGAGGCCGCGCAATGCGTGACCTACTTTATACCACATGAGTTTCTATTTTTAGAAAACAAAACGGCGCCAGTTTGTTTACAGTTAAAGGGGCCCTAAACTACTTAGACAAATCCAAGGTAACTTAAAGCTACGCAGTCTCTATATCAATCGATTTTTTCTTTGTAGACGTGTCCGTATTTGTAACTTCATGTTCACCAGCTCAAGTCGAAATCGGGTATTTAAGCGAGCAAATATAGGCAACCGAGATGACAGCACCCAGAATTACAGATACATCGCAGATACTGCAAGAAGCACAATCCAGACTCTAGTGTGCCCATCCCTTTGAGATGTCTCATCGGGATATTTGGTGGAGGGACTTTAAACCTTAGAACAAACAACAACAACAACAGCAGGAAATCAGTTACTGTATAGACATCGACCAGTGCACATCGTACCTATACACAGGTAACAGTAATTTTGACAGAAAAAAAGTTATCCTCTTTCGGGGCTCGAACACACGACCTTCTGATTTCAAGTCAGATGCTCTATCCATGGAACTAAAACACTACTTGAGAAAATAGTATACTAACTACCATTTATTATGAGGCAAAATAACTTGAACATATTTCAACGCAACTCAAGATGGATAAATAAATATATAGTCCATCTTTTCGCACGTGTAAATTAACATTGACTGGTGTAATACTGTATGTTATCAATAGGAAACTAATACTTCGCCTTAAAAACACCATATCTCGACTTGTTATTTAGCGCTTGATGAGTTTGTGTGCTCGCGCTAGTTATTACGTAATGCCTATTTCTTGTTAAAACTGCTACAATATATAAATAAACAACCATGGTCTAGTGGTTCAGCGTACATCCTTCAAAACTTAAAATTGCATGGCTGTGGTTCAAATCCCGTTGCGGTCAACTATTTTTTTTATCATATATATTTTGAAGCCGTATATTTATCGATGTTACCTGTACGATGGCTAAATAAAAATGTGAAATTTTACGCATCGATTTCTGCCTTATATACCGAATTTTTGGGTGTTCGTCGATTTGAAACTACTTCACATATGACTCATTCATATTCATGAGTTATTACGAGTTAATATAGGGACTGTGTAGCTTTAAGGTAGTTCATGAGTCACTTAACCTTTAGAGATTTAATTTATAGAATACACAGCTAACTGTTTCTTTATTATAATTTCAAGCGATAGTTCTACCATTGGAAATCTGCAAAATAAATATTACATATAACATAAAATGAGATAAAACATCAAATATCGTTCTGATTACATGAATATAAACTACAAGAATTTAATAATTTCATGGAAATATAGGGGTGCTATGATTGCTGTTGGAGATAGTATTCCAACTGATAAGTGTCATATAATACCTGGGATGAAAATTGAACAGGGCCCTGATAATACATAACATGCCATTCAAGGAGTCATCCATCATTGCACTTTAAAAGCGAGAAACTGTTGGTTGGTGGAATCTATATAAAAGTTCCAATAGCTATATGGCGAAGCAAGAAAAAAATACTTCAACTAATTTCATATACATATATGAAAAGTTACAGACATTGTGTTATTCAATTTCCCTGTTAAAAACAACTGGAATAACTGATCTACGATTCATAGTGAGTGTCATTGATTAAAGTGATTAGGGTCGTTTGTCAGCATGTTCAGGAAAATACCAGATATAGATAGAAACAGGAACCTTTGGAACTAGTATTTATATCTAAGATAACACAGTTGAACACTTAAGTTTTGGTAAAAACTTAAGTGATCATAAGCTTGATTCTTTACTTGAATTGTAAGTTTAACATTGCAAACACTGTTAAACCTGGTAAAAAAGTATGAAAGGAGAAATCTGGAAATCGTCGAACACGACAAATTATACAAAAACAATGCAGTCTCGGTTTGATTGAGACTGTTCATGAACGGTAGTGAAAAGCGCTACCGTTTACGCCTTCTAGCACCGGGTTGAGCAAAACTTAATTTTAAAAAGTCAATAGCACAGAAAATTGAACCATCCCGAAGATGATGGTATGCATATGACGGTGAACATGGAACCTTCAATGAGGTATTTTCACACCATTCCATGGCCAGCGGCGTATGGTCCCAGTTCTTAACAAAACACCTGTTAAAGATGAATGGCCACCCCTTTTGTAGTATTATCAATTAGCAAATTTAACTCTTAAACATCATATGAACATATTCCTTGATAGTCTCGGAGAGAAACATATATTTAAATCCGCAACTAAGTTGTATGTAAAAATAAGAATTATTTGCATGACGTAGATACTACTTTTACCACTGCGTGACTGCACGGGGAAATGAGATAAATCTGAATTGTAAAGCTGCACAACTATTGCCATATAATACATTTACCTGTGGATTAATTTACATGTTCAATGTTTTCTACGTCATCAGATAACATCTTATTCTTGCTTTTCACAGATCTTGCAATTTATGAATTGTAAATATCTGTTGTTGTGTGATTGATTTCGGTTTAAATAAACATAAACATGTTCATGAAACAAAAAGTGGCCGGAGAACTTTAAATGATATTACCCGGCTGAACGTAACTACTTTAGTGAAGTAGAATAGACCTGTTTAAAAAATATGAATGTTGATAGCTCTTGGGAATATTTTACCCAAAATATTAATCATTGAATTGATAAATAAATGTTGCACCAGTAAATAAACTAACCCTCTAAATAATGCACTACAAAACCGTTTATCAAAACTCTAGCCAGATGTTCAGGCCATATAATAATGTACATGTGCCGATTAAAAGTATATTTTTCACGGGTTCTTAAAATACCCGCGATTGAATATTTGTAAACTGAATTATGAGTTGGTAACTCTTAATTCGACTCTCCAGTTTTGGGGTTTGGTCTGGCTGGTTAAAGTTTTTTATATTTGTCTATAGGGTTTGGATTCTCGAAATAGGCACATTATACGTATAGCTCATCGTCATTAGGTTTAGAAATGGTGAACATATGTTGTAAAATTTGACTGTTGTTGGATAGCTACTTAAAAAAAAGAAGAAGAAGACACAATGGAGTTTAACCCCAGTTTCAGTGAATAGATCATTGCTGTGTTAGAATTGTGAAAAAGAAATGTCATGCTTGAAAGAGAATTAATTTCAGCCGTAGCTACGGAGACTATAAAGAGTAAGGTAAATTAAGAAACAACGTATAGAAAGCAGTTCACAGAATGCAGTAAACCGAAATCATTTTGGGAGTATGTACGTGATCAAACTAACACGGAAATCGTTATTGCTGCAAGAGAAACGCCTGGTGGCGTTAAGCCGGGTTTTCCAAAATGTGAAAGATGAGTGCCTGTGCCTGCGTCTTTGGTGAAACTATTAAATAGAGCTTTTCTAAATAGATTGTGTTTTTGGGAGTGGGAGGATGCTTTAATGTTGAAAACCTAGTTTTCATTTTCAGCGCACGATGTTTGGTACATGTCAGCAACCTACTGTCCAAGTTTTTATAATAATTGCACGTGGCAATGCTGAGATATAAAACAATAATTGATGAGAGGAAGGTGCTGTTAAAATTTGACGGACATGGTGATGCTAAGATATAAAGAAAACACAAGATATAACAAAAAGAAAACAAAACAAAAGGGTTAACGTAAGGTATTTTCTAGAGAAAATAGGTCACAGTGACCTAGTTTTCAGCGTATGGTCAGTGATTGATGAGAGGAAGGTGCCGTTTAAAACTGATGAAGGTCGGACATAGTAATGCTGGGATATAACAAAGACTTAATCCCACCATCCCACGCCCAAACATCAACAAAAAGGTTAACGTTATTACGTAATGCATATTTTGGAGAAAGTAGGTCATAGTGATCTAGTTTTCAGGATATGGTCAGTGCTCTATCCCCCACTACCGCCCAAACTTGAACAAACATGTTAACATAACGCATATTTTGGAGAAAGTAGGTCAAAGTGACCGAGTTTTTAGAGAATGGTCAATGCTTGATGAGAGGAAGGTGCTGTTAAATTTGATAAAGATCGGAGATAGTAATGCTGAGAAATAACAAAAACTTAATCCCCCCATCCCCACATACAAATTACCCCAAGCCCAAACTTAAACAAAAATATTAACGTAATGCATATTTTGGAGAAAGTAGGTCACAGTGACCTAGTTTTCAGGGTATGGTCAGTGCTTGATGAGAGGAATGTGCTGTTAAAATTTGATGAAGATCGGACAAGGTGTTGCTGAGATATAACAAAAACCTAATTCCCGCCCAAACTTAAACAAAAAGGTTAACTTGTTTTACCCGATTGCAGAAGAAGCGAGCATCGTCATTTCATTTTACTGTTGTTATGGTAATCAGAATTAAGCTTTTGTTATGTTTCATTTTGTTGTTCATTTTACTGTGATTATAATGCCATCTTTGTGGCCCATGATTGGAAAATAAAGTTATTCTATTCAATTATATTCTATTCTATTTCTGAGCGAACGGAGTTATATAGGGAAAATCTTTAAAAAAAAATCTTCTTATTAGAAACTGCGTGGTCAATTTTGAGTTTTTGACAAAACTTCTTATGGATGATCCTTAGGTGACTGTTTTTCAAATTTAAAATTACTTCAACGCGACATCCAAGAAGGCCGCCATAGAAAAATAGTTTCTACTGGGAACTTAGGGCAGTGGGTTCAAATCTCACTGGAGGGAAATGTTTCGTTTTTTTTAATTTTTTAATTCTTCATTTTTATTATTGTCTTCTGTTGTTTGCCTTAAATTGGGAATTTTTCACTATTAAAGAAAAGCATTTCATTACCCTTCCATAAAAGTATATTTTTTCCATCTTTTGCTGTTTGAAGTTCCACTCTAAAATATTTAAATAGTTCTGTATCTACTGTTAAAAGTATACCAAGGTCAACGGAGGCATTTAAAACGTTTCGTAATTAATACTTGTCACACTTTTTTTTAAGTGGACATTTTAATTAATACTTGTCACACTTTTTTTTTAATTGGACATTTTATTCAAAATGGTGTGTGTGTGTGTGTGTGTGTGTGTAGAGGGGTGGTGGGGTGGGGGTGGGGGGATGTGTGCCTGATTTACATTCCTTTGCAGTTGAATGTTGTTCCTTATTAACATCTAGGGTTCCTGGGTCTTATCAACATTCAGTATCGTAGGGGGTGGGGGGAGGGGGCCTGATTTACATTCCTTTGCAGTTGAATGTTGTTCCTTATTAACATCTAGGGTTCCTGGGTCTTATCATTAGCTCAATGAAAAGTAAACAGGATATTATGAAAGAAAACTGATGTAACCGGATACCGGTACATGGTGAATAATAACCGGATACCGTTACATGATGAATTATTGATTTCTAACCATATGTCCTAGACATCATAGGGTCAAGTAGGCGAGATAAAAAGTCGAGCGATAGAGTTTAAAAAGTCGAGCGCTCGAGATAAAAACAGTTGAGCAGTAGAGCGCTCGAGATAAAAAAAAGTCGAGCGGTCGAGATAACTTAAGCTTTAAAAAAAGTCGTTTGTCCTAAACGTACCACCGTACATAACTGTCTGATTCATAATTATTAATTAGTTAGCTGCATTTCCTGTTCGACATTTTTTATACCTGTTTTTTTATGTTAAACCTATATAGCCAATTAATGCTGCCTTCTTTGTTAGATAATATAGATTGGCGGGAATTTCTTTATTTACACTGGACAAAAGGGTAAGAGTGAGGTTTGATGCGCCCTCGAGCAGAAGGCCAGATTTTTTTTTAGTTTGTTGGTTCTCAGATTTTTTTCGGAAAAAGTTCCACAGGAGGAGGAAAAAAATAAATCTGAACCTTTATCTTGTAATGGTGTTAGTCACATTGTAAAACATAAATGGACCTGAACAAATTTATATAACACGATTTTCTGATTTACGTTAATTTTTAAACATGATAATTTGGTTGTTTGAAATGGGTGACCAAATAATTAATAACGATTTTTTTTTTAAACGTTTTTTTTTTTTTAAATATATATTTTTTCATTTTTGATAAACTTAGGGTCGGAGGGTTTGAGAACCGAAAAATTAAAAAACTCTGACCTAAGGTTTAACCTGCAACGTATTTTCGCCTTTTACAAGTGATTGTTGCTAATAATTTTCAGAGTATAATATCTACAACAATGAAGCGACGGGCTTTTATGCCCCGCCAAGTGGTGCTCTTTTTGTCATGCCTCACATGCGGAAGGTGACAGGTTCAGTCCCCGACCGGGTCACCATAGATACTTAACTCGGTGTCGGCATAATGTGACTGGGTGGAGAATAATACCATGTGTCTACGGTATTCCAGTGTGGCAGCACTGTAAAGTTGAGGACTGAGCCCTCTGCTACAGGTAGACACCATCGTGATATGATGACTAAAAAAAACACGTTATTAAATGGTGTTTGTAGGTCTGTTTTAATATAAGGGAAACAACTTGTCTTAATTCATCTTGCTATCCAGTATGAGTTAAGACTCTTGATGAAACGAAGTCATGTTGACCCTGGAGTTAAATGGGATTACAGTTTTATATCTCTAGTTATACCGAACAGCATTAAAAAAATGCTAAGGCATGTTAACAATCCTATACGTTTTCCTTGTTTACACTGTACATCAAAGTCTTATCAAGTTGAATATTGCAGTTTAGCTCAGAATGACCCTTATGGTAACTGGATGAAATCATATAAATAAATTACAAAGGCAAGGTTTTACGCAAGCGTTAAATAGCTGCCGAGAGAAAATAGCATTATATCTGGGTAGGAACTGGGAACAAAGTTTAACATAATAACAGATCAAGTCACGTGTGTTAAAACAATATTACCAGACATTTTCTTCCCAATTTTTACCATCAGTTCTTCCTACCAAACATTTTGAATCTAGGTGGACGACCTCGCTTCGTTCTGGTCAAATCTTTGACATACGTTACATATTGATTACATATTCACCTTTGTAGCACGTCAGCACAGAAATACAATTGTTCACGTGTCATGGATGCGTATGCGTTAGCGTGCATTACAATACAGATAAACTATTCACTGCTACCATATGTAATTATCAGATTGCGTTATCAAAGTGAAAAACTCAAAGAACCTGTTCATTGCTACCTTACCATGTGCAATTATGAAAACCATATAAGAGTAGCTGCCGTTCCGGCAGCGAATAATAGGACAACGCTTACTGTCGTCAATCCGGGGACAACTGGGGAGCATTGTACTTTCATCAGTCCTTCTTTTTAAAAAGCTGTATATTTCCAATTCGTCAAAGCTAGGTATTGCTTTAAAACTTGGTATGGACATTTACTGGGGCATTTGTGAAGGTTGTTGGAGACTAGCTAGCTGATAGTGGGTATGACTAAAGCCGGCGTTACTACCACTAAGACGGGTTACAGTGTCCAGAAAGGAGCTCACACATCCATAGGTCAATAGTCACTTTAAATTATGGCATCTCATTGTATATAATGCGGAGGAAACTTGCAACTATTTCAAGGACAGTATTGGTTCACTCAATTCTAAGCATGTGAATGTTTCGATAATGCTGATGTTCTCACACAATTTGTTTACTGAAACAAGAAGATTAAAATGGTTGAACTTTAATTGCAATTCACGAAATCTCAGAGAGAGAAGAAAACTATCAAATGTATGCTGAATGCATAGAAAAAGATAGTGTCATAGATGTTTGCACTGGACCATGTTCACAACGTGCTATGGCTAACTGTTCACCACACACGGATTTCTCTCCTTAAAACAAAAGAACCATAGATGATGTTCGAAGAATTCACGAGGGAACGCTTTGAAGGACATACTACTTAAGATTATATTTTCTCACACAGTACCAGAAACATCAATATTGCTCAGGCAAGCAATTTGCCAGAACCATGTGATAATATAAAACAATATTAAGACATAACACCGTTCAAACCCGGTTCAACTCTGATCATGACATGTGCCATCTAGTTGGGACAATGGATGATATGGGAAATCCATTTTATGAACATACGTTTGATCTTTTAACACTGGACACGAAAGTAATTCTGTCAAAAATTGGCATTACATCAATGAAGACTGCAGAGTCGACGTCAGAGTTAATTGGTATAGCCCAATATACAGCCATGATAACGTATCGCCCGGTACTGACTTGAAAAGCTTTACTGATCTGGAGAAGTTAACACTCTGCAACAATTCTAGTAAGGATGCAAGAAATCTGCATTTAAGGCAATAAAGATGAAGAAGTCAATTATTTCCAAGAAAGTATACTGCATACCAAGTAACAGACGGGGACTTAAAAAGTAGGTATAAAACAGGAAATATATCTTTCGCAGAACACAGTAAACCAAAAACACAAATTAAAACAAACAACAATTACAATGTTAACAAGAAGAAAGACATTACAAACACAAACGGGTTGTTAATAGGACTACCGCCTTGGAACGGTTAGTGGCAAGAAGGACGCTAATGGTTTAAACTCTGTTCGAGGGTGCATCAAACTTCACTCTTATCCTTTTGTCTTGTCCAAACGGGACAGTGTAAATAAAGAAATTCCCGCCAACTATATTCTCTAACAAATAAGGCAGCATTAATAGGCAATATTATATAGATATAACATAAAAATAAGTATAAAAGTCGAACAGGAAATGTAGGTTTCACAGAACAAGGTAAACCCCAAACTCGCAAAACGACAAAATGAATGGCAATGTTAATAAGGCATGTGACGTCACAAACACAAGAAGGGTTGACAATAGGGCTACCGCATTGGAACGGTCAGTGGCAAAATAGGCCGCTGGGGGTTTAAACCAGTTCTAGGGTGCACCAAACCTCACACTTACCCTACTGTCATCCCAGTAGAACGAAACCCGGCCATGAACTATTCTCTAACCAACAAGGCAGCATTAATAGGCAATATAAGTAAAACAAAAAGATGCTCGTTTATATATAAATACAAAAAAACAATAGCCTAGAAAACCACAAAGAAGGTACTCAACGACTAGCAACAAGAGAATAAACCATTGAAGGCCTGACAAGACAAGATGGCAGACATACATCAAACGTCATTTTGGACTTTAGGTTGTACATCATCATTGGGTCCACAGCCAGTCCGGGAATCGCACAATAGATGTTGCTAATTAGTTCACCATTTTCAATAGATGTTTTTGATAAGGTTGTGTGGTAAAGTTGTATATAATGTTGACTTACAGATGAAGCTTGACGTTTATTGCAAATTTTATCAAGAACGTCGCCTGAATTTTTAATAGACCAAAATAAGTTAATCCCAGAGTTTTCATAAGCTTTAGCACAATATTGTTTAACGTGATCTTTAACGGCAGTAAGACAAGTTAAAAGTTTGGAGATATTTGTAGTGGTGCAAGAACTAGAATTGGAAATAAAACGAACTTTATATGCTTGTTTGTGTAATTTGGGAATCCAGTACATCGTTGGAAGTTTGTTTTGTTTTTCATATATTTCGACCTTGAAAATCTTACACTGAGTGATATGCGTCGAAACAACATTATCTTCAGTAGATTGCACTAGAGTATACGAATTAGTACTCCCGAGTTCCGACATAAAATATTGACGCAATGGAGGGGTCAGACAATAATTATATTATTAGCTGCTTTAGCAGCAGGAACTAAAACAAAGTTATTATGAAATTCCTGGATTCTTGATTATAAATTATGAAATGAAAACCTAGGTCTAGGGGGAAGTAGGGAGGAGTTAGCCGTCCGTATAGAAGTTAATACGGGTATCTATGATGTTAAACATAGTCTTTTTCCAAGTAGAAAGGGAGTTAGGGTCAGCATGATCTCTACGACACCATTTAATACTAACATTCTAAATGGATTGGGCGATCTGACCACGACATGCATTAAAATCAACCACTGAAGGCAATCTGTACGTCGGACCTTTAGAAAACAAATGCCGAATATGTTTATCTATAATACCAGTAATGACATGACCGGCCGGAGCATAGCAAAATTTACATGTTCTACTCTCGCATTCCTTAGGAGTGTTATTTACTATATCAAGGTCAGACACTATTTTGTTGTAGTTCAAAATCATATTTCTAATTGTTTTTTGCACTTATATTTAGGAATAGAATCAATAACAAGATTATCTCGAAAAATACTTGGTATATCAATAAAATCAATGCCCTTATTAAGATCTTTTTCAGAAAATGTCTGACGTGATCAGACTCCTTGTCAATATGGGGTAGGAGAACATGCTGTGTATAGCTTTGACATTATACAAAGGATCTGTTCGCTTGAAACTTATCCCTGCTTCCTCGTCAATCAGCTTAAGTGAAGAAATGGATAGAGAGGTGAGACAAGAAAGCATCGAGTGCTTTCCAGACTGTTTAAAATAGTATGTAAATCAGCCACTGACAAAGTAATACATGATTTCCGTTTGATGTTACCATTACGTCTACAACCATGAGCTCTAAATTTACGCTTTCAAAAGGAAAATATAGCAAAAATGTCAATATAAGGCTCTTTTGAAATATTTCCTTGTTGAGAAATATTATCATTAAGGCACAGTGGAAATGGTGTCTGCAAGTTTTCCATCCACTTCAGTTCTGCAATATGTCTTGCTTTTATTTTAAAGTTTTTGGTTGCATCATTATCATAAATTGCATATTTAACAGGTTGAACAGTGACGTTGCTAAAACTATGACCTGACTGACGAAAGTGTTGGTACAGGTAATTCTTTAACGTTTTGGGATGGCACGCATTATATGTATGCGCAAGGAATCGCACTTTTAAGGAATGACTTGTTTGTCCCAACATATTGTATACCACAACGTGGTGCATTTCAAGTAAAAACATCAAAATGGAGAGAACTGTAACTAATGTTGTAATAACTTAGTTCAATCCATTTGCATATGTTGTTATACATATTGTGATGTTGAATTTATGTATTGTAACATATCTGCAATAAAATATTATTAAATTGATGAATGTTTACGTCCAGTAGGAGTGGGGCGGCATTCCGCTGTTTCTGTATGCTTCACATGCGGGTTTATGGTGCTGAAAGGGCGGATTCATCAAGTTCTGTATGCTTCACATGCGGGTTTATGGTGCTGAAAGGGCGGATTCCTCAAGTTCTGTATGCTTCACATGCGGGTTTATGGTGCTGAAAGGGCGGATTCCTCAAGTTCTGTATGCTTCACATGCGGGTTTATGGTGCTGAAAGGGCGGATTCCTCAAGTTCTGTATGCTTTCACATGTGGGTTTATGGTGCTGAAAGGGCGGATTCCTCCAGTTCTGTATGCTTCACATGCGGGTTTATGGTGCTGAAAGGGCGGATTCCTCAAGTTCTGTATGCTTTCACATGTGGGTTTATGGTGCTGAAAGGGCGGATTCCTCCAGTTCTGTATGCTTCACATGCGGGTTTATGGTGCTGAAAGGGCGGATTCCTCCAGTTCTGTATGCTTCACATGCGGGTTTATGGTGCTGAAAGGGCGGATTCCTCCAGTTCTGTATGCTTCACATGCGGGTTTATGGTGCTGAAAGGGCGGATTCCTCCAGTTCTGTATGCTTTCACGTTCATTTTTTGGTGTTGACAAGGTGCACCTAATTGAGATAAACATTTTTTTTTGTTATTAATGTCAATGTCATCACCGAAAACTGTTAGTTTTTGCGCCATATATCATCAGAATGAAATGTTGCGTCAAACAGGGAGGGGGCGGCATTCCGCCGTTTCTGTATGCTTTCACATGCAGGTGTTTGGTGCTAAAAAGGTGCACCTCATTGAATTATGCGGTGTTTGGTGCTAAAAAGGTGCACCTCATTGAATTAAACATTTTTTTCTTATTAATGTCATCACCGAAAACGATTAGATTTAGCACCATATATCAGCAGAATGAAACTTGCTTCTTTTTCTCCTTCTGCCAGCAGAAAGCAGAACAGCATAATGAATATCAGCATAATGAAACTTGCTTCTGTTTCTCATTCTGCCTGCAGAAAGCAGAACAGCAGAATGAAAAGGTTTCAAAGACAAGCTGTATTTTGTGCACAGTATGTCCGTGGCATTAATACAAACAGTTTTTGTTCGGATCTTCCTAATCTAAAGTGCTTCTGTTCGGAGCTATAAATCAGCAGAATGAAATTTTACGTCCAACAAGGCGGGGTTGGCATTGCGCAAGTTCTGAATGCTTTCATATGCAGTTCCTTTTTTTAGCTAAAAAGGTGCACCTCATTGAAATGAACATTTTTTGTTATTAATATGATCACGAAAACCACTAGTTTTCGCGCCATATATCAGCAGAATAAAAGTTTTTGTCTAACAGGGCGGGGACGGCATTCCGCTTTTTCTGTAGGCTTTCACATACGTTTGGTTTCTGTTCTTGGTTCTAGGTTGTCTGTTCTTAGATCCTGGTTACCGGTTTCTTGTTCGAATCGTATTGAGAACTAGGAACTGGAATCAAGGATTTAGGAATTGGAAACTAGGAACTGGCTTCTAGTTCCCAGTTTCTGATTCCCGTTTCGAACCGAATAATACCACTTTGATTTTCTAATTGCAAATATACCAGTTTAATGGAAAACGACTTATTAATTAACATTGGCAAAATAAAACTTTTTTTTTTCAGAGGGAGAGAGAGAGACATGTCTTCAAATGATATCCACTTATTTTTTTATTCGCGCCAAACCATCGAACTGAGATAATAATGCAAGCTTATTTTTCAATTCATTATTGGGTTTGAAACGGGAACTTTACTCTTTCTTTCTTATTTACTTACTTGTTTACACTACCTTTCTTACTTCTTTGCTCTCTTTTTTTCAGCAACCATTTAGTGGTATTCTCTCGTCATAGATGTGTGTGAGTCGGGGAGGGACATCCCCTATCAACATGCAAATACAAATAAAGTCATACTATATAAACTTTTTTCCAAAATATTCACTCATCTAACAGAGTAGATTGTCTTGGGAAATAATCTGTACCTAGGATCCTTGTGAAAAAAATCCAGATAGCTAGCCTTTTATCCATTTCTCCAATCAGATTTCTTTACTTCTTTACTTACTTATTTACACTTCTTTACTTACATTTATAACACTTCTTTAATTACTTACTTCTTTCTTTACTTACTTCTTTACTTACTTCTTTCTTTTTTCTTACTTCTTTACTATACTTCTTTATTTACTTGTTTACACTTCTTTACTTACTTCTTTCTTTTTACTTACTTCTTTACTATACTTCTTTATTTACTTGTTTACACTTCTTTACTTACTTCTTTACACTTCTTTACTTAATTTTTTACTTACTTATTTAAACTTATTTATTCATTTACTTACTTCTTTACTTACTCCTTCACTTACTTCTTTCTTTTTAATTACTTCTTTACTATATTTCTTTATTTACTTATTTACACTTCTTTATTTACCTCTTTACACTTATTTACTTACTTCTTTACTTACTTATTTATTTACTTCTTTACACTTTTTCCACTTCTCAAGTTTACTTACTTCTTTACTTATTTCTGTACTTACTTATTTATTTACTTCTTTACACTTCTTTACACTTCTTTACTTACTTCTTTAAACTTATTTATTTAATTACTTACTTCTTTCTTTTTACTTACTTCTTTACTATACTTCTTTATTTACTTATTTACACTTCTTTGCTTACTTGTTTACACTTCCTTACTTACTTCTTTACTTACTTCTTTACTTACTTATTTATTTACTTCTTTACACTTTTTCCACTTCTTTACTTACTTTTTTACTTATTTCTGTACTTACTTATTTATTTACTTCTTTACACTTTTTCCACTTCTTTACTTACTTCTTTACTTATTTCTGTACTTACTTATTTATTTACTTCTTTACACTTCTTTACTTCCTTCTTTACTTACTTCTTTAAATTTATTTATTTAATTACTTACTTCTTTCTTTTTACTAACTTCTTTACTTCTTTACACTTCTTTGCTTACTTCTTTACACTTCTTTACTTACTTCTTTACTTACTTCTTTACTTACTTCTTTCTTTTTACTTACTTCTTTACTATATTTCTTTATTTACTTATTTACACTTCTTTGCTTACTTCTTTACACTTCCTTATTTACTTCTTTACTTACTTCTTTCTTTTTACTTACTTCTTTACTTCTTTACACTTCTTTGCTTACTTCTTTACACTTCTTTACTTACTTCTTTACTTACTTCTTTACTCTTTACTTACTTCTTTACTTACTTCTTTACTTACTTCTTTCTTCTTACTTACTTCTTTCTTTTTACTTACTTCTTTCTTTTTACTTACTTCTTTACTATACTTCTTTATTTATTTATTTACATTTCTTTGCTTACTTTTTTACACTTCTTTACTTACTTCTTTACTTACTTCTTTACTTACTTCTTTAAACTTTTCTACTTACTTCTTTACTTTCTTCTTACTCTTTACTGACTGCTTTACACTTTTTTGCTTACTTCTTTACTAACTTATTTAAACTTCCTTACACTTCTTTACTCACTTCTTTACTTACTTCTTTACTTACTTCTTTTCTTCTTTACCTACTTCTTTACTTACTTCTTTTCTTCGTTAATAACTTCTTACTTTTATTTACTTACTTCTTTCCTTCTTTACTTACTTCTTTACTTACTTATTTCCTTCTTTACCTACTTCTTTACTTACTTCTTTTCTTCGTTACTAACCTCTTACTTTTATTTACTTACTTCTTTGCTTACTTCTTTACTTACTTCTTTACTTACTTCTTTCCTTCTTTACCTACTTCTTTACTTACTTCTTTTCTTCGTTACTAACTTCTTACTTTTATTTACTTACTTCTTTCCTTCTTTACTTACTTCTTTACTTACTTATTTCCTTCTTTACCTACTTCTTTACTTACTTCTTTTCTTCGTTACTAACTTCTTACTTTTATTTACTTACTTCTTTCCTTCTTTACTTACTTCTTTACTTACTTATTTCCTTCTTTACCTACTTCTTTACTTACTTCTTTTCTTCGTTACTAACTTCTTACTTTTATTTACTTACTTCTTTGCTTACTTCTTTACTTACTTCTTTACTTACTTCTTTCCTTCTTTACCTACTTCTTTACTTACTTCTTTTCTTCGTTACTAACTTCTTACTTTTATTTACTTACTTCTTTCCTTCTTTACTTACTTCTTTACTTACTTCTTTCCTTCTTTACCTACTTCTTTACTTACTTCTTTTCTTCGTTACTAACTTCTTACTTTTATTTACCTACTTCTTTGCTTACTTCTTTACTTAGATCTTTACTTACTTGTTTACACTTCTTTTTTTTTACTGCTTTACACATCTTTAACTTCTGCTTTGCTTATTTACATACTTCTTCACACTTCTTAAGTTATCCTTTTACACTTTCTTGCCTTCTTCTTTATTTACTTCTTTACTTACTTCTTTCTTTTTACTTACTTCTTTACTTCTTTACACTTCTTTGCTTACTTCTTTACACTTCTTTACTTACTTCTTTACTTACTTTTTTTTTTTTACTTACTTCTTTCCCTTTTACTTACTTCTTTGCTTACTTCTTTACTTACATCTTCACTAACTTGTTTTCACTCCCTTTTTTTAATGTTTTACTCTTCTATACTTACTTCTTTACTTCTTTACCTTTTTTACCTTCTTCTTTAAATATTTACATACTTCTTTACACTTCCTTAGTTACCTTTTTACACTTCTTTAATTTCTTCTTACTTACTTATTTACTTACTTCTTTACCTACTTTGGTACTTACTTCTTACTTCTCACCTTTCTTTACTTACTTCTTTGCTTGCTTCTTTACATCCTTATTTACACTTCTTTACTTACTTCTTTACACTTCTTTACTTACTTCTTTACACTTCTTTATTTTTTTCTTTACACTTCTTTGCTTACATGTTTACTTATTTCTTTACTTATTCACTTACTTTTTTACAATGTTTTACTTATTTCATTACACTTATTTACTTACTTCTTTCCATTGCTTTACTTAATTCTTTACTTATTTCTTTAAACTTCTTCACTTCCTTCTTTACTCTTCTTTACACTTCTTTACTTCTTTACATATCTTCACTTATTTGTGTACTTTTTTACACTTCTGTACTTACTTCTTTACTTCTTTACCTTCTTCTTTACTTATTTACATACTTCTTTACATTTTTTTAGTTACCTTTTTACACTTCTTTACTTCCTTCTTACTTACTTATTCACTTACTTCTTTCCTACTTTACCTTCTTCTTTACCTACTTCTTTACACTTCTTTAGTTACCTTTTTACACTTCTGTACTTACTTCTTTACTTCTTACCTTCTTCTTTACTTATATTAATTTCCTATATTTCCGGTTTGGTCTAAATATCCAAATCCACTGTTATTATGAATGAGCACAATATGTACTAAATCCTCTCACAATTATTTTCTAAATGAATCCAAATCCAAATTAAACTTTAATAAAGAATACTGAAACTGATTTGTTTAGCTGCTCACAGAGTTTGTTTATATACTGTCACAGACTGTTTCTGAAGGCTTCCCCAATAAAAACGTCCAATACGAATAGTCCACATCATCATAAATGAATTTGCATAACTAATTTGCATACATCTATTCTAATTTTAGCTGCCGTAGAGGGCTGCCGTGGCGCAGTCGGTAGCGCGGCGGATTTGTAACCGGAGGCCCCGGGTTCAATCCTCCGTGGTGCCAATGAGTTCCGTCGGTGTGTTCTTGGGCAAGACACTTTCCCGTCGAATGGGGACGTAAACCCGACGGTCCCGTGTATCGGTCTATCCTCCGAGCACGTTAAAGAACCATAGGAATCTATTTGATAATAAGAGTAGGGCACGGTTCCCGGTTCCTATGTATCCTTCCCCTCTCTCTGGGGCGGCTTTAAATAACCTATACTGTGTTGATGAGCCATTAAACAACATTCAGTTCAATTTTTCTTTTATCCATGTTTGGTCCAATGGGATTTCACAAAAGGGGACAAGGAAAAATCAATCTTGATTTTTTTTTATCAAACATTAAAATGAACATACAGATTTATTAACCAGTATCAGTATGACTTTAAACCTGCTTGCGTATAATTAAATAAACTTTTGAGGTTTCATTTTTCTTCTTATTCTACGATAGGTCTACATATATTATTGGTGCGATATAATTAGCAATTAATGACATATGCAAAACACATTTAATTTGAACTCGTCTAACAATTAATATTTAATGATGACTTCAAAATGCACGTTATGTTGAAAATCTAACGGGACGACGTGAGTTTTTAAAAAAGCAAGATTGCAGTGTATGCCTTTAATAGCGATTCAATTATATACATGGTGTTGGTAGAACTTCTGGCCCGACCCATTTGCATACTTTTATCACATAACGTCCCTTGTTAGCAGTGTCGAACACCCATTTAAATTTCTATTGTATGACACACGTGTAATACAACCTGGAACGATTTTGATTGGTTGAGTTAAACCTGTAACACTACGCAAGTTTAATAACTGAAACTATTTTATTTATTACAAATTCACCCAGATCTGAGTCATAAACTTATTATTTGTGACAGCTTATAAAAAAATGGACGTTATACAAAACATTGTTGTTGGTTTGTTAAAAGGTTGGCGCACACTGCTATTAAACTCGAACTCTTTTATACGCAACGTTATGTGTGAGACGCGACGTTACGACGTCACATATTTTATGTTTTTGGCGCTAAAGTGTGTCTGACGTCGTGGCGGTTCTATGTCCATCTGAATTAATTTTTACTAGTTTGATTGTAATGCTATGTGATAAATAGGATCTTAAACTCGTTCCCATTCCATATAAGATTTATGAAACTCGTTATGAATTATTTTTAATTTTAACTCGAAAAACAGGCTCGTTAAAATTAAAATAATTCATAACTCGTTTCATAAATCTTATATGAAATGGGAACGAGTTTAAGATCCTCTATATATTGCAATACAATATGTTTAAATCAAGCATATTCATGTACATAAAGTTCGACATTTTATATTTCGACTATAGTGTTGAATTGTAAATGGGTTAGCCAGTAAACATGCAGTGCGTTACACAAGTATAGAGTCAGAACCTATTTTTGTAAACAGGTCGACTACAAATCAGTAGTGTTATTATTTACTGGTCCTTTGGGATCACCAAGCCCATTCTGTGTCGCTTTAAAGTAAAATATCGCTTAAGCCGGTACTAGGAGGCATGGTAGGTGTTGCATCTTACAATTACCTCTCATGAACAGACTCAATAAAACCGAGTCGGCTACTTTTCTGTCTTGTTTGTGTTTGTTGCTTCCAAGGGATCACCTTTTGAGTATTTATTGACATTCACACTAGCGTTTGTTTAGTGCTGTGTGGCAGCCGTAAAAAGTCGCCCCGATTACAAATCGGTAGTGTTATTATTTACTGGTCCTTTGGGATCATCAAGCCCATTATGTGTTGCTTTAAAGTAGAATATCGCTTAAGCCGGTGCTAGGAGCCGTGGGAGGTGTTGCATCTTATAATTACCTCACATGAACAGACTCAATAAAACCGAGTCTGCTACTTTTTTCTCTTGTTTGTGTTTGTTGCTTCCAAGGCATCACCTGTTCTGTAGTTATCGACGTTCACACAAGCGTTTGTTTAGTGCTGTGTGGCGGCCGTAAAAAGTCGTCCCGACTACAAATCAGTAGTGTTATTATTCACTGGTCCTTTGGGGGATCATCAAGCCCATTCTGTATTGTTTTAAAATAGAATATCGCTTAAGCCGGTGCTAGGTAGGAGCCGTGGGAGGTGTTGCATCTTATAATTACCTCTCATGAACAGACTCAAGAAATCCGAGTCTGCTACTTTCTCTCTTGTTTGTGTTTGTTGCTTCCAGGGATCACCTTTTCAGTATTTATTGACATTCACACTAGCGTTTATTTAGTTCAGTGCGGTGGCCGTAAAATGGCGCCCCGACTACACATCAGTAGTGTTATTATTTACTGGTCCTTTGGGATCATCAAGCCCATTCAGTGTTGCTTTAAAGTAGAATATCGCTTAAGCCGGTAGTAGGAGGGGGAGGGGTGGGGGTGGGGGCGGTGTTGCATCTTATAAATACCTCTCATGAACAGATTCAATAAAACCGAGTCGGCTACTTTTCTCTCTTGTTTGTGTTTGTTGCTTCCAAGGGATCACCTTTTCAGTATTTATTGACATTCCCACTAGCATTTGTTTAGTGCTGTGTGGCGGACGTAAAAAGTCGCCCCGACTACAAATCGGTAGTGTTATTATTTACTGGTCCTTTGGGATCATCAAACCCATTCAGTGTTGCTTTAAAGTAGAATATTAAGCCGGTGGCAGGAGGCTTGGGGGTGGGGGTTGTGGCTGCGGGGGCGGTTTTGCATCTTATAATTACCTCTCATGAACAGACTCAATAAACCCGAGTCTGCTAAATTTTTCTCTTGTTTGTGTTTGTTGCTTCCAAGGGATCATCTTTTCGGTATTTTTTAACATTCACACTAGCGTTTATTTAGTGCTGTGTGGCGGCCGTAAAAGGTCGCCCCGACTATAAATCAGTAGTGTTATTATTTACTGGTCCTTTCGGATCATCAAGCTCTGTGTTGGTTTAAAATAAAATATCGCTTAAGCCGGTGCTAGGAGGCGTGAGAGGTGTTGCATATTATAATTACTTCTCATGAACAGGCTCAGTAAAAGCGAGTCTGCTACCTTTTTACTTGTTTGTGTTTGTTGCTTCCAAGAGATCACATTTTCAGTATTTATTGACATTCACATTAGCGTTTATTTAGTGCTGTGTGGCGGCCGTAAAAAGCCGCCCCGACTACAGATCAGTAGTGTTATTATTTACTGGGCCTTTGGGATCATCAAGCCCATTCTCAGTTGTTTAAAAGTAGAATATCGCTTTGACCGGTGCTAGGAGGCGTGGGAGGTGTTGCATCTTATAATTACCTCTCATGAACAGACTCGATAAAACCGAGTCTGCTGCATTTTTCTCTTGTATGTGTTTGTTGCTTCCAAGGGATCACATTTTCAGTATTTATTGACGTTCACACTAGCGTTTGTTTAGTGCTGTGTGGCGGCCGTAAAAAGTCACCCCGGCTACAAATCAGTAGTGTCATTATTTACTGGTCCTTTGGGATCATCAAGCCCATTCTGTATTGTTTTAGTAGAATATCGCTTAAGCCGGTGCTAGGAGGCGTAGGAGGTGTTGCACCTTATAATTACCGCTCATGAACCGACTCAATAAAACCGAGTCTGCTACTTTTCTCTCTTGTTTGTGTTTGTTACTTCCAAAAGATCAACTTTTCAGTATTTATTGACATGAACACTAGCGTTTATTTATTGCTATACGTCGGCCGTAAAAAGTCGGCCCGACTACAAATCAGTTATGTTATTATTTACTGGTCTCTTGTTTATGTTTGTTGCTTCGAAGGGATCATCTTTTCAGTATTTATTGACATTCACACTAGCATTTGTTTAGTGCTGTGTGGCGGCCGTAAAAAGTCGCCCCGACTACAAATCAGTAGTGTTATTATTTACTGGTCCTTTGGGATCATCAAGCCAATTGTTTTAAAGTAGAATATCGCTTAAACCGTTGCTAGGAGGCGTGGGATGTGTTGAATCTTATAATTACCTCTCATGAACAGATTCAATAAAACGAGTCTGCTACCCTTCTCTCTTGTTTGTGTTTGTTGCGTCCAAGGGATCACCTTTTCAGTATTTTTTGACATTCACAATAGCGTTTAAATAGTGCTGTGTGGCGGCCGTAAAAAGTCGCACCGACATATCTGTAGAGTTATTATTTACTGGTCCTTTAGGATCATCAAGCCCATTCTGTGTTGCTTTTAAGTAGAATATCGCTTAAGCCGATGCTAGGAGGCGTGGGAGGTGTTGCATCTTATAATTACCTCTCACGAACAGAGTCAATAAAATCGAGTCTGTTACCTTTCTCTCTTGTTTGTGTTTGTTGCTTCCAAGGGATCACCTTTTCATTATTTATTGACATTAACACTAACGTTTGTTTAGTGCTGTGTGGCGGCCGTAAAAGGTCGCCCCGACTACAGATCAGTAGTGTTATTATTTACGGGTCCTTTGGGATCATCAAGCCCATTCCGAGTCGCTAAAAAGTAGAATATCGCTTAAGCGGGTCCTAGGAGGCGTGGGAGGTGTTGCATCTTATAATTACCTGTCATGAACTGACTCAATGAAATCGAGTCTGCTACTTTTCTCTCTTGTTTGTGTTTATTGTTAACACGTATAAAAAAGGTAATATGGAAGTGAGCATTACCAAGGATCTTACGAAGTTTGTAAAGATTTCTTAAATAACTTGTATACTTTAAAAGTAGATCAGGTAACGATAATAACATTTTGCACAGGTTTGTCGACGATTATGATAAGCATACAATCGTGTCTTACTGTGAGTTTAGTTCATGATCCTTTTATCCCGACAAATAAAAGTAGTTATTATATATCATTTTATTTCATTGGCTAAAAGGCAGTCACGTATAAGTCATTAGTAGGCACTATTGACTTTAGGACTTTTGCTATCCGGTTCAATCTGGTTTTGCAGTCAATAGTATGTGTTGCAGGTCAATAGTCTGAGAATAACTTTACGCTTTCCCATGACTTGACGTCATGTATGTAAACAAGTAAGCAACTAGTAAGCAAATTAATGGAGTTTATACGATTCAATATAATAAAACAACTATCTACTTCTGTTTCAGTAAATAGTTAAAAACTATTCATCCTCGGTAGTGACTATTGACCCTCAGCAGTAAACTATTGACCTCGAATTAGATGAATAGTTTTAACTATTCTCCTCAACAGAAATAGATAGTAGTTTATCCCGTGACCACTCGCATTTCTGGCATAATAAAGATGTCACCTAATAAACTTGTTCCTGTCACTATCCAGTCAATGAGAACGGGACTACTTTCGACCTAGTTTCTGACCTTTGACTGTTGCAATGTTTACGAATTTTACTACGTGTGTAAGAACCGTAGTAAAATTAAATTCGCCATACAACTATAGTATATATTTATTATATTTTTATTGAATGTATATAAAATATATAGAAAATAAAGAAGAATAGAAATATAATTGAAAGTGTTTTACAAAAAATATTGTTGTCTACATTAGTTATTTCACCCATAATTCCTGGTACTTCCACCTGATTTAGGACGTCTGCTGCTGCATTTAGGTCATACTACACCAATTCATTTTCTATAGGCCTACCTTATAGCTCTAAACTCTGTACTGAGTTCCCTAATATAGGAAGCTATATTTTTTATTACTTGTTTTGAAAGACCTAGCTTAGTTTTATCAAAAAACATACATAAGCCATACATTGATTGTGTTTTGAAAAAGCTGTTTGGGTCGGATGGTGCTGACCCACCTACTTGCATGTAGAAACATGAGGAAAATGTAAAATATACTTCTTTTTTTTGATTATGCAACACATTATGAATACATTGCACAAATGTATGATCTAGCCTTTATAAGTACTCTTCAAAAGTTGAATGTCTAATTTTTTAGCAAGATCTTTTGGTTTGTTTACCTTGTCAACCCATCAAAATTAAGAGATTCTGTGTAATAGCTCCGAATTTACCCTGGAACTTTTTCCCTGCCCGCTGATTGGTTGGTAATTGGTGTAGTCTGATCTGCATTCATATATTTGATAAAGCTACTAGATCTATATTTCAACATGTCTGATAATTTGAGTCAAGCAATATTTGATGTTATTTGGGATGCAATTATGAGCAATGAGATAGAGTAAGTTAAACCTGACCATGATTTCCTTAAAAGATAAGGGCATTACAGAAACTGATGTGGATGGGGATCCATGGGAAATGGAGATGAGTGAGGTTGAGGTGCCTGTTGAGGTTGAGGTGCCTGTTGAGGCGCACATTCAGGGGCCTGAACTGAAACCTGACCAAATGCAAAATGCTGAATTTGAAGATTTATCTAGTGGTGATATAGATCAATTAATTGCAAATGAAGACAACAAAAACACCATGAAAAAAACTCTATTGGATGTTAGGCAATTTGAGAGTTTTTTGTTAACAAAAGGTGAAAATGAAGAAATGCACACAATTGAACCAGACAGACTGGATGTGTATGTAGCAAATTTTGTTTTGTCGGTCCGAAAGAAAACTGGTGAGCTATATGAGCCATCAACGCTGAGAAACATGGTCTCGAGTCTTGACAGAAAACTAAAAAGACATCGCTATCCTGTAAATATTATGGCTGGAAATGGACAAGCGTTTTCTTTAACGAGGGATGCACTACGTGCTAAGCAAAAATCATTAAAAAAGCTGGGAAAAGACAACAAATCAATGGTGGCCCAGCCAATAACTGATGCAGAAATAGACAGCTTGTACGAGCAGAAAGTTCTAGGAGGCAATGACCCACAAGCGTTACTGAACACCATGTGGCTAAACAACTGTGTTCACTTTGGCCTCAGAGGAACAAAGGAAAACTATAAACTAAGGTAATTATTGTATTTCCTACAGTACAATAACATTACATGTATGATACCGACACAGCTATTTTAACTGAACAATGCAGAACCCCTTTTTCCATGTATTTTACTCTTTTTTTTTTATAAAGAAAATGTTACCTTTAACATGCCAATGACGTCGGACACCATTTTATTATTTTTTCTTCATGGCGTTAAATAATGACGCATATACATCTAAAGTTACACACTATAAATGCCGAGAAAAGTTGATAAGGTCACTCATTAAAAAAAGAGCAAACCTGCACGATGAATTTTAAAATAAAAACCAAAAGTAGCATAAAAGATAGAAGTTGTGTAACTTTGCCGCAACTACTTTTTACCCTTTGTTATTGCTAATTCTGAGAATGGTTTAGAATTCCTTTTTTTGTCCTCATGTTTTTACCTGATCCGTTTGGCGCCTTTGCATGTTTACACACAAACAGTTAAATCGTCCATGTTGATGTTTGCAAAAACCATAATATTTTCTTCATCAGAGCTCATCTTGTAAAAATCACAGATCAGGCACTGATAAAAGTTGCAAGAATATATAATGGTTTGCTAATTCATTGAACTCTTTTGGAAGTATAAAATGAATTTACCTCTGCTTACAGACCTTAGCTACATTGGTATTTATATGCAAATCCAATGCGAACTGCATGCGTAATCAATGTTCAAATAATCCATAAAAACATGCATAAAATGAGAAAATGTCCTTCATTAAACAGAATTTCAGTCGACCCGATGACCTGAAACCAAGACACAAGTATGTATCCAGTACTTCCACTTAGCTGCATACACCACACAAGTTTTTGTTTATTTTTACAAAAATGGCTGTACATATGGCCTGTTATTCATAGACTACAGTGCTTTTATCAGGTCCATACGCAGTATTTATTTGGTCCTTGCTATTAAAAATTCCTTTGTAGTTAGAGTAATCCGCGAAAATAGTTACTACGGTACTCAACTTTTATAATTGGTCACTTTTCAAAGAATTACATATTTTTTAATAATTCATATTTTCATTTGAAATTTTAACTGGCGTCGTGTTACAAATATCGCTAGCGATTTATAAAACTCAGTCTGCCTTGATTGGACTAAAACCTTCTTGATAAACTTAATAAAATATTTGTAAGTGTTTCGGTGATTTCTAGTTTTTAGTATTTTGTGTTTGTAATGTACAGCAGCAGGCGGGGCTTATTATGTGATTATCCAGTATATTCAAGTAGTTCTGTATTAGAGACTGAGAAATAAACATGTAAACCAATTGTCATGTTTTCAATGATATTACATTGGCCACGAGAATGAGATTACTAAAACAATGCAAACATAAATAATGTGTTATGTAAACAAAATTGAAGTGAAATAAAATACAACAAAACAAGTTAAGTAAAACAATGGAAGTAAGAGTTAATTCTGCACAGACATTGGATTAATAACATTTCTGGGACAGAAAACCAAGTTTAACAAGAACGGAATATAAAATTGTGTGATGTGTGGTCAAACAAAACAATATTTTTTAGAATAAAACAAAATGGCTGCTAAACTCGAAGCCAGTGGCCTACTTTGTCACTGACCGTTCCAAGGCGGTAGCCCTATTGTCAACCCATTTGTGTTTGTGATGTCGTTTTCTTTTATTATTACTTTTGCCTTCTTGTTTGTCTGTTTGTATATTTGTTTCTGTGGTTGACTGTCCTCCTTGAATGCTACTTTCCATGTCCGATCTTTTTATATTTCTCACACAACCAGGAGCGTTCAAAATAATAGGTGAAAATACAAACTTAGCCAAATCGTGGGAGACTTACTTAAAACAAATTGACTATTTTCTCAAAGCTTCGGGAATAACAAAAGAAGAGCAAAAACGGGCCTTTCTGTTACATATAGCAGGTTCGGAAATTCAGGATATTTTTAAAACTTTATCCGATACAGGTACCACCTCACAAGAGGCTGCAGACAAGCTGACGGCATATGTTGAACCCAAAAAGAACATATCATTTGAGCGGCATGTGTTCAGCCAGTCAAAACAACACAATGATGAAACTGTAGATCAATACATCGTTCGGCTGACAAAATTAGCTTCTTCGTGCGAATTCAAAGAAAAAGACGCAATGATTCGGAATCAAATTATCAATTCTTGTTGTTCAACTAAACTTCGAAAAAGGCTTTTAGAGCACACATATTTGACTTTAGATAAATTACAATCGATTGCTAGAAAGTACGAGCTGTCAGACACACAAGCAAAACGTATTGAGGACTATAACAATCCAATCACCAATACAAATCAATCGAATGGCGACCACAGGGCGCAGGAAGTCAACCGAGTTCGACGAAAATGGCAACCACCAAAACCAAAGCCGAAGCCACAGAAACAATGGAATCAACGTGGACGTTCTACGGATCTACAACCACCCAGTCGGAGTTACAGCGATCAACAGCAATCTGTTATCGTTGTGGTGACTGTCGTGCATGCGGAAAGAAGGAACATTTCGCAAAAATGTGCAGAAGTCAAAACAAAAACTAAATACTTTGGAATGTGCTGATGATGAGATTTTCACGATTAATAAAGGTAAGGATGATGCTATTATCAGCTTGCAAATTCAAAACAAATGGATTCCTGTGTTGATTGATTCGGGCGCATCTGTCAATGCTATTGATAGTCAAACATTTGATAAAATAAAGACCACAGAGAACCTTTTGTTGAAATCTAATGCAAAAATGTATCCCTAAGGTAGCCAGACTCCTATCAAAATTGTAGGGAAAACAAATCTCAATATTACTGTAAACAATACGACAACTAGAGTCGAATTTCAAGTCATTCAAGATAAAGGCAAAACATTGCTAGGCAGACACACTGCTACTGAGCTTGGTTTATTGCACATTGGGCTGAAAAACTCAATTGGGGCTAACGGTTTGCATTCCAGTGATGCTACTGAAAAGATAATAAGTTCATTTCAGGACAGATTTGAGGGCATAGGGAAATTGAAAGATTTTCAATTAAAGTTGCATATTGACAAAACCGTACAACCTCCCAGCAAGCAAGGGTAAATGGGACCCATATGGGCTATATCCGGGCACGCCCATGTGGGATTACCCATATGGGTCCTATATGGGTCCCACATTCAGCAAGCCCATGTGGGATTACACATATGGGTCCTATATGGGTCCCACATTCAGAAAGCAAGGGTAAATGGGACCCATATGGGCTATATCTGGGCACGCCCATGTGGGATTACTTATATGGGCCCTATATGGGTCCCATATGCTTTGCTAGCTGCTTTGACCCACATGGGCTGCCCACATGGGACCCAGGTTAATCCCGGTTGCACTTTTGGTATGGGGCCCATGTGGGCAGCCTATATTGGGCCCGTATGGAAAACAACATTGGACCCATATGGGTCCCATATGCTTTGCTAGCTGGGCAGTTAAAGGTCTCACTACAGAATTACCTCCCTTGGACATGACTCTCACTACAGAATTACCTCCCTTGGACATGACGGTAGGGAGATTCTTACACCGTAAAAAACTAGGGCTGTGTTAATCGGTTTGCTCTGAACTTGGAAATGTGCAATCATTCTCTTATTTCTGCCTTCAGGTGACAAGATTGGAACATGTTCATGACTTCTGCCAAGTTTGGATGCCACTGGGTTATTTTCGAGGAAGATATGATAATTTGAAAATGAGTAGGAATACAGTTGAATTATCAGTGAAATGGAGCTAGTTTTGAGGGGTACTAAAAAAGACTGGAATTTAAAAAAAATTAATCTGGTCAACTTTTGATTTTTTGTGGATATTCTGAGCTTCAGAGGAAGGTTTGCAGATTGAGGGGAGATTTAAAGACCAATGGACATTTTAAAGTATGTTCGCAGTGGTCCACAAGTGACCATTTTTACATATATTATATAGTGTTGATTAATTCACTAGTGAGACTTAAACAACCCTCATCTGGATCAGGGAAAAGCTTGACAGACAGCGCCTGTTGTTTCTAGAGTGGATTTTTTAAAGTGAAATCTTGATTTTAGAGTGAAACAGTGTATTTCTAAGGCATAACATGGATTTTGATAAGTATTTGATGCTTTTGCAGTGTAAAATAGACTACTTTGCTTCTAGTCGGACCCCGTGCATGCTTTATAACCGTCATTTGGGACTTCATAGACGAATCTGTGGTCAGAAAGTGTCAGAATATGGGAGACAGTCAATTGTTTTGGCTGGGAGACATACTCAGATGAACATGTTAGCTCACAGAGTGATGTATATGTGTGTGATGTGTGTTCCTAGTATTCCTAGGGGAATGGACGTGTCTCATCTCTGCCACAACAGTTTATGTTTGCGATTTGACCATCTCAGCTTGGAGCCTCATAGCGTCAACATGGAAAGACAAAGATGCCTGAACATGATACCAATACTGTGTTTAGGACATAAAGAGTATCCTGATTGCATGCTTCATGTGAGTAGATTGTATATATTATCCTATTTTAGTGTTTCATGTCAAATTGTTACCCCACCCACTTTTCATATAGCAAAATGTGTGGTCATTGTTTAC
Source organism: Cyrtodaria siliqua (assembly GCA_037043455.1). Lineage (NCBI taxonomy): Eukaryota > Metazoa > Mollusca > Bivalvia > Adapedonta > Hiatellidae > Cyrtodaria > Cyrtodaria siliqua. The sequence continues at coordinate 128,284 of JAWPHD010001209.1, forward strand.
TTGTCGAGAAGGTCAGTTGAGTATGTTTTATGTTGTCGTTGGTCATCGTACACTTTAAAGGGACACTGTCCGTAACTTTTAGCTTATAAAACACCCAATAATTATGTTCGCAAACATTATACACTAAGCATTATTCAATATTTACTAATTAAAAGCAAGATTGTTTAACGGAATTCAATTGCGGTACAAAAAAAAGCAAATCCACTTCGTGGGTTTGAACTCGCAGTAAAAATAAGTGTGCGTGAGCGTAAAGTTGTCGGAACTCGCTCCCGACTGACTGAGCTAAGCGGGTTATACATATTACGCAATACATACTATGGTGAAATGGGGTTGTGTTATGTGGGGTTGTGTGGGGTTGTGTTGTGTTGTGTTGTGTTGTGTTGTGTTGTGTTGTGTGGGGTTGTGTTGTGTGGGGTTGTGTTGTGGTGTGTTGTGTTGTGTTGTGTGGGGTTTTGTTGTGTTGTGTGGGTTGTGTTGTGTGGGGCTGTGTGGGGTTGTGTGGGGCTGTGTGGGGTTGTGTTGTGGTGTGGTTGTGGTTGTTGTTGTTCTATCTTGTTGATGTGGTGTGGTGTGGTGTGGTGTGTTGTGTTGTGTTGGGTTGTGTTGTGTGGGGTTGTGTTGTGTTGTGTTGTGTGGGGTTGTGTTGTGTGGGGTTGTGTTGTGCTGTGTGGGGTTTTATTGTGTTGTGTGGGTTGGGTTGTGTAGGGTTGTGTTGTGTTGTGTGGGGTTGTGTGGGGTTGTGTTGTGTTGTGTTGTGTGGGGTTGTGTTGTGTGGGGTTGTGTTATGTGGGGATGTGTTGTGTGGGGTTGTGTTGTATTATGTTGTGTTGTGTGGGGTTGTGTTGTGTTGTGTGGGGTTGTGTTGTGTTGTGTGGGGTTTTGTTGTGCTGTGTGGGTTGTGTTGTGTGGGGCTGTGTGGGTTGTGTGGGGTTGTGTTGTGGTTGTTGTGGTTGTGGTTGTTGTTGTTGTTGTTGTTGTTTTTCTTTCTTGTTGATGTGGTGTGGTGTGGTGTGGTGTGGTGTGGTGTGGTGTGGTGTGGTGTGGTGTGGTGTGGTGTGGTGTGGTGTGGTGTGGTGTGGTGTGGTGTGGTGTGGTGTGGTGTGGTGTGGTGTGGTGTGGTGTGGTGTGGTGTGGTGTGGTGTGGTGTGGTGTGGTGTGGTGTGGTGTGGTGTGGTGTGGTGTGGTGTGGTGTGGTGTGGTGTGGTGTGGTGTGGTGTGGTGTGGTGTGGTGTGGTGTGGTGTGGTGTGGTGTGGTGTGGTGTGGTGTGTTGTGTTGTGTTGTGTTGTGTTGTGTTGTGTTGTGTTGTGTTGTGTTGTGTTGTGTTGTGTTGTGTTGTGTTGTGTGGGGGTTGTGTTGTGTTGTGTTGTGTGGGGTTGAGTTGTGTGGGGTTGTGTGGGGTTTTGTTGTGTTGTGTGGGTTGTGCTGTGTGGGGTTGTGTGGGGTTGTGTTGTGGTGTGGTTGTGGTTGCTGTGGTTGTTGTTGTTGTTCTTTCTTGTTGGTGTGGTGTGTTGTGTTGTTTTTGGGTTGTGTTGTGTTGTGTTGTGTTGTGTGGGGTTGTGTTGTGTGGGGTTGTGTTGTGCTGTGTGGGGTTTTGTTGTGTTGTGTAGGGTTGTGTTGTGTGGGGTTGTGTTGTGTTGCGTTGTGTGGGGTTTTGTTGTGTTGTGTGGGTTGTGTGGGGTTGTGGTTGTGGTTAGTTGTTCTTTCTTGTTGATGTGTTGTGTTGTGTTGTGTTGTGTTGTGTTGTGTTGTGTTGTGTTGTGTTGTGTTGTGTTGGGTTGGGTTGGGTTGGGTTGTGGTGGTTGTTGTTGTTGTTCTTTCTTGTTGTGTTGTGTTGTGTTGTGTTGTGTTGTGTTGTGTTGTGTTGTGTTGTGTTGTGTTGTGTTGTGTGGTTGGGTTGGGTTGGGTTGGGTTGGGTTGGGTTGGGTTGGGTTGTGGTGTGGTGTGGTGTGGTGTGGGGTTGTGTTGTGTGGGGTTGTGTTGTGTGGGGTTGTGTTGTGTTGTGTTGTGTGGGGTTTTGTTGTGTTGTGTGGGTTGTGTGGGGTTGTGGTTGTGGTTGTTCTTTCTTGTTGATGTGTTGTGTTGTGTTGTGTTGTGTTGTGTTGTGTTGTGTTGTGTTGTGTTGTGTTGTGCTGTGTTGTGTTGAGTTGTGTTGGGTTGGGTTGGGTTGGGTTGGGGTGGTTGTTGTTGTTATTCTTTCTTGTTGAGTTGTGTTGTGTTGTGTTGTGTGGTTGGGTTGGGTTGGGTTGGGTTGGGTTGGGTTGTGGTGTGGTGTGGTGTGGTGTGGGGTTGTGTTGTGTGGGGTTGTGTTGTGTGGGGTTGTGTTGTGTGGTGTGGTGTGGTGTTGTGTGGTATGGTGTGGTATGGTGTGGTGTTGTGTTGTGTTGTGTGGGGTTGTGTTGTGTTGTGTTGTGTTGTGTTGTGTTGTGTTGTGTTGTGTGGGGTTGTGTTGTATTGTGTTGTGTTGTGTTGTGGTTGTGGCTGTGGTTGTGGTTGTGGTGGTTGTTGTTGTTGTTGTTGTTGTTGTTCACCAGGAATTAAGGCGTCTTTTTCAAACCCACACGCGACGTTGTTTTCTCGGACTTGCTCTCTTGCACAACGAACCCACATTTAAGACATTTAAGACATTTCAGTCTCTCGCACCACCCTAACCCCATCTGTTTATCAAATTTCAAGTCAAAGTTTAATTTCCCTTGACAGGTGCCATCCCAGGATCTGTGATCAGAGTATGTTTCAAAGAACATGTCAGCAGTCTTCCCAAGGTGAAAGATACGGTATGTACGCAGTTCATTTTTATCACCGTCAGCTTTAGCACTATCCATTAGTGCTTGCTCTATAGGCGTTTTGGCAGCCTTGCTTGGTCTCAAGGTCATTGTTGCTGGAATATTCTTGTGTACAGCTCCACACAGTAGCACATTTGATTTTTTATCCTGAATTAGGAGACTATCATACACGTCTTTATTCAGTCTCTTAATGGTCACTGTCCGCTTGTCATCAGACCACCTGACCTGCCTGAAAGTGGTTGAAATCTATTTTGGTCGACTCCCTTCTTAAAGCGTGATATTTTATGTTTCACTATTCCAAGTACACTCCTTTTTATAAATAGTAAACTTGCTTCCTAGCTAGCTCTGTTCTGTAATAATCTCTTTTCAAGTTATGCCCCTTGAAAGACAAACTCCATTTACTCCCTGAATAACATAATAAATGATGACATCATGAAGATGACGTCATAAAAATGACGTTACGTTTTGGCGTAAAAATCTAACCATATTAGGTTAGGAAGGTTTAGGATTTCATCAATCCAGCTTAGCCATCCACTACAATTACAAGTAAGCTTATCTACCAACAATGAAGTTTCTTTGGAAACAGAAATGATAAGTCAAAGATGATGTACTGTTCGAATAATAAAGCATTTAATCAAGAAACCAATAAATTGCCATATAAGGGCATGCATTTTGACACTTGAATTAGGTAATATTACATAAACAGTAAATTTGATACACTGATAAGATAAAGCAATCATATAACACAAAAACTTAAAAGTTTCAAACATTTTCTTTAACAAGTATAGAAGATATTCAAGTTTAGCGATTGATATGTCGTGGCAGTTTCAAGTCGTCCGAAACTGACTTGAAGCAAATGTGACCGGCTTCATGTTTTATGCCATCCCAGCAAGCAAGGGTAAATGGGACCCATATGGGCTATATCCGGGCACGCCCATGTGGGATTACCCATATGGGTCCTATATGGGTCCCACATTCAGCAAGCCCATGTGGGATTACACATATGGGTCCTATATGGGTCCCACATTCAGAAAGCAAGGGTAAATGGGACCCATATGGGCTATATCTGGGCACGCCCATGTGGGATTACTTATATGGGCCCTATATGGGTCCCATATGCTTTGCTAGCTGCTTTGACCCACATGGGCTGCCCACATGGGACCCAGGTTAATCCCGGTTGCACTTTTGGTATGGGGCCCATGTGGGCAGCCTATATTGGGCCCGTATGGAAAACAACATTGGACACATATGGGTCCCATATGCTATGCTAGCTGGGCTGTTGCACAGCCTGTCCGAACAATTCCATTTAAAATGAGAGTACAGGTAGATAAGAAAATTGATGAATTTGAAAGATTGGACATAACAGAGAAAATTAAAGGCCCTACACCATGGGTATCAAATTCAAAAAGATTCAAATCAAAAGATTCAGATGTTAGGATTTGTCTGGATATGCGTCAAGCAAATGAGGCAAATCAGACGGAAAGGTTTCCCATGCCAAATATAGAGGAAACACTTGAACAAATGAATGGATCTTGTGTTTTCTCTCGACTCGATTTAAAGCAATCATTTCACCAGATTGAGTTGGAAAAACAGCTCTAGGTACATTACGACATTCAATTGTTAAAAGGGTCTTTATCGGTACAAGCGCTTATTATTTTGGGTGAAAAGTGCACCGGAAGTGCATCAAAGGGTCTTACAACATATCTTACAAGATATTCCTGGTTGTAAAATCATTGCTGATGATATTATCATTTATGCCCCTCGCCAAAATTGCACAATGAGACACTGATTCGCGTACTGACTAGACTACGTGAACACAATTTGACCTTGAACAGAGACAAATGTGAGTTCAATAAGCAAGAACTGAGATTCATGGGTCATGCTAGTAGAACATTGACGGACGTAGAAGTCTTAAGTTACCACCGCCCTCTTGAAAGAATATTTTCAAGTGTTCATGAGGCCCCTCCGAGAATTCAAAATTGGGTCTTAAAGTTACAACCCTACTCATTCAGGGTAAAATATCTGCCTGGTTATTTGAACAGTAGCGACATACTTAGCACGAAACCAATGACTGAGCCAGACACTGCAGCATACACTTGTAAACAAACCGAAAACTATGTCAGTTTTCTGGCCAAAGCTTGTGTTCCCATAGCTGTCACATTAGAGGAAATACTGCACGTTTCGAAATCCGACCCAATCCTACAAAAAGTCCGTACTTGCATTCAAAGTAACAGGTGGGAAAAATCAGAAAAAATTGCAACCTTATTATCAAGTCAGAAATGAGATAACAGTCAAGGATTCATTAATCCTGAAAGGCAATAAATTGGTGATACCAGAAAAACTTCAAACACGTGTGCTTAGCGCGGCACATGAGTCACACATGGGTGTGATCAAAACAAAAAGGCTAATCAGAGAAAAAGTTTGGTTTCCAGAATTAGACAAAAAAATTGAAGACATAATAAGAACGTGTCATGTTTGCCAAATGGTTTCTAACCCGACAGACGAACCTCCGGTAGCTATGACTGACTTACCGACAAGACCTTGGCAAGACCTAGGACTAGATTTGTTTGGTCCGATAGGAAACGATGAATACCTGTTAGTTCTGATTGACTATTATACAAGGTATACACTCGTAGAAATAATGAAGTCTACCTCTAGCCAGTCAATAATTAATCAGCTAAGGAAATGGTTCTCCATGTTTGGTAACCCAGTCCAAATTAAGACCGACAATGCTCCAAATTTTATTTCTTCCCAATTCAGTGATTTATTTATTATCGCGTACAAATCAGATGTAATCTGGTCACAAAATATGTAAATATTCCTACGCCGCGCACCTTGCGACATCGGGACCGTTTCAAATACATTTTGAGCTGTAAAAATCATTTTTTAGAGAAAAGTTCAAAGAAATTGTTGTGGTCACGGGATAAATCGAATACAAGGTTAGTGCCGTGGATGGAGAAATTTATCTGGCTCGGCACGAAAACAGGAAGGTCACGGCCAGCCTCGACCTTCCTATTTTTCTTAGCCTCACCAGATAAACTTTCTCCATCCACGGCACGAACCTTGTATTCTCTATATAATATAAAAATCGAACAAGAAAAGTAGCATTTAAGGACAACAGTGAGCCATAAACACACAGAAACAAAGAACAACGTTAAAGACGGATAAAAGGCAAGATAAGACATCACAACACAAAATGGTTGACAATAGGGCTACCGCCTTGGGACGGTCAGTGGCAAACATGCCTCTAGGGTATAAACCACGTTCTAGGGTGCACCAATCTCACTCTTACCCTACTGTCATCCCTCTAAACGGGACTGTGTAAATAAAGATATCACCGCCAGGTAATAATCTTGCAAACAATGCATTAATAGGCAATAATCACAGAAATCCACAAAGTAAGTACCTAGTAACTTGACAGAAGCCAGAACAACAAGAGAACAGACCGTTACGACAAGACAAGATTAAAGACAAAAACACATTTCGACAAATTAATAAGAAGTTGAGTTTAATTGGGGATAACCATCACAAGAAGGTTATTTGGCGCCAACATGAATGTAAATGCAAGGCCCACCCTCCATTTACCTCCAAAATGGGTCTAGAACCTCCTCTCCTGCAGAACCTCAGAGTTGCTACAAGTTATATTGTAAACACTCCATTTTGTTTCAATCGAGTCACGATCATTGTTTTTTGCCACCACTTAAGTAGCATTTGAAACGATAGGGTTCATAAGGCCAGAAAAAAAACACTCTGTGTTTCTGGTTTCCCGACCGTCCCTATTTTTTGGCGCCGACCCTACAGCCGACCCTACATTTTTTTATCATAAAAAAAGGACAAAAACACTGGGTACGAATCGGTAATGTACGAAAAGATTGAGTACGAAACATGCGCTAAAACATGGCCGCCACCATGCCATGGTGCACCGCGCCCGTTTTGGCTATTAGAATTGGAAAAGTTCAAAGAAATTGTTGTGGTCACGGGATAAATCGAATACAAGGTTAGTGCCGTGGATGGAGAAAGTTTATCTGGCTCGGCACGAAAACAGGAAGGTCTCGGCAAGTCTCGACCTTCCTAGTTTTCTTAGCCTCACCAAATAAACTTTCTCCATCCAAGGCATTAACCTTGTATTCTCCATATAATATAAAAATCGAGCAAGAAAAGTAGCATTCAAGGATAACAGTCAGCCATAAACACACTGAAACAAAGAACAACGTTAAAGATGGATAAAAGGCAAGATAAGACATCACAACAAAAACTGGTTGACAATAGGGCTACCGCCTTGGGACGGTCAATGGCAAACATGTCTCTAGGATATAAACCACGTTCTAGGGTGCACCAATCTCACTCTTACCCTACTGTCATCCCTCTTAACGGGACTGTGTAAATAAAGATATCACCTCCAGGTAATAATCTCGCAAACAATGCATTATTAATAGGCAATATAAGTAAAATACATACATGATCATGTATATATAATATAACAAAATCATAGAAATCCACAAAGTAAGTACCTAGTGACTTGACAGAAGCCAGAACAACAAGAGAACAGACCGTTACGACAAGACAAGATTAAAGACAAAAACACATTTCTACAAATTAATAAGAAGTTGAGTTTAATTGGGGGTTACCATCACAAGAAGGTTATTTGGCGCCAACATGAATGTAAATGCAAGGCCCACCCTCCATTTACCTGCAAAATGGTTCTAGAACCTCCTCTCCTGCAGAAACTCAGATTTGCTGCAAGTTATATTGTAAACACTCCATTTTGTTTCAATCGAGTCACGATTATTGTTTTTTGCCACCACTTAAAAATGAGATATAGGGTCCTATAGAAACCACAGCGTCCGAACGCAATGGCATCGTAGGTCCGCACTGTACTACAAACAAGGACTTGAAAATACAATGAAAGAGACAAAAAACAACAGAAAGGGTGGTGAAGACAGGTTTACCGACTTGGAACGGTCAGTAGGCAATAAGGCCTACTGGTTAGCTTGAATCGATTTTATATGCGCACAATCCTCGCTATTATCCTGTCTTCAGCGCCCAAATAGACAAGACAGTGTAAACAAACTACATCCCATCAAAAGGAATTCTCTAGCAATAAAGTCAACATCCAGAGAAACTAACTATAAAACACATACAAAAAAATGAAAATAAATAAACATCTCAGGATGTATCCAGATCGTACTGAACAACCATAGTAGTTGCAGCTAAAGGGAAAACCAGTCTAGGGTACGACCAGAAAACTCGAGGGACGAAAGCTCATGCACCCACCCACCTCCCTTAGTTGGAGTTTCAGTAGGTACAATCATCGAGTCTCAAGAGGTAGTCCAGTCATCGCACAAGTGAAAAGTGAAGCGTAATGACTGACTGTAGAGGGGTCAGTCACTAAACATACAGTGCGCTGTAAAACCAAAGGGTTATATCCTTTTCTGACGAACTTCCTGATTAAATTTGTAAAGCGGTCAGGAAACCCGTCAGACCCCTCTAACTTTTGAAGTTTATAGACCACATCTCCATAAAATGAGGGTTGTGATATGCCTAGTCGCAGAAGTGTTTTAAGGTTGGTGTTGTACTTTTCCAGCAGGCCCTCGTAGAATTTAGAGAAAGATCTACGTAGTTTGTGATAACGAAAACCCTGCTGAAGAAGTTTACTTGTAATAACTTGATTACGATCATTGAAGCCTATAACATCATTACACGCTCTAGCAAATTGAATGAGCTGGGAGAAATACACCCCGTATGAGGTAGCACGCGGTACATCTCCATCCAGGTGTGGATAGTTAACGATGTTAAAATTTAAATCATCTCTCTTATCATAGATTTTAGTATGAATACAATCATTTAAAATCGAGAGATGAAGATCGAGAAATGCTGCTACTGTATCCGAACTGTTGGCTTTATTCAACGTGAGTAGCATTTGAAACGATAGGGTTCATAAGGCCGGAAAAGAAACCCATGTGTTTCTGGTTTCCCGACCGTCCCTAGTTTTTGGAGCCGACCCTACAGCCGACCCTACATTTTAAGACGAACAAACTGGGTACGAATCGTTAATGTACGAAAATATTGAGTACGAAACATGCGCTAAAACATGGCCGCCACCATGCCATGGCGCACTGCGCCCGTTTTGGCTATTAGAATTGGAAAATGCAGCCATGGGACAGAGCAGAAGTTTATGAAAAACATCAATCATGACATGCTGCCAGCCGATTTGTTCTTCCAATTCCACCCAGCCTTAGGAAATTATAAAATTCAATCTTTCACAGCCACATGTAAGCCTGCCACTAGATATAGTATAAGTGAATCTTGGGTGTTGTCCACTCTTTATCTAAACCTCCTTAAGTGCATTATTCTTTTTTTAACTTATCACTGTACATATTTCCACCTTTTATTTTAAACTCTTTTCTTTTTCTTACGATGTAAAGCATTCCTCCACAGGCAATAACTTCAACTTGTTGAAGGTGGCCAGTTATGAGGTAGAAGTAGAAGAAGATGGAACTCTCAGACCGGAGCTATTGTGATCACTTTTTGCCAGTCACTCCGTCTGCCGTCCGTCAACAAATAAACTCATTATGGCAGAACATATTTGTTTTCAATTTATTTTATTCAAAACAAACAAGTTAGATATCATGAGGTTATTTTCCTTCTCTCCTTGCAAAATCACTACAAATAAACCGATAACACTTACGTGCTATAAAACGTAGACAGTAGTCATTTAGATCATGGCAATATGTGTTTCGACATATACATAGCGAATTTATGAAAATGATGATTTCTCCGCGGAGCTTGGCAACGAGAAGATATTCCGTTATTTTGACTTTATTTTATGGTATGAATCAGCGTTTTTTATGCCTTTATGATGTATATGTATAATAATTATATATAGTGAATACGAGTACATTTGTAATGCCGGTATACGTGTAAGCTATATCATACGTGCGGTAAACTGCTTTTCATAAATTCGCTATATCTATGTCGAAACCCATATTTTCATGATCTAAATGACTACTGCCTACGTTTTATAGCACGTACCTGTTATCAGTGTGTCAATACAATTAAGGTCAATACATGACATTATAAAGCCCAAAAATTGACATAAAAACAACAAAAATGAAAAAAACTCCACTGAGAATCATCCCGCTAATATAACACTTTCTTTGATTCTGCTCTCAATCCGCTAAGTATTAGCAGAAGTGCATATTAACCGAGTCTTTTTACCATTGATTGGCATATTTTAGGCACAATTATATTTTTATGGACTGAGAATTAGAGCTGAAATGCATGTGTTTACCTACCGAGTCTAGACAAATCTTCGTTACGGATGATCATCTCGTGCACCTGCTGATAACGTCGATTACTGGGCTTGGTCTAGATAGGCCCTACCTTTGAAATATTCACATTCTCCCGTGACTAAAAACAACGAAGGGATGTTTATCTGTTTGGTTGACGGGGCGACCATCAATGTATTTTGTAGTTACATAATGGATTAAAAAGATATATTTTGGCAATTTCGAATAGTTTTAAGCCTATAAATAACAGTTTGAGTTACGATGACCGCCCCCACACACCCCCTGTATAATTGTGATGTGATGGCTTTGTAACAGAACGCACAGTATAGAAGGATAGCGGGAATAAGAAGAGACTGGTGTTTCGGATTTTTTCTCTATTCCGTCTGTAAATTTTTTCATAATTTTTATGACAAGACAAAAAGCAATAAAAAACGTTATCCACTCCCAGTTACAGCAACACATACACCACTTTTTGAGCGCCGGCGGGTGAGGGGATGGGAGGGGGTGCGGGAGCAAAGCATAATCTGATCCCCAATCTGCACATTGGGAGGGGGAGAGAGGCGGGGGTGGACAGTCCCCACTGGCGCCCCACCCCCGGGTCCTACGCCTATGGTGAATGGCTTCCCGATGTAACAGCCTTAAACATTCGACCCCAAAAAACTCCCGCACACACACACACACAGACACACACACACACACACACACACACACACACACAAACACACACAAAAGACTGTAAATAAACAGTATTCATATACATGGAAGTTGTAGAAGTAGAAGTAAAAGTATAATGCATCCATCTTGGTATACATATTATTTGAGTTCAATCACTGACCACATTTTTTAATAGGGTGGCGGTGCAGGATAAGTGACTTTGGTGTGTAATGGAACCTGCAATTCACTTGCATAATACATGTTTTACTCTTTATCTTTTCTTTTTTGTTTATACTTTTTTTTGTTATTTGTTAATATTCCATTTCCCTTCAATTTTTTTTTTAATTTCTTTTTGTGTGTTTGGGTGGGGATGGTTGTCGCAGGATGAAATTATTTGATGGAAATCCTTCCAGCTAAAAACATGATGGCCGATTTAAATACAACAGATTTTTGGTGGAATATACATTGTACTATATTCAGTTTTGTTCGGCTGTAAATGAAATACATACAAACTACAATCCCTACAGTACATTTGTTAATAAAAGTATTATAGCAAAGTCAATCTCTGCCAATCTAACATTAAACATAACAAGCACTTAGCATTTGTAACATGAAAAATGCAGTTCTCAACTGTCGGGGTGGGTGGGTCTAGTCTATAATATTAGATTCGCATTATGACGTCATTCGGCCCCGTAAATCATTAGAAAATGGCGGTTTCATTTGTAAAGTCTGCTAGTGCCGATAACAAGTGGCGAAATACTCGTTGTTATGTGACTTTCTCGTGGACTATGCAAACTGATAAAATATGGATTTATTTACGTATCGGTGCTTTACGTTAGTGAATTGATTGTAATTTGAAGCTGGAATACTGCGCCGAAATTAACGGACACCTGATTTTCGGTAAAATTCATTTAAATTTATTTGTTTACATAGGGGAAATAGACAAACGACGAGCAGTATGAAATTGCACTTTGGTGACTTTGAACTCAGATATCTCAGCGAATTTACAAGGGATCGTAGGAAGAAAGATATTGTTAGATAGGAAATTCATTTCTCCACATGTTAGTATATAGTGTGCGTGTAATTGAGATTGTTTCGAACGTCTGCTTGACCTCTGAAAAAAAACACCAGCATTTTCTAAAATTTCCAGATCATCTCCTTTATAGATAATTATAATAATAGAGGGCATACATTAAAATTGACCAGTTCCTGTGTGTGTACACATATATTTATTCATTCTGCGTTGAAATAAACCATTTATAAGAAAAGGTATCAATAAGAGTTATTGGACATACCGTACACACACACACACACCCTATTTATCATCGTCAGCCACCAAAAAGGGACTTAACTGTATTCAACTGTCGAAAGCGCTCTCTATAATGCGGGACCTAAAACACCTAAGAGCGGGAATCTGCTAGATGAATGAAGGCCTGTTTATCAAAATTAGACCTTTATTTACATTTTATGATTTTTTTTTTACATTTAAATGATAAATATTTGATTGTGAGTACTAAATACTAAATAGTGTGTTGTGCGAGTACTGCGTACCAGGCTCGTGCGTACTGAATACCGCCTAAAACGCACTGAAAAGTGCGTACCAAAAGGGGGGATTTCAGCCACAAGCAGGGTCAAAGTAAAAGTGATGTAGTATACTTTGGATTTATACGGTCGGATTTAAATTTGGATTGTATATGGTTTGGAATATTTTGTTTCATTTGCGAGAATTAAGTTTATATGTACTAAGCTAAAAAAACAATATTTCTTTTAGATCTTATTGTTCTTCAAAACATTGTGATCATGAAGAATACGCTCTATTTCAATACTTTTTAACGGAAGCTGTCTATCCTTCATCTTAAAAATACTGCCCATATCGACTTCCGGTCATGCTACATATTGTTTTTCGGGTCAATCGGCAGCCATGTTTGTTTACACTTTGCATTGGAAACGGAGGGGGAAATAGACTTTGTCGCGAGGCTCCAAAGGGAACGATTGGAAAAAGTTTGACTTCGTTAAAATCGTCAAAATTAAAATCGTCCAAAACCCATCTTTCTATTGATGTAAGTCATAACATGAAAATTTCCGTAATGAAAAAACAATTCGGTTCATAATCGTTCTCTGGACCTGGTGATTTTATTATTATTTTTTAGTTCCCCCCAACACCGAGTTAGCAACCTGTGCTCAATACTGATTGGGTCACGTTTCGTGTTTTTCAAACACACTCCCTCAGTATTGTATTCAGCATACATGTTTTCGGGCAAGGCTCTGTGGAAGTATGCCATCCTTCGGGACGGGGTGTGGGTGTGTGTAATGCTGTCGATCCCTCCCGCCATACCATACTGTGTTCACGTTGACAAGAGAAATGTACAGGCGGTTCCATTCTGAGACGGGGTGGGACAGAGTATGCCCTTAACCATCCCCGGGCCCCGATATTTTGCCAACATTATGTGTGTTAACCCCAAAAGTTGTGTTTGTGTCCTGAAATGTTATAGTCACGGGACAAAAAATAACACAATAACATAGGAAAGTAGCTACTATTTTATTTATTAAAAAGTCTTCAGCAAAAACGAAGCACACAATACACGCTATCAAATTCTTAAAATGTTATGTTGACCCAATACCTCCAATATACAACCGACAGTGGTGTAGCGTGGCCCTTTTTCAACATACTCCTAATACCAGGTGCGTAAAAGCAAAGTGCGGGGTGGCGTGGTGGGTACTGGGAGGAGGTGTCCCCCTCTTAGATGTGGGGTTCAGAAAGAACGTCTAGAAAAAGCACAAAGGCGTTATCTGTTAAAGCCTTAAGATCACTAAAGAATAGGAGGCTTAATTTCACTGAAAAACGTAGGCATTTTTATTTAAAGTCAGACCATGACTATACTTTATATATCTTTCATGTTTTCAGTATCTTTTCTGCCTTAAGATAAGCTGCATGCCAAGACGTCCTGCATGTTCAATAAAAGAATAGATTTGTCGACTTTCCATTGTTTCTGGTTGTTTATGACTTAACTCTGCTTTAGGTATAGCTCAGCATTAATAACCTGCAATGGATGCTTTGACAATCAACTTGTAAGCTCTTTTGGAAAAGATCATAGGCAAAGCAACTGGGGGTTGGGTGGCCGCAATAGTTCGACAAGAAAACTGTCTGTTGTGTATATGTATTTGTGTGTGTTGGTTGGGGCGCTGGAATGGAGTGGGTTGTGGGGTGGGGGGAAGTTGGAGGTCAAAATATTTTGAGAAAAAATGGTACGGGTTCACAAGAAGTACATTTACCTGTATGTTGTATGTTTTAGTCACCAATGATGTGCGATGTGGGTCGGGTTGAGATTCCACCACTACTCTACCCTGACGACTAAACTTACTAGTGATAGCATGGACCAGCGCGATTACTGAAATATTTACACAATTTGACCTAAAGTTAGAAATACGTTCATTTCCGGTCCATGTGGTAGAATCACATATACTTTGAGGTCATTTTTTCAACGTCATAACTTCTAAGCCGCTTGATATAATGAGACGAAACTTGGGGACGGATCCAAGTCGGTGGGGATGGGACTTGCGTATGAAAAATTCATATATAAGAAGCTTTTTCTTCTTTTTTTTAGATGTAAACAGTTTTTAGCTCTACTGGCAAAAGGCCAAGCGAGCTTATGCGATCACTTTTCGTCCGTCGTCCGTCCGTCTGTCTGTCAGCAATTTTATAAAATCGACATCTCCTCCGAAACCGCTTGAAGGATTTTGATGAAACTTTATCATAATTTTACTTGGGAGGGCCCCTCTCAGATTTTTGTTTTTCATGGCCGCCAGTCATCCAAGATGACCAACATGGTTAAAACTAGGTCACATTTAAGGAAATTTCTAACGACATCTCCTCCGAAACCACTTATTCCATTATTGTGAAATACCATAAATATGTTGCTTGGGTTGGCCTCTATAAAGCTTGTGTTTTTCGTTATATAAGAAAACGTTAAAAATGACATCTTCTCTGAAACCGCTTGAAGGATTTTGATGAAACTTAAATCAGAATGATCTTTGGGATAGTTCCTCTCAGATTTGTTTTTTTTTTGCGGCTGCCAGTCATCCAAGATGGCCACCATGGCTAAAACTAGGTCACATTTAAGGAAATTCAAACGACATCTCCTCCAAAACCACTTATTCCATTCTTGTGAAATATCATATACATGTTCCTTGGGTCGGCCTCTATCAAGTATGTGTTTTTCGTTATCGTCGAATAATCCAATTGGCCACCACGTCAACCCAAATTTTTATAGAGTTATATAGGGAAAGGCTAAACATGACATCTTCTCTGCATCCGGTTGAAGGATTTTGATGAATCTTAATCACAATGATCTTTGGGATAGTCCTCCTCAGATTTATGTTTTTCGCGGCCGTCAGTCATCCAAAATGGCCACCATGGCTAAAATTAGGTCAAATTTAAAGAGATTTCAAACGACATCTCCGAAACCATTTAACCCATTCCAGTGAAATATCATATAAATGTTCCTTTGGGTTGACCTCTATCAAATTCATGTTTTTTGTTATCGTCGAATAATCAAAAAGGCCGCCACGACGACCCAAAGTTTACATAGAGTTATATAAGAAATGGCTAAAATTGACATCTTCTCTGAAACCTCTTGATTGATTTTGTTGAAACTTTATCACAATGATCTTTGGGATAGTGCGCCTCAGATTTATGTTTTTCGCAGCCGCCAGTTGTCCAAGATGGCCACCATGGCTAAAACTAAGTCAAATTTAAGGAAATTTCAAACGACATCTCCTCCAAAACCACTTAATCCATTCCAATGAAATATCATATACATGTTCCTTGGGTTGGCCTCTATCATATTTTTGTTTTTCGTTATTATCGAATAATCAAAATGGTTGCCATGGTGACCCAAGGTTTACATAGAGTTATATAGGAAAAGGTTAAATATGAAATCTTCTCTGAAACCTTTTGAAGGATTTTGTTGAAACTTTATCACAATGGTTATTAAGCAATATAAAAAGATCGGACAGGGAAAGTAGCATTCAAGGAGGACAGTCAACCACAAAACACAGAAACAAACACGTAAACAGACAAACAAGAAGGCAAAAGTAATAATAAATACAAACGACATCACAAACTCAAAAGGGTTGACAATAGGGCTACATATTTTTTTTTTTTTTTATTGCAAAAATCAAAATGGCCACCGTGGCGACCCAAAGTTTATATAGGAAAATGCTGAATATGACATCTTTACACAGTAGAGCGTCTGCGGGCCCTCTTGGGCCTCTTTTTTTTTTTAAAAGGTTGCTCCCCCATTACCACTCTCAACCCCAAATCTCAAATTCTGTATCCGCCCCAATTGTGTGTTGTTTACCACTAAACTAATGATTACGTACAAGTTCAAAGTCACACGTCAATGTTATGTAATTATTTTTCTCATTCCAAGGTCTTAACAATATTAGATAAAGGGTGTTTATATAATTATCATGCGTAAAATGTTTACAAAAACAAACAGTTAGGTCTAAATTTTAAGGTCAATTTCTGGTCCATAATTTATTTTAATTTTTAATCCGGTGGCTTTTGGTGTTGAGCTTGCTATGAGGCAGTGCTTTATTCATATTATATAATAATAATAATAATAATAATAATAATATAATAATCTATAGTTTTAATAATATATATATATATACTGATTAAACGGGCTGTTTATTCGGTATATAGAATGGATTTAAACATTAACGTTGCATTTTTGTTTTGAAACTTCCAACTTTATGCTCTCCATGCTTTTTGTTTGTTTTCTGGCCTAGTTTTAGTTTCTTTTCAAAAAATGTGACACATTTTACTCCAGCTGAAACATGTTTTTATTTTTGCAACACCCTCGCTATTGAAAATAGTATTTGCATTGAATATAAATTTCTGCGCATGCATATTTTAATAAGGGTATGTAATTGTTAAACTCAATTAATTGAATCTCTCTTCTATTATTTCAAGAGAGGTCTAATTCAATTGCAAAGAGGTCTAATTCAATTGAAGAGAGATTTCATTCAATTGAAGAGAGGTGTAACAGAGACGTGCTGGCGGGAATAACTTATATATCTTATCATTTCTCATTTGGGACATTGTATTAACTTAAAACGAAGGAAAAAACGCTGACAACTTTAGACCTTAAATTATACATGTATGGTGTGGTCAGCAGATGACATCGAACGGTCACAAGTGGGTAATTGACATATATCCTGATGTACCAGGACATGATTGATATTTGAACTCCAGCTATCTAAAGAAAGGGGGTGCTGTTGTTTCCTCATAAAGTAATGGTCACTGAGTTGACAAGTTAAATGGTGGGGAGGGGGCTGTTAATATATATTGGCCTGCATAAAGCAGTAGTGACAGAGCTGGACAGATGTAGCGCTAGGCAACAGCGCTCGGTTAGGCTGTCGATTAGGGTATTGGTTCGTCGGTATAACGTATAACGTATAACGTATAACGTTATACAACTACCAAAATTAAAACTATGTTCGTTTTGTCTCATAATTACTAATTTAGCTAGTATTTTCATGATAAACGTATTCATATGTATATATGTTTTGATTGTTGACATTTCAAAATACAAGTATTTTCCTAACATCTACACACTGTTGGTTTTGTTATCATATTCATTCCCCTTCCTGTTTTCTTGTATAACTTTTCTGATATACACGAGATACTTTGTATCACTGTTTTCTTGTAGAAATTCACACACTCTCATGCACTTCGCCAACGGACCATGAGTCAGAAGCTGTTCGTACGATTTATAATGATTTACCTTAAGCTGCAATACGCGGTAACTCGATACTGTCCATTACTGCTATTAAACATTGTGGTGAGGAGTTCCATATTTACAACCAACGCATTGAGCTCATCCGGTCAAGTTGGAACTCTATGCGAATACCTGGTGCGCCTAGAGCTACCTGGTGCATAGAACTCCTGTATGCGTAGTGTCTCTTACGCATAGAGATCTAATGGGATCTGTTTTCACGGGGAGCTATCTATGCGTCAGTGTAGTGTTATCTTAAATAAATGTCACTTGACGATACGTAGATACTTCAACACTTTTTTCTCGTATATTTTTAAATGATGTTTATTTGTACAGTCTTACCTTTGGAACAATATTTGTTATTTCATTTTTCGGTAATATTGTATATTTATTGCCTAAAATATGTCCCCATGTATGGTCATTATAAGCGAATTCGCTTATTTTTCTATTGCGGCCACCCCTTCTTACGTATGACGCGCATCCCCGTTTCTCAAGGTATCGAAGGCTTTCGAATTGACTACATGTGTAATCAAATGTTTCAAACTGAGTTGGGTCGATTTGGTCCAGGAAATATTGACTGTTCGCTATGTAAATCGTGTCCCTCTCATTATGTGTATTCGATTGCTTCATCGAGGCCTCCTGATAAGCAAGGTATTGTTGAGTAAAAAACTGTGGCCCAGTCGAGGTCATTGGCGAATCGAAGTGTTTAAATGTCGGTAGTTCGTGCATTACCTGCTTGAAAAATGGATGCTGTGGCCGCGAAAACATTATTCCATTTGCGACAATCAGGTTTGTATGGTACAGTAAGGTCACATGTTCTTGTGGTTCAGGTACGAGGATGCACGGGTAAAATGCGATGACGCGACCCAACGGTTTTAAACTTATTGTATCTAAATCCACATATACGCCACCGTACGTATAAAGAATGAAATAACGTAACGAGTCAGCACGTCTCAGGGGAACTCGGTAGGCGTCGTACGTCTTTAGAAACCATGGAAACTGATCTTCTATAAATGTTCTCCCTGATGCGTGCGTCCAAAAGTAATATTTCCAGTCTGCGTGGTTATCAACAAAGCTCTTCACGTTGCTAACAAATTCTTCTGGGACGATGGAATCTGTCCATATTTGGTGTATTATTTTTGGAATCGACAGCTTAACTGGAGAGTCCAGGGGGAATTCACCTGTTACATAAGGTTCGATGGGCTGGTATAATTCAATGTTTGGGATTTCGATATTGGACTCTTTGCCATAGATATAATTCATATATAATAGGCAGACTATGATCAACAGCACACATCCGAGCAAGTAATACTTTGACCTGAAAATAAATAATAAAAGTATAATAGATATACATGTCTAACAGTAACAAGCTCTACTAGTAAACATGGCTCTCATACGTGTAACAAATGAAAATGTGTTTGTTTGGTGTTTAACGTCATCGTTTTTCAACACATTTTAGGCAATGTATGACGGTGGTGGAGGCAGAATGCCCACTTATTCCTGATATAACTAATGTATGACGGTGGTGGAGGCAGAATGCCCACTTATTCCTGATATAACTAATGTATGACGGTGGTGGTGGCAGAATGCCCACTTATTCCTGATATAACTAATGTATGACGGTGGTGGAGGCAGAATGCCCACTTATTCCTGATATAACTAATGTATGACGGTGGTGGTGGCAGAATGCCCACTTATTCCTGATATAACTAATGTATGACGGTGGTGGTGGCAGAACGCCCACTTATTCATGATATAACTAATGTATGACGGTGGTGGTGGCAGAATGCCCACTTATTCTTGATATAACTAATGTATGACGGTGGTGGAGGCAGAATGCCCACTTATTCCTGATATAACTAATGTATGACGGTGGTGGTGGCAGAACGCCCACTTATTCATGATATAACTAATGTATGACGGTGGTGGAGGCAGAATGCCCACTTATTCCTGATATAACTAATGTATGACGGTGGTGGAGGCAGAACGCCCACTTATTACTGATATAACTAATATCAGTCTCACAAAGCCTTGTTTATATACGTCAATAGAATGTTCTATACGTTTCTGTCTCAGACAAAACATCACCATATTATGTATTTAAATGACCCGGAATGACAGAATTAAATAATTAACATGCAACATCGAAAAATATAAACAGTCATAAGTAACAGTAATAATAGACCATTTTTGACATACAAGTCGAGCTCTCAGCGGCGAGAGGGTTTCAAATGCAGCATTATGTACCTTTTAACTAGCTTGCAAGTCAGTATTATAAGAAAAGAAGTCTGTTATATTGCCTTTAAAATTTAACTCGTACTTTCCTTTAAACATTGCCGTTAAATATTTGCATAGCCATAATTTTCATGTTTACCAAAACGGCCATTAACCGGAAACGTTGCATAGCATAAGTTCTCACAACATTAATACCATCCATTCCTTTAACAGATACTTACTTTTCATTTAGCAGTATGGCTGAATACAAGGAGAAGGGATAACGATTAAAAAAATAAGAGACTAGAAACAGTTATTTTCAACTAATTTTACTGTCACTAGAGTGAATTTAAAAGTAGATATAACAAGAGGCCCTCTTGGGCCTGTGGACGCTCTACTGGCTAAAGATAAAGTTTATGCACAAGGGGCCATAACTCTTTCAAATATCGTTCAACCAGAACATGGTGATGATATACGCAACTAGGCTTGGTACTGATTGTCCCTGACAAATTTCGTTGAAATCCAGCCAGAGGTTCAGGAGAACTAGTCTGTACAAAGTTAGTGTATTAAAACTTTTAAGGGGTCATAACTCTGCCAAAATTCATTCAACCAGAACATGGCAATGATAGGTGCAACTAGGCTTGGTACTAATCATCCCCATCAAGATTCGTTGAAATCCAGCAAGGAGTGCAGAACAGACTAATCTGGACAACGTTTCTCTATTAAAACCATTAAAGGGCCATAAATCTGACAAAAATCATTCAACCCGAATATGGCGATGATATGCACAACTAGGCTCGATACTGATCGTCCTTGTCAAGTTTCGTTAAAATCAAGCCAGGGGTTCAGGAGAACTAGCCCGGAAAATGTTTGTGTATCAAAAACCTTTAAAGGGACATAACTCCACCAACAATCTGTTAACCGGTATGCGACGATGATATGGACAACTAAGCTTTGTGCTGATCATCCCTGTAAAGTTTCGTTGAAATGTGGGGAGACGTTCAGGAGAATAGTCCAGACAAAGTTTGTGTATTAAAACCTTCAAAGGACCATAACTCTGCCAAAAATCATTCAACCGGAACACGGCAAAGATTTGCACAACTAGACCTGGAACTGATCGTTCCTAAAAAGTTTCGTTTAAATCCGGCAAGGGGTTCAGGAGAACTAGTCAGGACAAAGTTTGTGTATTAAAACCTTTAAAGGGAAATAACTCCGGCAAAAATCATTCTACCGGAACACGGTGACGACATGTACAATTAGGCTTAGTACTGATCATCCCTGAAAAATTTCAATGAAATTGGCCAAATGAAGACTCTTTCTTCTTAATGAGGCCAAAATATAGCATATTTCAGAAGATCAAGGGCCATAACTCCGGTGTAAATGGTCCAATACGGCTGGTTTTCAAAGTTTTTGGAGCTTTCATTTATATTAACAATCTGGTAAAGTTTGGTAAAGATCGGATGAAAAATAAAGGCCCTATCGTCTTAACGAGGCAAAACATAGCATTTCTAACTAAATCAAGGGCCATAACTCCGCTGTTGCTGGTCCGAACTGGCTGGTTTACGAACTTGTCCAAGCTTTCATTGATATTAACAATCTGGCAATGTTTGGTAAAGATCGGATGAAAAAAGAAGACCCTATCGTCCATTTTTGTAGGGGAGAGATGTATTATAGCTATATAGAGCTGGGATCCTAAGTAAGTTAATATCTTGCACTCATGTCTGGTCAATACATGTATTGTGTCAGGAACGAGGTGACCAACATATGTAAATGACCATTCAAAATAATTGGTAGCTTATTAAAATGCTGACCGCTTAACCTGGATCAAAAACACTTATGAAAGTTCAGGCATTAGGATGAACAGTTAGGTTGATAGGGTCGCCTTGTATTCTAACGAAAAATGGGATGGCTGTGTAAGCATCTTTATGGTCAACCTAATTAAGTATATATTTAGCAACAGCATGACCAAAACCTATAGTCTAAGTTGGTGGTTTGTTCGATGAAACAATGGGATGATCGGGGCAACTCACGGCAACCACGAGTGCGGGGGTCACCATGTTTCTGAACAATGGGAGGCTTATATAAATACCCTGTATCCAGCAGTTTGGAAAGTAAGTTAAATACTTTTTTTACTCCAAAAAGAGGAGATTTGTACGATTAACCCCAGATTTGGCGACCTATAACCAGATTCGGAAGTAGGAGTCCATTTTTGAGAGTACACGTGTCAGTCAAATGGTGGGACATATCTCCGCTATATAAGAAGCGAGATTGCCTTCATTTGGCAGATTCTTACAGATTGATACAGATTCATTCAGATTCATTTTGACTGCCTAACTCGCACATCTTTGAACGTTAGGACTGCTTGCACGTTGTAATTTGTACATTTATTGAAAGTTGACATTTACTCTGTTTTTTAACTGTTTATAGTTATTGTGAAAAATAAATAAATAATAGTTTAATAAAATACATATTAAAGACTACTTGTGTTAGATATTCACGTCGCTATACTACAGTAGTAAGCACATTTATGATAAAGATATACAGGAGAGGTTCGAGCTAATAGAACAGCTCCTACCTACAAATTCCCGCTCCCTTAACCGCAGCCCATGCCAAAAAAAGAAAGAAGCATTTTCACACGCACGCAGGCGCTTTGTT
Organism: Cyrtodaria siliqua; assembly: GCA_037043455.1. Taxonomy (NCBI): domain Eukaryota; kingdom Metazoa; phylum Mollusca; class Bivalvia; order Adapedonta; family Hiatellidae; genus Cyrtodaria; species Cyrtodaria siliqua. The sequence goes on from JAWPHD010001209.1 coordinate 150,659, forward strand.
GTATGAATAGATGTAGGTAGTGCGTTGTCCAGTGAGTAGTATACAGACTGGGGGTTTAAGCGCAGTTTTTTTGAGGGGCGTTTTATGCAATGAGTCAGTAAATTTGTTGGCCGCAAGCCAACCAGCAAATTTAAAACTCATTACAACCCCCCTTAAAGAAAACCCCGCTACTTTTTTAATCAACCCCAAATAAAACAACTGCAGATCGGGCAATCAATATCTTTTAAACCCAAAACACAGATGATTTTAGTCTCAGTTGATAAACAAAGTCGGAACTCCAGTTTGTATACTTGCTACTTTTTTTTTGGAAGGGTGCAACTTTTCAAATCACACAACCCAAAACCTCTTTGACGCACTTTTATATCTTGAATGTCCTTAAACGGTACCCACCTGTTGAAATCCTCATTGTAACATTTCCATTTAACTAATGCTTGTTTCTTTTTGTAATCACGTCGTACTACTTTTTCAATTCTGAATATTTCTTGATCAGCTTTTAACATTTCCAATTTATAGAAGCTTCCGTCAATGTTTTGGTTGTTTAAAATCTTTTATTTTGTACGTCACAGGATTTGTATATTGAATTTCATCAATAACAAATATTTCTTCGGTCCAATTTGGAGTATAACCTTTTTCAAACGTTCTTTTATATTTGCTAATTCTAACCGTGTCTCCTATTTTGAACTTTGGCAAAGATTTATTATTTTTCATCTTTCCGTACAAATTAATACACTATTTCTTTATTTTTCTCAACACAGGCCTCAATCGGTGTCGTTTTAATACTTCGGTGTTTTGTATTATTGTATTTGTCAACCATCGCCTGTAGCGCGTCTAAATATGTATTTGTGTTGTTTGCTGTGAAATATTTCCACATCCTCTCTTTCAACGTTCTATTAAATCGTTCAATTACTACAGCTTTTCCGAAATTAAACGTGTGATACATTTCGATATTATTATCATCAAGAAATTGCTTAAACGTCTTGTTATAAAACGCCACACCCTGATCAACCCAGAGCAATTTACAACGTCTTCCTGTACTTATAATCTTTTGGAAAGCTTTAGTAATTTTCATACCAGTTTTATTTGGAACAGGCTTAACCCAAGCAAATTTACTAAACACATCAATAACACTGAGCAGGTATTTGACACCTTTATTATATTTTGAAAACGATTGCATATCAACCAAGTCAGCTGACCATATTTTATCTATTTCATTAACAATCACGCGTCGTTGAGTGAACTTTCTTCGTATAGGTTTGTGAAGTTCATCGGCTAGCTTATCAGTCCATCTCAACGCCTGTTCTTGTTTTTTGGCTCTCCAAGTCCTAGTTTATATTTTGCACTTATTACGGGCTTGACTATCACATTCTTAGCGATCTTTTCCCCAAGTGATTTGGATTTGCTCGTTTTCAAACCGGCCAGCATGTTTTTATCACATATTGATTTATTACTAGGATTTCCTCATGACAGTAGTCATGATCTTTACAAATAGCGTCTGATGGTTCTCCACTATCAAGTGGATTACCAGGACCGCAATATTTATAACCAGGAAGTGTTAGCCCCTTTTTGGGTAGCAAAGTAAGCAAAGCTTTATGGATATCAATGTTTCCACCTTGTGTACTTTTAACAAATTGCGTTTTAGTAATACCACAAAAAGCGCATGTTGCTTTTAACATTCTTCTACCATTTATTGTTAAAATATACTGAGGATTAACATTGTCGGTAAGCATCTTTTCTTTCACGCATTAACTCATATATAATATGATTAAACTAAACTTTGTTTTTCAAAATATGATCGTATTATGTTTTTATTTTCCACAGGTTTGTAAGGTTTTAATATTTTATAAAGAATATCGTACACACTGTTTCCTTCTTGCAACTTTTTGACAAAGTACAGACAGAAATATCCGCACAAGACACTCGTTTTATCTTGATACTGAATGGTGTTGTATTTTGTGTTGGGTATGTAATTTAAAACTTCTTTTGGTGGACTCAAGCCAAACGGTAGCAATTCCATTGTGTACCAGGTCCGGTATAATCATCAAGATTAATAATACCGCATTCTTGTTTATTTTGTTTTGCCGGTAATTTGTTTTTGCTAAACACTCCCCTAAAGTTTTTAATGTCTAACAGCTTAACACACTTTATTATGTCTAAGTTAGAAATAGGCTCGTTTTTGAAAATTAACTTTTTTTTGGGATACTTCTGTATGGTCTAAATTGTGAGTCTACTTGTAAACCTTTACCTACTCTCAATCCTTTAACCTTTCTGCCTACTTGCAAACCTTTTCCCGTTAAACCGCAAATAAGAGATCCAATTAAAGGAATTCCCAGTGATGCGAGCAATCCAAGAAATCCCCCATCTTGTTGTTGATATCTTGTCAGTTTAATAGGGCAGCAACCTTTTTTGACTTTATTATCTTTTGTCTTTGCGATGGTGTTAACACACCTGATTTAAGAAGTGCTTGTTTGTTACCGCTATGGATAATTACCATTCCATTTCCGAATAGTTTACCGATTCCAGTACTCGCCAGACCACTCAGTGCTCCTGTTGTCAGAGGTCCTAATATATTTGGAGCGAGTCTAGCAACTGTCGTTAATATTGTTTTAGTTAACAAACCGGCTAATGCTCCCAAAAAGCCTCCATTCTTGGACTGAGATCTCATCTGCGTTTTTTTATATATTCACATCCAATCCATGTCCGTTGGATTTAGCTTTGTTAATATTATTAATCTGAGTAGCTGTCAACAACAAAGGAAAATCCCCAGTTAGTTGATTATTCTTCAGCCTGAGCGTTAATTCACTTTTGTTTTCATATGCTTTTGCCAGACTTCGTTTCTGGCCATCTGTCAAATCTATCGAATACTTTACGTAAGTCATATATATTATCAGTTAGATTAAACTATTACCAATTCATTTCCGACAGTATCAATAACTACATCTTCTTCATAGAGAACCAGAGCATAAGCTTTATAAGGATCTCCTGGAGCTGTATTTAATTTATATCTCAAATTCAGTAGTTTTAGATCAACACTGACCTCATTTCCCGTGTAACTTAAATCGAAATTTATCATTCCAAAGAGATTTTTAAAATTACCCACACTGAGTAATGCTCCAGTGTTTTTATCATTTCGTTTGTAAGAATAATTAATAACATCTCTGAATATTCTTATAATAGTATCATGGCTGTATTCAGTTTCTGGATAATATACACCGTTTTCAACTTCCAATCTAGCTGATTGTAAATAGCAATCAGTATTAACAGCATTTACCTTAAACGTATCCAAAAGGTGAGGCTTTTGCTCTTGGTGTGAACTCTTGTTTGATCTTTGCAAATACACAAAAACATGTTTGGGTTTTTTAACAGCAGCCGTTATTCTAAATACAGATTCGGTTGCTTGAGAACTTCCGTTTTCTTGTATCATCTCACGGAGGTAAGTCCACTTTGTTGATGTCATGTGATTTGACATAACATAGGCCAAACTATCTGACTTAAATATCATTTTAGGTATCCACAAAACTAATTTATTAATAACCACTCGACCATTATCACCAACACCTGACTTGAAAATTAAAACATTATCATCTGTCAGTTGCAAGCTAATTTGAATGTGACTAGGAGGAAGCATGTTTGTTTCCAAACCTTCAAAGAAGGAATATTTGTTTAATGGAATTATAGAGTCAACTTTTTTATTAGTTATGATTAAAGCATGACGAGCAGTAAAGCCTAGGTTATAACCAGCTTGATCATCTCGAGTCTCTGCAGCAGTCGTATTATCTAAATAAAAGTATTCGTTTGTTACGGTTGTCTTTGCATAATCGTCAGAAATTTCAAGCAAGCTTTTGACATTAACAAATCTGTAAAGATTATTTGTTATTAAAATCCTCACTAATAGTATACCATGAGTAAGTCATAGAATTAATCTTATCGATTCCAATGCCATATTGTTTGTTCTTGTCCAGTATCAATGACCTTTCAAATACAGTTGTAAAATTACTCGGTGTATTCAAGCTATTAATTATTGAAGCTCTTTCTGATGATATTACAATTTTTTGTTCCATATAATATAAGTAGATACAATTAATTACCAAATAGAAAGTGTCTGCGTTTCCCCCTGTGTAAGTAAAGTCTATTTTAAAATTATAGCGGCCGGAATTTTTATGGTTATCCTCCCAGTAGTACCAAAAGTAAAATATGGATCAGTGTCTATAAATGGATTTGTTACGAAAGTAAACGGTTCAAAAAAGAGCTGACGAATGGTTCTTTGAAGTGGTTTTCGTGTCGTTTATGATGCATAACCAACATCATCTTTCATGATGCTTATTCCATCTATTGTTGCTTTAAACAATACAATCCAGCTTGCATTGTCTATTTTTACTTCCAACTATCAATTATACCAAGAAGTGCTGTGTGACGACTATCAGACTTTTGATTAAACTGTTTCAATAAAGCTATTTCACCATCAAAAGCTTTGCTCCTTTCATCCTGGGCAGCTTTTAATTGCTTTGAAACATCATCAATAGAAGTCAAGAGTTCATTTTTGTCAACCACTTTCTCATTTAATTTTGCATAATCCTGTTCTAATGCACCTTTGAGAAGAGTTATTTCATTATCAAAAGCTTCGTTTTTTACATCCTGGGCAGCTTTATCAACCATTTTGCTCAAAGCAGTTGTTAGCGACTTGCTGACAACCATTTTCGTTTAGATGTCTTCAAACTCTTTGTTGATATCGTCAACGTTAGTGTTTATCTGTTCGTTTGATATTTTAATTTGAGTTATTTCGGTAGTAAAATCAGTTCTCATTTGTGTTGTAGCATCAGCAATAGCGGCTTCAAGTTCATTGTTATCAACCATTTGTTTATTGATTTCTTTAATTCGCTCGTTAATACTGTCAAAACCAACTTGTATTTTTTCGCCTAACTGTTTTTTGAGCTCGCTATCATCTTCCAATCCATCTTCTTTCTTTTCTAACTCTTTTAAAACATCATCCAGAAGTTTTATTTCATAATTCAAACTGTTTTGAATTTCAATAATTTTTTCACGGTTTGTTTGTAATTGTTTTGTATCAGACTTATATTGTCACCAACACCTGTTGTCAAAGTTTTCACCATGTCTGAAATGTTATCAATAATATAATCAAGTATGATTTTTATTATTTTTTTTTTGAGTAAATTGCCTTGTTGCTACATCGTCTGCTTTTTCTGGATTACCAACATTAGTAATTCTATTTTTATCCATGTTGAGATCACTTCTCAGAATATTTTCCTGATTTTTACCCTTGTGAATATAATTAACCAGGTGTTTATGTTTTGCATACTCAGACAGCAAGATCATTAAAAAGTCCCATTAATATGATTAGATTAAATTTCACCGTTGAAGTTTTTTTTGACCGACTTCCTCTGACGATCGAGATACAGAAAATCGTACTGTTTGTCAGTTGCTTTTCTGTACTGCTCTTTAATAACACCTTGTTCGTTGGAAAGCATACCCAGCTCACGATTAACTGGAGTCGCGAAGAAAATGTAGTGAGAACAGATCAGCTGGAGATGCAGCTTCCATGATCACATACAAAACAGCTTACTTTACATCAAATGCGGCAATAATCTTAAATGAAAAGGATATCAAGGGTGCTTTAGATACAGCAACTGCTGATGAAATTGCGAGTAGAGTTGGAAGCTGGCTCTCCGAGGGAAGTGGTTGGGTAAATGAATCAGTGGACATGCATTATGTAAACAGGGTGAAGTATAAGCCATTAAGGGGTAGCTCTTATTTGGAGTTACCAAAAGAACTTTCTCAACACATGAAAGGTCTAATAAATATAAAAAATGAAAAAGATGATGAATGCTTTAGATGGTGTCATTTGGCATATAAATTTCCTGCTGCAAAAGATCCCCAAAGAATAACAAAGTACAAAAAGCACATTGTTGATCTTGATTACAGCGGAATTACATTTACTGTTACATTAAAGCAAATCCCAAAAATAGAAAAACAAAACAATATATGTTTGAAATATATTTGGATATGAAAAAAGTGGGGTGTATCCGCTGTACATATCAAAAAACAAAGTTGAAGAAGAATGCGATATGCATTTGATTGTCGAAGAAGGAAAAAAACATTATGTGTGGATAAACAATTTCAACAGTTTAATGTATAATCAAACATCTCATAAAGAAAAAAAATGGTTCTGCAAAACAAGAAAGTCTTGGAAAAGTATAAACCTGATTGTCTTTCTCTGAATGGCATGCAAGCAATAAAAATGCCTTTTGCGAGTGAAAAAGTTTTCTTTAAAAACTATGATAGGCAATTAATGGTTCCATTTGTTATATATGCTGACTTTGAATTAATAACGGAAAAAATATCTTCAGCTACGAATATTCCAAAAAACTCGTATACAGATGCATATCAGCAACATACTGATTGTAGTTATGGGTACAAGGTTGTCTGCTGCTATGATGACAAATATTCCAAACCGGTTGTAACATACAGAGGACCAAATGCCGTTTATACGTTTTTAGAACAAATGATAGAGGAAGAAAAATATTGTAAAAAACCCTGCAAATTCATGTTTTAAGAAAGATTTGACGATGACAGCAGCAGAAGAAAAAGAATTTAGTGCAGCCGAGAAATGTCATATTGCGATGAACGATGTATGACGTGTGATAGAGCAGTTAGAGATCATTGTCATATAACTGGGAAGTTTAGAGGAAGTGCCCACGATGCATGCAATCTCAGTTTCAAGTTAACTAAATAGATACCTCTTGTGTTTCATAACTTGAGAGGCTATGGCGCTCACTTTATAATGCAGCATATCGGAAAGTTAAAAAAAAGAAGATAAATGTTATACCAAATAACATGGAAAGGTATATGGCTTTCATGTTGGGGTCAAATTTGGTGTTCATAGATTGTTTCCAATTGATGTCACAGTCACTCGATAACTTGGTGAAAAACATTCCGTTGTTTAAATATATCTCTCAAGAATACTCTGATGAACAGTTAGAATTGTTGAAAAAGTAAAGGAGTTTACCCGTATGATTATATGGATAGCTTTGAATGTTTCGAGGAAAAACAATTGCCTGACAAGAAAAGCTTCTACTTTCAGTTAAATGATGCAAATATCTCAGATGAAGATTATGAGCATGCTAAAAAAATATGGAAGACGTTAAAAATCAAAAACATGGGGGAATATCATGATCTGTATTTAAAAAGCGATGTCTTGCTGCTAGCTGATGTTTTTGAGAAGTTCAGATGAATGTGTTTTGAGTATTACAAATTAGATCCTTGTCTTTACTTCAGCAGTTCCGGTTTATCTTGGGATGCCTGTTTGAAAATGACTGGGATTAAACTTGACTTGATTACTGATATTGATAAATATCCTGTTTGTAGAGAAAGGAATGAGAGGTGGCGTGAGTTATATTGCGACTAGATATTCGAAAGCTAATAATAAGTATATGGAAAACTATGATAGTAGTAAACAGAGCAAGTATATAATGTATCTTGATGCTAACAACTTGTACGGGTGGGCGATGTGTCAACCGCTACCAACTGGTAAACTTGCATATGATTATCCTCTCGCTCCGGAAAGTTTAAATATAAAAGATGAGTGGTTGTCAGACTACTGCAAGAACTTGAAGAGTAAGTTTGATTTCGGAACAAGTAAAATAAGGAAACTTGTTACTACATTGAAGGATAAGGAAAGATATGTTACACATTATAGAAATTTAAAGTTGTATGAAAGTTTGGGGTTGAAAGTGAAAAAGATACACAGGATACTCCAGTTTGATGAGTCTCAATGGTTGAAAGTGTATATCGACTTTAATACATATGCATTTTAATACTACAAAAAGAACATCAGGAAAAAACGCTTCGAAAAAGATTTCTTCAAGCTTATTAATAATTCGGTTTTTGGTAAGACGATGGAAAACCTGAGAAAAAGAGTTAATGTTAAGCTGACGCATGACGAGGAAGTCCTTTTGAAATATGCGGCAAGACCATCGTTTATTTCTTGTAAGATGTTTGGCGAAAACTTGTTTGCTATAAACAGAATAAAAGAAACACTTGTCTTAAATCGCCCTTGTTATGTTGTGTATTTTGGACTTGTCAAAATACTTGATCTATGATTTCCACTACTATTATGCTAAAAACAAATACAATGGAAAAGTTAAGCTGTTGTTTACCGACATTGATTCTCTGTGTTAAGTAATTAGAACAAAAGATGTATATGCTGATCTTTACAAAGACAAAGAACTTTTTGATAACAGTGATAATTTAAAAAGTGAGTTTTACTTCAGCGATAACAAAACGGTTATTGGTAAAATGAAAGATGAAGCCTGTGTTGTGGTGATCGTAGGGTTTGTTGGATTGAGGAGCAAGTCATACTCATACATTTTGGCTGATAATACTGAAACAAAGAAATGCATAGGTGTTAAAAAACGTGTTGTCAAAAAACAGATAACGCATGATAACTACAAAAATATTTTATTCACAGCAATAGTAACTCATCATAAGATCTAACAAACACAAGCTGGGCAGCTATGAAATTAATAAAAAAAGCTTGTCCGCATATGATGACAAAAGGTACATATTAGACAATGGCTGGGATACATTAGCATATAAATAATATAATATAATACTTTATATATGGAACAAACATTTGTGGAAGAGATATGTGAACAACTTGAGAAGTTGAAAGGCAAATATAGAAAAGCATTGTTGGCATGCAAACAGGGCCGGGTGGAATATGATGTGACTTGTGCTGATTTTGTATACTAAAAAAAGCTATTACAATTAGAAATTAATTAGTATCTAAAAAAAACTTGATCATACCAATAGAAAGCTTCTCAATTTAAAATGCAAAATATGCGAATGCAGAAAAATAAAATATTCCATGGGAAAATTTAATATGTATAGTGATGATGAAGATGATTGATCTGTTCCTTCAGATTTTGTTTAACAGTTGAGAAGCTTAATGTTGAAGTTATTTTAACAAAAGATTTCAATTCAGGCGATTGGGGAAAAAAAAGAGGACTTACTAAACTTCAGGTGCATCTCTACATTTCATTTCGGTAGAGGCATACCAAACGGGGTTCTAGTAATGTTCTTTCCCAGAATATGCTAGCAAGAGGACTTGCTAAACTTCAGATGTGTCTCTACATATATTTCGGTAGAGATATTTCAAAATGGGGTTCTGGTAATGTTTGTGGAGTTGCATGTTTAAAGCTGATCAAGAAATATTCAGAATTGAAAAAGTAGTACGACGTGATTACAAAAAGAAACAAGCATTAGTTAAATGGAAAGGTTACGATGAGGATTTCAATAGTTGGGTACCGTTTAAGGACATTCAAGATATAAAAGTGCGTTAAAGAGGTTTTGGGTTGTGTGATTTGAAAAGTTGCACCCTTCCAAAAAAAATATAGCAAGTATACAAACTGGAGTTCCGACTGAGTTTAACAGCCGAGACTAAACTCATCTGTGGTGCTGGGTTTAAAATATTTTGATTACCCGATCTGCAGTTGTTTTATTTGGGGTTGATTAAAAAAGTATCAATTATTTATAAGCAGTTTAGAAACTAGGGGTATCAGTGGGGTTTTCTTTGAGGGGGGTTGTAATGAGTTTTAAATTTGTTGGTTGGCTTGCTTAAACTTACTGACTCAATGCATAAAACGCCCTCAAAAAAACTGCGCTTAAACCCCTAGTTTGTATACTACTCCAGTGGTAGAGCGTCGGACTTTAGATCGAGAGGTTCGATCCTCGCCGTAGCCATGTTATTTATCTTTCAGCAGATAAATAATCCACATTGCTTATTACTGATTCTACCGAGGAAGCCATCAAAAATGATTAATATAAGTTGTAAGAACTTGTTTCATAATCGATGTAAAAATAAATATATTTAAATAAATATCACGCACGCGCTCTCGCGTATGAATATACATCACTATGTCAACGGACATACATGCTCGATGGCATAACATGTCTCTGTGTGTACGCCAGTTGACTTAGAATCAAAGCAAAGACTTTAGTAACACGTACATTTGAAATGTAATAATCGTTTACAGATTATAACTGACATACACTTGACTCAGTTTGAGTCCGTTTCATGCAGTGTGTGTCGAACATAGAAAATGAAAATGATTATGAAAAAAATTGTAATACTTACACATATGAATGTCACATATACGATACTACTATTAAAAACTAATATAATAATATAAATATGTTTTTTTGTCAGTTGACGATGAGGATTACATACAGGAAGATATTTTAAAAGGATTTTAAAAACGCCTCAATGAAAATAAACAAAGATTATACTGCAGTTCAGTATGTTATTTCAGTATACATCATTTCATTTTAACTTTGATAATTGATTATTGACAACTAATTAGTGTGAATCCCTGATTTTGAATAGGCGATATACAGGGGCTATCGCGACTTAAGTATACACGTTACATGTAAGAATAAATATATATACATGAAGCATTACCTTAAGCAATAACTCTGGTGTTACTAATCCGATGAGCTCTCATAGATATAAAGACTTTGGTCAAGTTTGGTTAAGATCGCATTAAAAAAAGGAAGGGGCTAGAGTTTCACAAGGCAAAAGTTAACGTACGGACAATGGACGACGGACAACACATCATCCCATTAGCTCTGCTGACCTTTGGCAAGTAGAGCTAATAATTATTACTATTATTATTACTATTACTATTATTATTATTATTATTATTATTTTTTATTAATATTGTTATTATTATTATTATTTATTATTATTATTATTATTATTATTATTTGTATTAATTATTATTATTATTACTATTATTATTATTATTATTATTATTATTATTATTATTATTATTATTAGTAGTAGTAGTAGTAGTAGTATTATAAAAGTAACGCATCGGTCTCATATCGTGTTCATTTGGTTAAGAAGTTATTTACTTTATTATTTTCAACATTATCCTACTAATACATGCATGATATTAATTAATGTAAATTATGGGATACTACTGTCAGTTGAGTGATTTAGAGAATAATACATGGATGGTGCGTTATTGTCCGTCATATCTGCCCGAGACTCCAATATAGGCCCGAAGGCTTTAGCCTGAAGGCCGATATTGGTCGAGGGCCGATATGACGGACAATAACGCACCACCCATGTTTTAATCCTTTTATCATATATATACGCATTTTCATTGTGATTTTATCTTCTTTTTTTAAAAATATATTGAACTGTTCATTTATAAAATAAAAAATAGATCTAGCAAAACTAAATGAACGAAAACCATAACACAGTTTTAACTTTAATTGTATTGTGTGTAGTTTATTCTTTCTTTCTTTTTTCAAATCGTCCATCCCATTCCTATTTCGATTTATTTATTTCCCGTTTCTTGCTGTTTCAGGTCATTTCTTTTAGCTGTCAGTATAATTATCTACTGGTAGTAGCTAACTTCACAGGATCGGGTGTTCAGTACGTCCCTTGAATGCTGAAACTCCTTTAATATTTAAAGGAATATGATGCGCATACCTATTCTCGATTAAGTACCAGCTGATGATGGCCTGGACTGATTTTATCGAGTCTAGCTAGTTTTGTCGGACTATACTCAGAATAAAAGCGTCCAATATACCGTCCAACTCCTTGACGCCAATTTCTTCAGTAGGCTAACTCTGGTCTCACCAGTCGAGCGAAACCACTCCGCGAACAATTTTAAGGCCAGATTTAGTCTTCTTTCTGTAGATTTAGTACCATTCCTTGTTTTGTTGACAAACGCTCCTAAGTCAGTTTCATTTACTTCATGGTGGATTTCCTCAACAAATAGTCCATATTAGTACAATAAGTAAAATAAGCTGTACAGTAAGAAATATAAAAAGATCGGACAGAGAAAGTAACATTCAAGTAGGACAGTCACAGGACATCACGAAAACAAAAGGGTGGACAATAGGGCTACCGCCATGGAACGGTCAGTGGCAAAGTAGGCCACAGGGGGTTTAAACCGGTTCTAGGGTGCACCAAACCTCACACTTACCCTACTGTCATCCCATTAAAACAGGACAGTGTAAATAAAGAAATCCCCGCCATGATCTAATCTCTAAACAACAAGGCAGCATCAATAGGCAATATAAGTAAAACACAAATATGCTCGTGTAAATATAATACAAAAAAACAATAGCCTAGAAAGCCACAATGAAGGTACTCAATGATTTGGCAGAAGCCAGAGCAGTAAGAGAATAAACCATTAAGGGCACGACAAGAAAGATCATGGACAAACATCAAACGCCACCGTCCCAATGGGCTTTAGGTAGGCGTCATCATAGGGTCCAAAGCCTGTCCGGTCCTCGTACAATTCAAGAGGAAAGCATAGTGGCGAACTGTAGCAGGGTCCACCACCAAGCATGCAGTACGTTGAAAAATGATAGGTCATAACCACTTTTGATAAACTTTTTAACAAGTTTAACAAAGATAGTATGAAAATGATCATGACCAAGAATCTTACGAAGTTTATAAATCACATCACCATAGAAGTCAGGTTGTGATAGTCCTTGTCGCAGAAGAGTCCTTAAATTACTTTTATATTTGGAAAGAAGATCAGTAAGCCACTGACGTTAACGTCTTCTCGCAGGGTTCCATTAAAACGCTTATTTAAATGACGTCAGTTATGTTAGATGACGTCACTTCGGTTACGTCATGTCATTGACGGTTCAGGTGGGAAGCAGAGTGGTTATTTAGCTCCGCCGTCTACTTTTCATAGCAACACATGACAACGGAAAGTAGTAAGTCATTTTCTATCAGAGTAAAAAAAAAGTGAAACGGCCGCCATTTTCTTTTTGTTTAAACTCATAATTTCGAAGATTCTGACAAATTTACATGATTAAAATCTCAGTTCTCCTTTAAGTTTCATCTTTAGCGGTATTGACTTTTAGAAGCTTTACTGCGCGAGAAATTGAAAGATTCACCCATTTAAAATTCCGAAGCGAGGAGAAATAACTCGTAAGAGATGCCATTGTTAAAATGCGTTTATAAAATGACAAAACTTGTGTTCTTTTTTAATTAAATACAAAGAGACGCTCAAAATATGTTGTTGAAGCTCATATTGTACATGACGTGTGCTTCATGTAACAAAAATCATGTTATTTCTTTATCAAAATTACACGCTAAAAAGAAAAAAAAATCGACTCGGCACTGTCGGTCAAAAAGTATAACGAGCGTCAGTGTCAGTGACCATCTACATATGCGAATTCGGTGAAGCATATTTAAAAAGATCCGACAGCTGTTCGATTTCTTGGTGTGCGTTTTGATGGCCCATCTGGTATGATAGTACTAATCCGAGCCTTCTCTGACCCTAAAAAGCACAGGAACTGGTCACTTTTAATTTTTAGATAATTATAATAACAGAGGGCAAAAATTAAAAGTGACCAGTTCCTGTGCTAAAAAGCCTCTGTTTTTAGTTTGTTGTTACTTTTTTTAGGCGTACACAGCCAGATCAAATTCAAAATCGTAAAAACTTCTGGTAAGGTCAGAGAAGGCTGGGATTATATACACCCCTGGTGTGCTAATGCTATATTTTTTTTTATTTGGCGAGCATCACCATATATATGCAGACATTTAATGTCAAAATATTAAAACAAAGCTGCAGTCCAATTTATTTGGCTTTCCCTCGGCGCATCCCTAACCACCACCCACCCCGCACGACTGAAAAATGGTCCTGAAGGGTTGGTCTCATTGGAATCTGGGAAACCGCCCTACTCCTACTCTTGGTTTATATTAAACATGCTTCGATAAATAAACTTTGGATAGGAGGATTTATGTCCACTTTCGATCGACGAGGCTAAAGGGAAATGACTAACACACTGTAGGAAACTCAGTGGCGCCGGTGAGGCTTGAACCCGGGTGGCATGGCGCGGCGGATTTGTAACCGGAGGCCCTGGGTTCAATCCTCCGTGGTGACACTGAGTTCCGTCGGTGTGTTCTTGGGCAAGACACTTTCCCTTAGCCTCGCCCGTCGGATGGGGACGTAAACCGGGCGGTCCCGTGTATCGGTCTATCCTCCGAGCACGTTAAAGAACCATAGGAATCTATTCGATAATAAGAGTAGGGCAGGTTCCCGGCTTCCTATGTATCCTTCCCCTCTCTCTGGGGCGGCTCTAAATAACCTATACTGTGTTGATGAGCCGTTAAACAACATTCAATTCAACTATATCCACTGTGCCACGCCGTCCCTTGACAAAAAAATGTAATGGCTTAGTATAGACATAGAAATATCAGTTTCCGGATTAATTAGTGGGAAGCGGTCACTAAATCTACCTTGAACTAGAAGTGTTTTCCATGGAAACACTTGTGTGGCCTGCCTTGTTCTTATTTCCAAGGTTAGGTTGCAGGTTTGTCTTATTAAAGGGCATAACTCTGCCAAAATGGAAGAAAGTCAGAGTTATTGCACATGTGTAACAACATTCCTTGAGTTGAGATGAAGATATGTGTGAAGTTTCATGAACATGCGTCAAATACAGCAGCAACGTTTAATACATATTCCTGGCTGCAGGTTAAAGCATGGCGGACGGACGACCATGGACAAAGTGATCCTTAAGTGTCTGCCATGCTAAGCAGGCGACACAAAAACAAGTGTTCAGTTCTCATATAAATATATTCATCATGAGAATATTTGTTATGCACTCTTTTCAACCCAATGAATTTTATTTTACCAGGCTAGACCAGTGACATTTGCTTTATCAGATGAATAATGCTAAATAAGTAAAACATGTTTCGAGACACTAATTTCAGTGCTTGATGTACACTTCAAGATGGACACATATGACATGTGTCCTTTTATTTACAAAATAGCTGTTTGAAAAGCTTGAATAAACGATAAATAGATTAAAATGACCTTGTGTTCCCCAAAGGCAGTTTTTCAGTTTTAGATAAGCAAATGGAAACATTTTTTATACATAGATAATCTAGGCGAGGGTTTATCATTTTTATAATACAACTGAACTAAAGAATATACTATTCAATATTTTATTTATATTTTTAAACTAAACTTCTATTATAATAAGACTACAATTATGACATTTACTACATACTTAATTACTCACTTTAAATGGGGTGGTCTGCCTCTAACCACAAAAAAATCAACAGTCATATATGGCCTAAAATGTGCTTAAATGATGTAAAACACCATTCAAACAAACAAATTACTTCAATATTATGCCAGATATTGCATGGCAAACCAAGGTTTTTGAATGTGAGCAGTATGACATTGTATACGGTACATTTGGTGTATTTTTTAACAGCTTTTTACACATTATATACATGATATATAGCCTCTGTGAGATATAAATTATGTTCATTTTGGTTCTTTAAAAAATAATGTCTGCTCAGTTCTCGGGGTTCGCCTAATTGAAATCACCATCAGACGGACACATCTCAAGCGTCATTACAAGAATATACTGTGTAACACATATGGTCGAAGAAAAAATAACCGCGTTTCTGATTTGGCCTAATTAAATTAATATATTTCATCTAGTTCAGAATCTTGCGATCACAGTATTGTCAACATTTTTGGTTAAATCCACACGTACTTCAGGGTTGCAAATGGTATTTGAAGAACGAAGGGCATCTCGAGATCAGATGATTCGTCTCTGAAATGAACAAAAAAGGTATTATTTTTTTTATTTAATTATATGCAAGCAGTTTTAAAGTGAAAATGATACTGGACTAATAAATTGTGATGCTAATGTTCGACAAAATCTTCAAGATTGCTGTGTCCCTTTAAAGTATTATTGTCCTATTATGTGTAACAGTAATGCGCAATTTAACTGGGGCGGGCAGTCTTATATCGATGTAAACTGACATCACAGAGAACCTTTCACGTTGTATCATCAACGTGTATCCATTGTTTTATGTGATAAAATAGAATTTCACAATATATATATATATATAAAAAAAAGAGTAAAGTATCCCAATGAGCTGGGACAATAGTTAGGCAAAAAACATATATATGTTTTTGTAACCTGGCCGACTCAATTATAACACACCTTTTTTTTTAAGTTAACTATCCCGCCAAATAACTACAAAATTACACTAGAAAATCGTTTATTGAAACTCTGTCCTTAGTGTTCAGGTCATATAACAATGTGTATGTGCCGATTAATATATAGGTTTATTAATAGGTTCTTAGAATACCTGTGATTGAATAAAATGAATTAAAATGAATTATGAGTTGGTAACTCTTAATTTGACGATCCAGTTTTGGGGTTTGCTGGTTTAATAAAGCCGTTTATATTGTGTATGTAGGGTTTGGATTCTCAAAATATGTAAGTTATGTATATACCTTTTCGTCAGTAGGTTTAGACACAGTGTACATAATGTTGTAAAATGTGGCTGTTGTTGGTGGGATAGCTACTTTAATGAGAATAACAAAACCCTGTACAAAGCGCGTTCTGCCACTCTAATACATCGGTATCTAATTATTCTCAAGCTTATTAAAATCTTCATTTATAAAAACCATGTTAAAGAACCACAGAAATGTATTCGATAGTAAGAATAGCCTAAGGTATGGGGAAACGGTCCCGAATTTCCTCTTTGGGGTGGCTCGAAATATTAATATTTGCTAGTAAGAGCTTAGGTAAGATTTTTTAATTCCCCTCTTTGGGGTGCCTCGAAATATTGATGTATTACGTTTAGTTACAATTAATTTGATGAAAATGTGCAATGAGCTGGTGTCATATTATTAGCCTAAGCTATATCACATTACACAGGGGTCAATTATACTAACGTTTATTGCTTTAGCTTATCCAGAGCAAGGCGCAGTCTCGGAACTGAAACTTGGAGATGTCACTTGACAGGAGATGGCAACATCTGCAAGGATCCCTGAAAGAAATATAAATTATTGTTTATTATTGTTTATATATTAGTTTGTGTTTGTTTGTTTGTGTGTGTGGAGGGGGTGGGGGAGGGGGGGGGGGGGTTCTGGGGGCGTGTGGAGGGGACAACAATGCATTTCTGCTCTGATGTCATAGAAATAATATATCAAGGGGGAGGGGGATGGGCGTGGGGCGAAGTGGGGAGAAGCCTTTGGTTAGCACTCTATATGATGTTGTATGTTTTGGTGTAATTAAGCGTGGATAGACGGTGTTTTTTTTTAATTGCTTGTCGAATATTTCGTGCACCCACCACACAAATATTAATAATAATAGAAACGTTCCTATGCCCATGTCAATTACATTTGATAAACATGCAGAAAGAAACACATTCATGGGTCAGGACAGAGTACATACCTTTACTTTAGGCTTTAATTTGTTTGCATCACCAGTGTCAATGTCACTAAATTAATCCAGCCTTCAGGCGAACGTGACATAATGTCGTACTGATCAATGAGTCATGAATGACGTTGATCAATGCGTGTATCTTGGTCTGATTTTTACCGTAAATATGCTAAAAAGTGTTTAAACATAGGACTGTACATCTGATTTACTGGCATTTTATCTCGGAGACAGGAAATACTTATGTCCGGGAGTAGAAAATATTCACGTTTTACGTTTCCATTGTTGCTTTTCAGTTTTGCTATTTATCTTGTAGCCGCCATTTTGAATATGAGTGTTTTGAGTGACAAAAATGGGTGACCATCTTTGAAAACGGTCTCAAAAAATGAGTAGTCATGAATTTTGCCGAAATTTTCAGGAAAGGTAGTAGAAGTACTGATCTATCATTTCTGTTAATTTAAGCCAAATCGGTGATGACCCATATTTCGTGACCGTTTTGAGAAATCGGTAATTTTGGAGTTTTAAAAAACTCAAAATTTCCGATCTTCACATTTGAACCGCAATTTAGGCTATGCAAAATATGCCAGTAGTGGTCAAAACGAATTCTAAGGGGATGTTTAACATATAAACTTACTTTATTCGTTGTCTGTGTTGTTTCTGCATTCAAAATTGGCTTAAGCTAACGTTTTTTAAAAGACATCTGCAATTTCCGCGTAACTGCACGTGAGTGCAAATTGGGACTACTTTGTGCCAAAACACTTGAAATTTAAAAGTGAGTTATGGGGCATATTCTCGAAAAAAGCTTCGGCTGCGTCCCACCTGCTTTTAACGTTAACTTTATGGTCTCAAAAACCGGTAAAACGAAATAAAATACGCCAATAATTGTAACGGGCAGGTGACCGGGCCAATAACGATCAGGTGACCGGGCCAATATGGATATGCATTTTCGGCCCGGTCACATGACCTCTCGAGAGCTCTTTCAGTTATTGTAGGGTGATTGTGTGCATATTGCGGGCCAAAAATGCGTATATATATTGATAAATATGGTTAATACCCCGCTGTGCCGATAATTACTGTTGCGCAATTTACCGTGGTACCCAATTAGACCGTTAATGACTATTACGTAATGACACTGATAATTGTCAACGGATTTGCATATAGAAGTTCATACCGCACAGAACAGAGAAAAACAGAAAAATATTTTGTTATGTACAATCTCAGGCAACATGAGTTACAGCATGAGAGAATTATTTTGCATGCAACAAATTATACAATTACTAATTCTGAATTAAAAAGGATCACACAGACGCGCTCGCACACACACACACACACACACACGTTTGTAATAAAATTCGGACAAACATTTTGGTTGTCGAATGAGTTAGAAGCTGCTTATATTTGATAACATTTGCGTGACGGTAAAAATACCGTGGAATGTATTTTTTTACGCAGAGGGTCGAAAGAGATAGTGAAATTCGTCGGCAATATCAAAGTCACACAGCGTACAGCGCCTTAAGTTGTACGGGATATTCGCAAACCTACCAGTTTCGATAGGAAATCTATGGTTAGTTGTTCGGAATTTGAATACATTAATATAGTAGTTTCTCGGTAACTTTAGATATGGTTCAAATGAAAGGTCGTCTTTGAATAGGTTATAATTACGCCCTGTGGACGAATTTTATAGGTCTGCCCTCCATGATTGGGTAAATTGATCGATTCAAGTTTTTTTAATGGATCGATGGACATATTTGCTTTGCAATAAATGGAGATTTGTCCAAATAGCGGAATTTCCTTTGTTGTTAAGTATATTTTGAATGTATTTTAACCACTTGTATTCGTAATTAGCTGTGTTAACCATTGATTCATAATATAAGTAACTAAGTTTTGTTTGTTTATCTTAGATCAATTTATGTAAGAAGGGGTGATTTTTTACTGTTTGTAATTCTTTTTAAAAAATCAGTATGTACATGTATTATATCTTAGTTTTCATATCCCCAAACTTCGCAATTTTAGCTTAATATTGGTAGAACACAATTTCTTTGTCTATTGTTCAAAGCAGACGAAATTATTTTTTAAAAATCCGAATTAAACTTCCTTTAAATCCATTTCGCATGTTGGTTGTAAGTTTTATACGTAGTATGTATGTGACAGTGAGCCCGTGTACATGTTGTTCCTGCACGATAAACCGGTTCTTCTATTTACATAAACACGCCAAATTTATTTAAGCGGGTACATATTTGACGATGTAAGTACCTTTTAAATATATTTTTCTATGTTTTAAATATTGTAAATGTAGCTTATGATGTATATCTTCCTTTAAGTTCAATATATTGTCTCCAAGCCGTGTCTTTAGGACGTCATACAGTAATTTATAATTATGAAAGGTTAATGTTTGTTAATTATTTTACCGATGCGTATGTTTTTTGTGTAAACGCGACAGATTCAACGTATACCTATTCAGTGTTGTAGTTTGCTACATCACCAATGCAACAAATAGACGTTATCTATATACTATGTCCTTGTTATTGTTATATTGTATAAACAAAACTGGAATTATTTAGGGGTTATGCGTTCACAAATACATCTAAATTATATAGGAAATGAAATGTTTTTTGAATTCGAAGTTTATACATATTAATCTCTTTTAAACATGTTCAAGAATGCTTCATTTCATTTTACTATACACCCGTTTGAATAACGGGACGTATTATGGTATGGGATTGTCCGTCCGTCCGTCCGCCGGTCTGTCCGTAAACACATTGCACGTAGTTAGTATAAATGATTAGAACGAAAGACGATTGTACACACATTGCCCGTAGTTAGTATAAATGATTAGAACGAAAGACGATTGTACACACATTGCACGTAGTTAGTATAAATGATTAGAACGAAAGACGATTGTACACACATTGCACGTAGTTTGTATAGATGATTAGAACGAAAGACGATTGTACACACATTACACGTAGTTAGTATAAAGGATCAGAACGAAAGACGATTGTACACACACTGCACGTAGTTAGTATAAAGGATCAGAACGAAAGACGAGTGTACACACACTGCACGTAGTTAGTATAAAGGATCAGAACGAAAGACGAGTGTACACACATTGCCCGTAGTTAGTATAAAGGATCAGAACGAAAGACGATTGTACACACATTGCCCGTAGTTAATATAAAGGATTAGAACGAAAGACGAGTGTACACACATTGTGCATAGTTATTATAGTACACACATTGTGCATAGTTAGTATAAATAATCAGAACTAAAGACAACGCATTGCCTGTAGTTAGTATAAGGATTCAGTACGAAAGACGGATGTACACACCTTGCCTGTAGTTAGTATAAGGGATTAGAACGAAAGACGATTGTACACACTTGCCCGTGGTTAGTATAAATCGTGAGAACGAAAACGATTGTACACACATTTCCCGTGGTAAGTATAAAGGATCAGAACGAAAGTTTAAAATACAATTTCATAAAGAGACTGAAGATAAAGCCCGAGTTAAACCAATAATTTAACCTAGTAAATTGGAAGTTTGCAACAAATTTTGTGAAAGTTGAGTTTTTTTCCATGCAGAACCACCAGACAACACATGAACATAATTGCACTTATATATCCAAATCAGTATACCCAGAATATTACAAAGGCTTGGAAATTGGTTTTGTTTTGAAATTACTTTTTTTGTTATGTTTTAAATGGATTTATGTTTTGCACAGTAACCAAACAACCACTTAAGCGAACTTAAAGATATAGCAAATACAAAATCAGCCTGAAATATTGATTGTGTGTGCTTCTATATAGCCAAGTTACAAGTTTAGTATAAGATAACGTTCATATTATGAAGGGAAGAGGCCTTAACTGATATATTTTAGCATTTATCAATTTATATTTCAAAAAGTACATTTTATCTCTATAAAAGTTAAACTGGTGCACAATAATGAATTAAACATATCGGATAGGCCACCGAGTTATACCATAACAATAGGAACCGTCCTTTTGACTTGAATGGAATGTTGTTTAACGGTTCATCAACACAGTATAGGTTATTTAGAGCCACCCCAGAGAGAGGGGGAGGATACATAGGAATCCGGGAACCGTGCCCTACTCTTATTATCGAATAGATTCATATGGTTCTTTAACGTGCTCGGAGGATAGAACGATACACGGGACCGCCCGGTTTACGTCCGCATCCGACGGACGAGGCTAATGGAAGTGTCTTGCCCAAGAACACACCGACGAAACTCAGTGGCACCACGGAGGATTGAACCCGGGGTCTCCGATTACAAATCCGCCGCGCTACAGACTGCGCTACGCCAGCCCTCCGTCCTTTTGAATTCACATGTCTGTTTACATATTATGTTATCATTAGGTAAATCGATAAATTATACTCAACCATCTAATTTTTTTGGAACTTTTTCAGAGAATCAGTGTGGTGTGCAAATCTTGTGAAGAAAATTAGATTGTTAGTATCGTTCTCAAACTCGGCGTCACAACAGAAGGGACTCTCAAATTCGGTGTCACAACAGAAGGGCTTCTCAAACTCAGCGTCACAACAGAAGGGCTCTTGTCGAAAACCACACGCCGCGAGAGATTGTTATCATTCTCAAACTCAGCGTCTAAACAGAAGAATTGTCAAATTAGAAGTCTCAACAGAAGAGCTTATGGAACTCGGAGTCACAATAGAAAGGCTTCTCAAACTAAGCGGCACAACAGAAATCAGTGGAGCCAGTGGGACTTGAACCCGGATCTAACGGTTTCAAGTCCACCTGGCTATCCAGTGGGTCACACCAGCCCCCATTTGTCACTAGGATTTCGGTCCCTGTGCAAAGGTAACTGTAGCCACGACTATAATGTTATTTGCCTTATTCAGGTTAGCAATTGTTCTATTTAATTTCGGCAGAGATTACGTTGCGCTGAAATGTGAACGTTGTAAATGTTGCAGTCGATGTGTTAAACTTCTTTTGTAGTTAATCTACGTACTCCCGCAGGTGACATGTAGAAGTAATTAATCAGCATAACTGTGCACTTAAAATAAATTTAAAACTCCAACATGATTAATAATGCAAGTGGATTATATGCCTGACAAGGATTTGAAGGAAGTTACGGTCTTATCTCGAATACAGAAAGATCATTATTCCCTACGTACTGAACTCGAGGTAAAATAGAGCGGGGTAATAGCTAAATCAATATATGAACAGATGATTACATTCCCGGGGTTATCGGTTTTGGTGCAAGATTTATATAACATTTATTAAACATTTTATATTTGCATTGAAGCCATTTGTTCAAGGCTTTATCCAATTCTTATAAAGCTGGATTGAATGTAATACATTTTACGGGTAACACGTAGCAAGAAAGGAAGTAAAACCAGTAACAATTATTTAAAAAATAAAATCAACACATTTATTCAAATACTACAATGAAACATATTCACTTACAGATAATACATAAACTGGATCCAGTACTTCTTTAAAATCCGACATATGAATCAAGTCCAAATAATATTGGTAAATGTCCTTTTAATCTTAATTGCCAAGTGTCCCTTTAATCTTAATTGCCAAGTGTCCCTTTAATCAGAGTTGTCAAGTGTCCCTTTAATCCAATTTCATTTCAAATCTTTCCTGGTTTATTCATTCACAATTGTTCAAATGTCCAAATAATCCACTGTCACTTTTTTTTATAGCCGAGCACACTAATTTGTTATCATCCAATATTTTGCAATTTTTCAATTAAATAATGAACCAGATACTCCAAGTTGAATACTAATACTGAAACCGCGAAGTTTTACTAACGTCAGCATTATATACGAACATTCTAGATTAAAGAATGTTGTGTAACAATCTACAAATCTCAGTATGTAAACAATAATTTAGAAATTACTAGAATCAGCTATTTATATGTGCGCTATTAATAGAAACAATCTGACAGCTGGATCAATAAACATGTACACTAATATTATAGGTTATTGCATTTGTATGGCTAAATATTACTTGGAACGAGTTGTTTTGGCAAAGGACGACGAGCTTGCGAGTCGTCCTGCGCCAAAACAACGAGTTCCAAGTAATATTTAGCCATACAAATTCAATAACCTTTTTATTGTATACTTTCATATTGTTTTTGATCAATGTTAATTGTATGACTATTACTTTTCATTGTATTTGTGTTATTTTTATAGCTTTTGATGGAATTCCTATCTTGCCATTCAGTTTCATTTTGTGTGGATGATTATTTTGCGCGAAACCGACGTCGACGTCGGATGACGTCATTAAAAACAGCAAGCGATTTTCTGAAGTTTGTTTACCATTCGATAACGTTAAAAACAGTGGGTGAGTGACCATTTGAATTATGTTATCAATTTTTGCCATGAAAGGTTGAAAAAAAACTCGTATTTTTTTGTTGACACTATAGGAAGGATTCCGTTATTTTTATTTGAAAGTAGTTCCTTATTTCTATTTCGCGGCTCTTAGCAAGCACGAGCAAAAGTTCCCGTGCAATATCAATGCGTGCAATATCGTAGAATATTGCACGCTTAGC
This sequence comes from Cyrtodaria siliqua, assembly GCA_037043455.1. NCBI lineage: Eukaryota > Metazoa > Mollusca > Bivalvia > Adapedonta > Hiatellidae > Cyrtodaria > Cyrtodaria siliqua. The sequence continues at coordinate 174,441 of JAWPHD010001209.1, forward strand.
TCAATGCAAACTAAACGGGACAATATGAAAGTATACAATATAGCATTAAATGCATGAGGGCAACATATAATAAATATTTATTTTGTTTAAAAGGAGATTTAAAAGTAGACTCGTTTTTCCTTTGTCAGCGATCATCTACTTTCGCTTCAATTACCACATTGCGGACTGATGGCATGGTATGTCTACACCACCAGTGTCAGTAGAGAGACGAATAAAAAATAAACACATCCCAAATCCTTGGTAGGCTTACACGTGTACTGATTTTTCTCCTTCAACATCATTGGAATATTTTTTTTGAATTAAATCATTTCTAATTTAATATTTCTCTTGTAGATTAGTCTATTCTTCTATAAGATTCAGTTAGTCGATTTTTTGTTACCTGTTATTGTTAGAAAAGGAGTGACAACAAACTGTACAACCCGTATGCCGGTGACAGGTAAAAGGCAATAATGTAAAACAAACTAGTATACTGAAGCCATTTAAGAACTTCATTTTGAGGGGCTTATTTTTAAAATGTACTAATGTCAGTTTCAACAACCAGTTTCACTATCATATTCCGCCCAATGTATATGCACAAAACAGATACAACCAAATGATATAGAACCTAATATTGAAGCCGGTCACCCGAGGGATAGACTAATTCACAGACGAATAGGTCCATTACACTATATCTTCTCCCTTATCAACCAGTATTAAGGAGATACCATAGGAACAGACGTCCATCGCGAAAAAATTTCTACATGTTACTTAGTGTAAAACAATCCGTTCCAATGGTTTCTCCTAGGTTTTATCAGAAACTGTTTTATGTCAGAGATAATATTTACATTCACTCGATACCTTTAAAGGAGGCGGAGCTACTGCGAACGCATCCACTGTACAAGTTAAACACAGAGGAGTGATCAATTATTCTTTCGGACCAACACACTATATGGGGCTGTGATTATCTAAGGTTATTTAAAGGTGCCCCAGAGAGCGGGGGAAATATGTCCAAATAGCAAAATCTCAATTAAATGGGACTGTCCTCATCAAACGAACAATGTTAATGAAATGTCTTGACCATCTGCACACCGAAACACCCAGTGGTGAAAGTAAAACGCGAACATGTGATCTCTGAATTGAATTCTTACCATGCAACCCAGCTAACATCTGGTCAATGTAACCTCAACTGGAAGCATACCAGTAAAGTTCAGCGCCTGTTCTGATTTAAATATGCTACTCGCCAAGAGAACAAGAAAACAATATACATGTTGGTCTTCCATTGTGTGTGGCGGCTTATTACTGAATTCTGCTTTACTAAAGCTCAGCATTAATAACCTTTATCGGATGGCTTGACGATCAATTCAGGAGTATTGGGGCGCAGTATCTGTTGGATGGTTGGTTGGTGGGAATTAGTAATGTACCAAATAATCCTCAACTGACCAATTATCGTTTATCTAGTAATCAGACATTCATTACGTGATCATCGCAAAATTGTAAAACTAGCAATTTCATTATCGCTGAAAACAAGCATATACAAGAATCAGTCGAATTACTATAATTAACTACAAAATAAACTCTCTTTTATATACATCGCTTACGAAATAATACAACACACCACACAGCTTATACAAATCACTATGGGTGGCGTGGTTAAACCTGGTGCATCCATCTAGTCGCAGTGGCGCCCAACTGTATTACACTGACATAACTTAATGCGGTGTTTTTATTCCAGAGGTATTAGCCTTGTGAAAAGATATGGTCAGATATTGGAACCCGTTAACTGAACTGAAGTAATCGTCACTTCTATTTAGCAAACGGGTTCCAATTTTTTCCAAGTTTGTCAAAAAAGTAATCTTTTGCCCTTGTTTAAATAAAAATGTCATGCCTAGTCCATGTTGTAAGTCGCACACACAATTGCGGGTCTTTTGTTCAAGGTCATGCAGTTTTCATGTCCATTCCATAACTCCTAAACCGCTTAAGATAATGAGATGAAACTTAATTTGCATATGTGTTTTCAAAGGACCGTGTGATGTAATGTTTGTTTTCATTTCTATAACAATGTTCAACAAGTTCAGATATTGGGACGAAACTATGTGTTTAAGTGTCATTAATATAGGGTGTGCACAACATTAATGGTCGGTCTAAAGATTAAGGTCAATATCATGTTTTATTTCTGTCCTTAACTTCTAAACTCCCGAGAACACCGTATACCACTGATATGTGTAAGCAGACTATGTGTTGAACACCAAATACCAGGTCATGCTTTGATTATTCGAAGTTCAGCTAGTTAGCGGAGGACCGACATTTGCTTTAAAGGAAAATAAGAGCTTAACATCGAAGGAAAACATATTTTCTAATACAGCTTTACTTGTAGTAAAGATGCTTGGTTAATTCGGGAGCTAGTGTGACCCAGTGGAGAGATGGTTACACTTGACATCCGAAGATCACTGGTTCGAGCCACGCCAATGCCATTGAGTTGCTTTTGTGTTTTCTTGCGCAAGACAATTTCCTTTGGCTTTGTCCGTCAGATATCCTGTTAATTGGGTGGTCCAAAATATCAGAGATGATCCTCCTAGCATGTTAAACAACAATTAGAATCTGTTTGATAGTAACAGTAGGGCAGGGTTCCAGGATCCCTTTATATCCTTCCCCTCTTACTGGGGTGGCTCTAAATATCCATAATGGGTTCATGAGACGTTAAACAACAGTTCAACTGTGTTTTTCTTTGTACATATTATTGATGGAATGAATCATGTCTTCCTCACGTTATTTTCATTGTTACAGGTATGAGAGTCATTGTAACCGTTAGAGCGTCCTCAGCCTCTCTTGTTGTGCAATATTGCCTGATGAAACAATAGCATACAATAATAGTCACTAATTATACGTATCATACATTAATAAATATTACTTTTTCTCACTTTCTTTAACGTTTTCAACAATAAAAACAATCGAGTATTGGAAATGCCCACAAATCGACGGCAATATTTACCGATCCCGAGAATGTTAACGGTATTACACATTTGGAGGTTTGTGTTTACTGTTTGGGTGTGGTTACACAAATAATTACTGCCTCACCTTAGCTGTTAAATGGAATGGCATAAACGGCCCTTTTAAAGTTTTGTGCATGTTTTATTTCTTTGAAATGGAATTTATTTACAGGTAGGGGATTATTTTCATTTGCAGTCAAGTGTACGCCGATTAAATAACAGTTTCAATCGTTCCAGACCACGTTGGCAGTATTCTAAAAAGAAAATGGGTGCTACATTGAAGTATCGGTAACAGCGGTAAGTTGCTTGACCGTAATAACTACTGGGCTAGAGATTGCCAAAATATCGAGATACGTTAGTTTTGCTTTTCACACATTACAAAAGTCGACGTTTAATTATTGTAAACCGTTATATATAGCGCGCTTACAATATCGCGGACGTATGCGCAGCGGGCACAGATTTGTATCGCAAAACGGCGAATATTATATTAATATAAAAATCTGAAATATGACCCCATTTGGAATCGAACCTGGGACCTTGGACGTGTTGCATATAAGTAGTATAGATAGTGTACCGTTGCAGTTTTCCTCGCTCGCTCGCGACAAGCAATCAATGCAAACAGTTATCATTTGTCTCCAGCTGCCTCAATAAAAATGCAAGCACCAAATGGTATATTTGATATCAGACACCTTTTACAACTGTACAAACTGCTTAATCACCCTCAGCTTAGGAAAAACAAGACACCTTTTACAACTGTACAAACTGCTTAATCACCCTCAGCTTAGGAAAAACTTTACCCATAGACACCCCCCTTCCCCCCCTTCCCCCCCCCCCCCCCCCCCCCCCACCTATCTATTAAACCTTAGTTAATCGCCCTCCGCATTAAACCTTAGTTAATCGCCCTCCGCTTAGGAAGAACTTTACCCAAACCCTCACTATCTATTATATTTTGTGAATCACTAAAACATTTGAAATTATCAAGCAAACCACCCCCCCCCCCCCCCCCCACCTATCTATTAAACCTTAGTTAATCGCCCTCCGCATTAAACCTTAGTTAATCGCCCTCCGCTTAGGAAGAACTTTACCCAAACCCTCACTATCTATTATTTTTTGTGAATCACTAAAACATTTGAAATTATCAAGCAAAGTCAGACGGAACCGGACAGTAGTCTTCATCATCGCTGTACATATCGTATTTTATCATGAGGTATTTTCTTTTCTTAGACTTTGCTATTTTGTATTTTAGTTCAAGAAGCTCTTCCCTGTTTTTATCCAGCTCTTGTTGGTACTTATTCATTTCAACCAGCGATCGTCTTTGCTTGTTAACTTTGCTTTTTTTTGGTGTCCATAAAATCATCACGAACTACCTCATATTCTACTTGGAGTTGCTTGCCTTTTATCAATTCTCTTCTGTATTTATCTTCTAATTTGTTAAGTTTTTCGCAGACCTTTTTTAATCTTTCTTGTTCCATATATAATATTACTATACATAATTTATTTTTAAGTTCTTATGTAATATTTTCAATACCCTTAAATGGGACCCAACTATTAAAATCCTCATTGTAACCCTTCCATTTAATCAATGCTTGTTTATTTTTGTAATCACGTCGTATTACTTTTTCAATCCTGAATATTTCTTGCTTTGCTTTTATCATTTCTAATTCATAAAAGCTTCCATCAATGTTTTGGTTGTTTAAATCTTTGATTTTATATGTCACAGGATATGTATATTGAATTTCATCAACAACAAATATTTCTTCAGTCCAATTTGGAGTATAACCTTTCTCAAACGTTGTTTTATATTTGCTGATCTAACATTATCCCCTATTTTAAACTTTGGCTTAATTTGATTACTTCTCATTTTTCCATACACGTTGAAATACACCATTCCTTTATTATTTTCATCACTTGCTTCATTTGGTGTCATTTTAATACTCCGATGTTTTGTATTATTGTACTTATCAATCATCATCTGTAGCACGTCTAAATATGTATAATATTGTTTGCTGTGATATATTTCCACAATCTCTCTTTTAACGTTCTATTAAATCGGAACTGTTTGAATATTTTATTGTAAAATTCTAATCCCTGGTCAACCCACAGCAATTTACATTGTCTTTCCATACTTATGATTTTTTGGAATGCTTTGGTAATTTCTAAACCAGTTTTATTTGGAACCGGCACAACCCAAGCAAATTTACTAAATACTTCAATAACAGTAAGCAAGTATTTAGTACCTTTATTATACTTTGAAAACGATTGCATATCAACCAAGTCAGCAGACATTATTTTATCAATTTCATTAACAATCACACGGCATTGAGTGAACTTTCTGTGTATAGGCTTATGAAGTACATCTGCTAACTTGTCAGTCCATCTCAACGCCTTTTTTCGTTTTTTGATGCTCCAAGACCAAGTTTGTATTTATTACTAATAACCGGCTTAACAATTAAATGCTTAGCAATTTTTTCCCCAAGTGATTTAGACTTACTTGTTTTTGAACCGGACAGTAAGCTTTTATCACACATTGATTTATTACTAGGATTTTCGTCATAACAATAATCATGCTCTTTGCAAACAGCATCTAACTCATTTGCCGGTTCTCCGCTATCAAGTGGGTTACCCGGACCGCAATATTTGTAACCAGGAATTGTTAACCCCTTTTTAGGCAATAAAGGAAGTAACACTTTATGAATATCAATATTTCCACCTTGTATACTTTTAACAAACTGTGGTTTTAATAGTAATACCACAAGATGCACAAGTTGCTTTAAACATTGTTCTACCATTTTTTGTCAACATATACTGAGGATTAACATTTTTAATACAGTAACTCATATATAATATAATTAGATAAATATGATTTTATAATGTTTTTATTTTCTATTGGCTTGTAAGGTTTTAGTATTTTATAAAGTACATCATAAGTCTTATGTCCATCTTGTAATTTTTTAATGAAGAATTGACAGAAATATTCACATAGGACACTTGTTTTATCTTGATACTGAATATTGTTATATTTTATGTTGGGCGTGTACGTTAAAACTTCTTTTAGTGGACTTAAGCCAAACGGACCGAAGTAATAATTATCATAGTAACAAATCCAGTGTGTGCCAGGTCCAGTATGATCATCAAGATTAATAATACCAGATTTTTGTTTATTTTGTTTTATCGGTAATTTGTTTTTGCTAAAAACTCCTGCTTGACCCATTTCATTATATCTAAGTTAGAGATAGGCTCGTTCTTAAAAACTATTTTTTTTACGAATGGGATACTTCTATATGGCCTTATTTGTGAATCTACTTGTAAACCATTTCCACGATCAACTCTTAGTCCTTTCCCCTTTCTGTCTACTTGCAAACCATTTCCCGTTAAGCCATTAATAAGAGATCCTAATGATGCAAGAAGTCCAAGAATTCCTCCGTCTTGTTGTTGTTGCCTTGTCAGTTTAACAGGGCAGCAACCTTTAGACGTCATAAGTTTTTTCATTTGTGAAATTGTTAACGCCTCCGAATCAATTAGTGCTTTTTTATCACTAGGCACGGTTAGCATCCCATTTCCAAATAGTTAGCCAATTCCAGTACTTGCCAGACCACTAAGTGCTCCTGTTGCTAGAGGTCCAAATATCTTTGGAGCAAATTTAGCAACTGTTGGTAAAATTGTTTTAGTTAACAAACCAGCTAATGCTCCCAAAAAGCCTCCATTTTTAGACTGAGAACTCATTTGCGATTTTAATATATTTATGTCTAACCCAAGTCCACTGTTTATAGCTTTACCAATGTTTTTAATTTGAGTTGTTGTTAACAACAAAGGAAAATCCCCAGTTAGTTGGTTATTATTTAACCTAAGTGTTAATTCACTCTTGTTCTCATAAGCCCTCGCTAAACTCTGTTTTTGACAATCTGTTAAACTTACTGAATAATATTGGTAAGTCATATATATTATAAGTTAGATTAAACAATAACTAGTTAATTTCCAACAATATCAGTAACAACATTTTCCTTGTTTAAGACTAAAGCATAAACTTTATATCTAGCGGTAGGAACGTTATTTAGTTTATATCTCAAACTTAGTTGTTTTGGATAAACACTGACTTCATTACCTGTGTAACTTAAATCGAAATATATTATTCCGAAGAGATTTTAAAATTACTCGCATTGAGTAAAGTTCCAATGTTTTATCATTTTGTTTGTAAGAATAATTAATAACGTCTCTAAATTTTCGTATGATATTATCATAACTGTATTCGCTTTCTGGATAATAAACTTCATTTCCAACTTCTAGTCTGACCGATTGTAAATAACAATTAGCATCAGCATCATTTAGTTTAAACGTATGTAAAAGGTGAGGGTTTTGCGTTTAAGAAGAACTATTTTCTGCTCGTTGTAAATACACAAAAACGTGTTTGGATTTTTTTAACACCAGCCGTTATTCTAAATACAGATTCTGTTAGTTGAGTACTTCCACTTTATTGTATCATTTCACGGAGGTAGGTCCATTTTGTTGATGTCATGTGATTGGTCATAACGTAAACCAAACCATCTGAGTTAAATATCATCCTAGGTATCCACAAATCTTATATATTAATAACTACTCGACCATCATCACCACTTGATTTGAAAATTAGCACATTATCATCTGTTAGTTGCAAACTGATTTGAATTTGGCTAGGAGGCAGCATGTTTGTTTCTAAACCTTCAAAGAAGAAATATTTGTTTAATGGAATTATAGAGTCAACTTTTTTATTAGTTATGATTAAAGCATGACGAGCAGTAAATCATAGGTTATAACCAGCTTGATCATCTCGAGATTCCGCAGCAGTCGTATTATCCAATCAAAAGTATTCGTTTGTTCTGGTTGTCTTTGAATAGTCGTCAGAAATTTCAAGCAAGTTTTTGACATTAACAAATCTGTGATGATTATTCCATCGTAAACTATTTTTCCATTTCGCTTTACTTGCATTTGATCAATCAATGAAGCTGCATCGTTAATTAAAGCAATTTTGTCAGCGTCTGCGAAAGCGGTTCCATCAGCAAGCTTGTTTACTTGAAAACTTATTTCAAAATAAGCGTTATACCAATCAATGTGAGAACTTTTATAATTTATTGTAAATTGATAACCGTTTTTCATTTGTCTAGTAGCATTTCCAGGTTGTGCTATAGGAGTATCTAACTGAATAGGTGTATGGTCGTATAGGGTATTATAATTTTCACTTCGATACATCTATATATACTATTAATTAGATTATTTTTTTATTAATTAATAGTTAAATTCTTGTATGAACATTTGTACTTTTGATTCCCCTCCAGTAGTTGCTGTTTCAGTAAGTAAAACAATAATAGCTGAAAAAAAGACAATCATAGAAGTTTTAAACAACTTCTTTCATATGTCCAAACTACCATAGAACTAGCAAATGACGAAGAGATAATCAGAATTGCCTTTAATAAAATGTTAGAAATTCAAAAGAATGATAACTTTACAGAGTCTTTGGAAATGTATATGACCAAATTTAAGTTAAACGGTCATGGCATCCAGTCATAATTCTTTTTTAACTTTTCCCCAAATTATTTCATACTTTTCTCTAGTAGGTTTTGTTTTAATCATTTTTGTTTATTTTTTTATTTTTAGCATGTCAAATATTTTTTGAAAATCTAATCAAATTTGATTGATCTTTTTCGACCCTCTATTTTATCAAAAATCTTTACAATTTTGTAAAACAGCTCTTCAAATCTTTGTCTTTCCGTAGGAGATAAATTATATTTCATAAAATGTTTTTATATGTGGTATTTTCTAAGATAAACAGTTTTCTTGCGATTGTAATTATAACCAGCAATACGATTGTAACAACCCTTAAAACAGATGCGTTTGTTATCAAGAACTTCATAAGTACCATTACAATGTATGCATGCAAACGTGTACTTGTAGCAAAGCTTGGTTCCAGCACAAAATGTACAAAGCTTCTTTTTATTAGCCATGCAAAATAAAATGCAATCTAAACACACTCCAGGGGGATCAATAATATCCAAAACTCTTTCACAATATTGGGATTTGTTCTACTAGGGAACAAATACTAATTATTTCAGGGGGTGGAAATCAGCGATTATTATGAACGTGTAATTCTAACGCATAACCTCTCTTTGCAGTGACCGCTATATTTATTGGAATAAGCTGGCCATGGCTTCAACAATATATAGTGTAAAATAAAATGTGTAGTTAATCAAATTGGAACATTTCAGGTAAATCCAATGTTCATAGTCCAAACTAAATTTAAATTGTAACTGACCACTGTACAGTGTAAACCCTGGGAACAGATGTTCACAAAGACTCCAAACTAAGTTTAAATTGTAACTGACTACTGTACAGTGTAAACCCTGGGAACAGATGTTCACAAAGACAAGTCTTAAAATTAAAAACGTCTTGCATAGAAAATAACAAAGTTCTTAGAATATTTTAACTACACTATGCTGTGTCCGCGAAATACCGCGACACAAAGTTCATAGACGATTTTAAAGTTCTTCACGTTCCGATACCACAACGTCTTGCACAGTCAATAGTAGTATTTGAAAACTTCTTGTAGGATTGCACCAATGTGATCCACCGCAAACGAGATCCGGATGAAGCCATGACGACGACGACAGACCACTAGTCATCACATCTCCTCATGCATCGATACCACAAAGTCTTGCACCGTCAAAAGTAGTATTTGAAAACTTCTTGTAGATCAAAAACTTTTAGGAAAATCAAATGAAACATGCTCGAAAGTTGATTTTAAAAATATGAATAAACTTAACAGGGAGTAACTAGTTTTTACAAAATTTAAAGATCTAACTGAAAAAATTATAACCACGGCACAACAACTAAAATTATCATGGAAAATTAAAAAGGAAGAAATAAGCAAGTTTCGTGCTTTCTGTGACAAAACAATTTCATCAGCAACTCGTGGTTTTATAACTGAAAATTATTTTATTGCTTATTAGACAAAGGAATTGATATTATTGTTTATGCTGGTTTAATAAAAATAATGTAATCTAACCAGGGAGCAAATATTTTACTTTGAAATAATTAAATAAAATAATTATAGGTTTAAAAAAACAATCTCATGTAATATTACATAATGAGAATCCAAGAAATTGAAAAATCACCAAAACAATATAGCAAGGTGTATAAAGTAGATGTTGTGAGTAATGATCCACTTGCCCAGCTACAAAAACCACAGCCGGTAGCTTTAAAATTTCCTTAAAAAAGAACTAGCACAGACGGGTGGCTTTAAATTAAGTGTTGATGTGAAACATACTTTTAAAAAAACATCGATGGGGAACAAAGAAACATACGCTGCAATCACATATAAAGCATACAAAACAGCTTACTTTAATTCTAAAGCGGCAACAATATTATTCGAACATAATATTACCGAGGCGCTGGACAAAGCACGTGAAGAAATTATAACTAGAGTTGGAAATTGGATTCAGATGGGAAGTGGTTGGCAAATTGAGGTACTAAATCGAGTAAAAAGAAATATAAAAAGATCGGACAGGGAAAGTAGCATTCAAGGAGGACAGTCAACCACAAAACACAGAAGCAAACACGCAAACAGACAAACAAGAAGGCAAAAGCAATAATAAATGCAAACGACATCACAAACACAAAAGGGTTGACAATAGGGCTACCGCCTTGGAACGGTCAGTGGCAAAGTAGGCCACTGGGGGTTTAAACCGGTTCTAGGGTGAACCAAACCTCACAGTTACCCTACTGTCATCCCATTAAAACAGGACGGTGTCAATAAAGAAATCCCCGCCATGATCTAATCTCTAACCAACAAGGCAGCATCAATAGGCAATATAAGTAAAAGGAAATATAAAAAGATCGGACAGGGAAAGTAGCATTCAAGGAGGACAGTCAACCACAAAACACAGAAACAAACACGCAAACAGACAAACACGAAGGCAAAAGCAATAATTAATGCAAACGACATCACAAACACAAAATAGTTGACAATAGGGCTACCGCCTTTGAACGGTCAGTGGCAAAGTAGGCCACTGGGGGTTTAAACCGGTTCTAGGATGCACCAAACCTCACACTTACCCTACTGTCATCCCATTAAAACTGGACAGTGTATATAAAGAAATCCCCGCCATGATCTAATCTTAACCAACAAGGCAGCATCAATAGGCAATATCAGTAAAACACAAATATGCTCGTGTAAATATAATACAAAAAAACAATAGCCTAGAAAGCCACAATGAAGGTACTCAATGACTTGGCAGAAGCCAGAGCAGTAGGAGAATAAACCATTAAGAGCACGGCAAGAAAGATCATGAACAAACATCAAATGCCACCGTCCCAATGGGCTTTAGGTAGGCGTCAACCTAGGGTCCACAGCCAATATGCTCGTGTAAATATAATACAAAAAAACAATAGTCTAGAAAGCCACAATGAAGGTACTCAATGACTTGGCAAAAACCAGAGCAGTAAGAGAATACACCATTAAGGGCACGACAAGAAAGATCATGGACAAACATCAAACGCCACCGTCCCAATGGGCTTTAGGTAGGCGTCATCAAAGAGTCCATAGCCTGTCCGGACATCGTACAATTAAAGAGGAAAGCATAGTGGCGAACTGTAAAAGGGTCCACCACCAAGCATGCAGTACGTTGCAAAATGATAGGGTCGTAACCTCTTTTGATAAACTTTTTAGTAAGTTTGACAAAGATAGTATGAAAGTGATCATGACCCAGAATCTTAAGTTTATAAATCACATCACCATAGAAGTCAGGTTGTGATAGTCCTTGTCGCAGAAGAGTCCCTAAATTACTTTTATATTTGGAAAGAAGATCAGGGTTACGATAATACAATTTTGCAAAGGTTTTACGGAGTTTATGGTAACGGTAACCCTGATTGAGTAACTTTTTAGTTATACAAAGATTACGAATATTAAAGTCCTCAATTCGAGTACAAGCTCTAGAAAAACAAATAAGTTAAGACACATACACCGCATAAGAAGTTGCTCGGGGAACATCCCCATCCAATTGGGGATAATTAACAATGTCAAAATTAAAATCATCTCTCTTGTCATAGATTTTGCTAATTATTTTACCATTTTCAATCGAGAGATCTAAATCAAGAAAAGAAGCGTTATTATCAGATATATTAGCAGTTTATTTTGCTTATCGTTTACACTAGCCTTGAAAGTAGTGCACCGAGTGATATGTGCGGAAACAACATCATTCCCAGTAGAATTAACTGGAGTATACGAATTGGTGCTGCCGAGTTCCAGAGATAAAACGTTGACGTAATGTAGGCGTCAAACACTAATTACATTATTAGCTGCTTTATCTGCAGGAACTAAAACAAATTTATTATGAAATTCCTGAATTCCCGATTTTAAATTACGAAACGAAAACCTAGGTCTCGGAGGTAGTAAATAGGGATTAGCATTATAAAAGTGAATACGTGTATATATAATTTTCGGAATTGACTTTTTCCAAGTAGAAAATGAGTTTGGGTCCTCATGTTCTCTACGACACCATTTGATACTAAAATCTTCAATGGAGTGGGCGATCTGGGCACAACAGGCATTAAAATCAATAGTTGAAGGTAATCTATATTTAGGACCTTTCGAAAACAAATGCCGAATACGTTTATCAATAATATCAAAATTACCAGTGATGACATGACCTGCTCCAGCATAGCAAAATTTTGATGTGTTGCATTCACATTCCTTAGGAGTATTATGTACTATATCAAGGTCAGAAACTATTTTGTTGTAGTTGAAAATAATATTTCTAATAGGCTTTTTATACTTATAACAAATTACAGGACTTTCGGAATTTTTGAAATATTTTGGGATAGAATCAACTACATGAGTATCTCGAAAAATAGTAGGCATGTCAATGAAATCATTACATTTATTAATATATAGTAGTTTTAGAAAATGCCTGACGTGATCAGACTCCTTGTCAATATGGTGTCGGAGAACATGCTGTGTATAGCTTTGAACTATGGAAGCAGTGTTATACAGGGGATCTGTACGAATGAAAATGTTGTCGGCTTCCTCGTCGATCAACTTTAGTGATGAAATGGACAAAGAGGTAAGCCGTGAAAGCATAAAGTGCTTTCCAGACTGTTTAAAAATAGTATGTAAATCAGTGACAGAAATAATTACACGCGATTTACGTTTGATGTTACCATTACGCCTTAGACCATGAGACCTAGATTTACGCTTTCGAATAGAAAATATAGAAAAAATGTCAATATTAGGATCTTTAGAAATATTTCCTTCTTGATAAATATTGTCATTAAGGCCGAGTGGATAAGGTGTCTGTAAGTTTTTCATCCACTTAAGTTCTGCAATATGTCTAGCTTTTATTTTAAATCTTTTAGTAGTATCATTATCAAAAAGTATATATTCAACCGGTTGAACAGTTACTTTACTAAAATTATGACCTGACTGACGAAAGTGTTGGTACAAGCAATTTTTTAACTTTTTAGGATTACTTGCATTATATTTGTGTTCACGAAATCGAACTTTTAAGGATCGACCTGTTTGTCTAATACATGATAATGAGGAAAGTTAAGGAAACCCTAATAAAATGGGCCAAAATGTCGATAAGCACAAAACCTTCAACGCGGTATATGAAACACACGTGTTTAAGGAAAAACTGGATCAATGAATGTCATACAATCCCTGTATGATGTAAAATAGTAATATTGATTGGATGTACGGGGAGACTTTTTACGGTCGCCACACGGCACAAACAACACTATTGTGCGATAAAAAGAAATATAAAAAGTACAAGCCTTTACGAGGTAGCTCTTATTTGAATTTACCAACATAACTTGCTAAATATAAAAAATGAAAAAGATAACGAGTGCTTTAGATGGTGTTATTTGGCTTATAAATTTCCTGTTAAAAAAGATCTTCAAAGAATAACAAGTATAAAAACCATATTGGTGATCTTGATTACAAGGGAGTAACATTTCCTGTTACAATACAAGAAATCCCCAAAAAAGAAAAAGAAAACATTTGTTTTAACATATTTGGATAGGAAAATAATCAAGTATACCCTTTGTACACTAGAAAATAAAGCAGAGGAAACATGTGATATGCTTTGATCACCGATAAAGAAAAAAATCATTATGTATGGATAAAAAATGTTAACAGGTTAATGTTTATTCAAACATTACATACATTCAAATAAAAAATGGTTTTGTAAAACATGCTTGCATTGCTTTAAATAAGAAAGGGTGCTAAAAGACCACAAGCCTGTTTGTCTTTCACTTAACGGAAAACAAGCAGTAGAGATGCCAAACAAAGATGAGTAGGTTTATTTTAAAAACTACGACAGGCAGCTAATGGTTCCGTTTGTTATATATGCTGATTTTGAAGCAGTAACCGAAAGTATTTCTTCAGCTTTTAAAAATCCTAAAGAATCATACACGGAAGCATACCAGCAACATACTGATTGCGGCTATGGGTATAAGGTTGTTTGTTGTTATGATGATCAATATTCAAAACCAGTTGTAATGTACAGAGGACCAAATGCTGTTTACAAGTTTTTAGAAAAAATGATAGAGGGAAGAAAAGTGGTGCAAGAAAAATATGAATGCACATTTTAAGAAAGATTTGGTGATGTCGTCGGAAGAAGAAGCTAAATTCCAAATATCTAAACCATGTCATATTTGTGGCAATGGTTTTGTAACAACTCTCAAAAAATGCGGGTCGTACATGCAGTAGCATATGAAAACTGTATTGAAAAGTTAGAGATCATTGTCATATAACTGGAAAGTATAGGGGAAGCGCTCACGAAACATGTAATATTAATTTCAGGCTGACTAAACAAATACCTGTTGTGTTTCATAACTTCAGAGGATATGATTCTCACTTTATAATGCAACACATCGGAAAGTTTAAACAAAACATAAATGTTATACCAAATAACATGAAAAAGTACATGGCTTTTATGTTAGGACAAAGTTTGGTGTTTATTGACAGTTTTCAGTTTATGTCTCAATCTTCAGAAAATTTAATAAAAAACATCCCCTCGTTTCAATACACCTCGCAAGAATACTTTGATGACAAGCTAGAATTAATGAAAAGAAAAGGTGTTTATCCTTATGATTACATGCACAGTTTTAAACGTTTCAAGGAAACAAAATTACCCGGTAAAATAGCTTTTATTCTCAAATTAAATGACGAGCACATTTCAGATGCAGATTATGAGCACGCTAAATAAATATGGAAAACATTCAAGATTAAAACTATGGGAGAATACCATGGTCTGTATCTTAAGACTGATGTACTGCTGCTTAAAAATGACTGGAATTAAGCTTGACTTAATCACTGATATTGATCAATATTTGTTTGTGGAAAAAGGATTAAGAGGTGGTACGAGTTATATTGCAAACAGATATTCAAAGGCTAATAATAAATATATGAAAACCACTATGACAAGAAAAAAGAAAGCAAGTACATAATATACCTTGATGCTAATAATTTGTATGTATGGGCTATATGCCAACCACTATCTACTGGTAACTTTAAGTGGGTTGATAAGTTTGAAAAAAGAAAATCAAATTACATTGTTGAGTGCGATATCGAGTATCCCAAAAAACTGCATGACTCGCATAATGATTATCCTCTTGCTCCAGACAGTTTAAGTGGTTGTCAGACAGTTGTGAAAAATTAAAACAAAAGTTTAAATTGATTGGGACATTGCAATGTTAATAAACTTGTTACGACGTTGAAAAATAAAGAAAAGTATGTCGTGCATTTTAAAAACTTAAAATTGCATAAAAAGCTTGGATTGAAGGTAACAAAATACATCGAATACTACAGTTTGATGAATCAAAGTAGTTAAAGACATACATATACTTTAATATTGCCAAGAGAACAGCTGGTAAAAATGCTTTTGAAAAGGATTTCTTCAAACTGATGAACAATTCAGTTTTTGATAAAACTATGGAAAATTTGAGAAAAATAATTAATGTTAAATTAACTCACGACGAGGAGGTTCTATTAAAATATGCAGCAAAACCTTCATTTATTTCTTGTAAAATGTTTAATGAAAATTTATTTGCCATAAACAGAATAAAAGAACGATTAGTTTTAAATCGTCCTTGTTATGTTGGCATGTGTATTTTAGACTTGTCAAATAATTTGATGTATGATTTTCATTACAACTATATCAAAAACAAATATGATAAAAAAGATAAATTATTATTTACTGACACTGATTCCTTGTGCTACGAAATAAAGACGAAAGATGTGTATGTAGACTTTTACAAGGATAAAGAACTTTTTGATAATTGTGATTATGATCCAAAAAGTAAGTTTCAATTTAATGATAATAAAAAGGTTATTGGCAAGACGAAAGTTGAAACTTGTGGTATACCTATTGTTGAATTTGTTGGACTACGAAGTAAACTATATTCGTATATGTTAGATAATGAGGTTAGTACAAAAAAATGCAAGGCTCTTAAAATGTGTGTTGTTAAAAAAATATAACGCATGATAACTACAAACATATTTTACTCACAGCAACGGAAGCTCATCACAAGATGAAAGTTATCAGATCTAACAAACACAAGCTGAACAGTTATGTAAAACACAAAAATAGTTTGTCAGCTTATGATGATAAAAGGTACATACTAGATAATGGGCAAGATACATTGGCGTATAAGTAAATTCCATGGTATGTGCAACGATGATGAAGACTACTGTTCGGTTCCGTCTGACTTTGCTTAATAATTTGCAAATGTTTTAGTTATGTACAAAAATTAATAGATAGTGGGGGTATGGGTAAAGTTCTTCCTAAACGGAGTACGATTAACTAAGGTTTAATAGATAGTGGGGGTATGGGTAAAACTTATCCGAGCGGAGGGCGATAAAGCAGTTCGTACAGTTGTAAAGGTGTCTGATATCAAATATGCCGTCACCATGTGGTGCTTGCATTTTTGTTGAGGCAGCTGGAGACAACTGATAACTGTTTGATTGTGTGTTGCGAGGGAGGTAAACTGCTCCAGTACTCTCACTATATATACTACTCATATATATGCTGAACTTTCGGCCACCGCAATGCTGTGTTAATAAACATGTGTAGATACAATACGCGATGTTTATAAACGTCCAATGCCTTGCACAATTTTCTCATTTTGAATTGAATTACAGTACTGTATGAGCTACCAACTCAAACATCATTCTACGCATATTCAAGTATGGCATAATAGTCTAGCGTTCGCATCGCATGCGGGAGGTCGTATGTTGAAACTCCGGCCGGGTCATACTAAAGACTTGATAAAAAAAAGTGTACTTGTAGCCCAATTCAATATTTCTTCTCTTTTAATTTCATGACAGTGGTGTGACTTCTCACTTCACGACTTCATTTCTTCATGACTTAAAACGTTATGACATTTAATTCAGGAAGTCGAAGTTTTAAGTTGGGGCAGCCCCACCCCACACACCCACCCATACCCACACCAACCCTCCACCACTCCATTCACTGGGTTCATTCAACATAAACCTTGGCGAAGCGCTAGTATACATGTACATTTCTCAAAGAAAAGTATTTATAGCAACTAACACATCTGATTATCGGGTTGCTGAAATCAAAACTGAAAACAATAGACTTCCCGTGTCGTCTATTTTTTTTAAACTTTATAAATAACTCGGCATATGCCGCAAACCACAAATCGTAATGCTGCTGGTATTTTCAATGTAATTTATGTCAATATTTAATTGTGTCATCGTGTTAATAAAAAACAATCTTTATAGTTATATGCAACATGTAAACAGGGCTTTAATTAGAGCCTCAGATGTAAATAACTATACGGTTTGGTTCATTTACGGTAGCACATAATCAGCAATAAATTTGTTGTTAGATACCATATAGTTTGTTTGTTTGTATGGTGTTTTACGTCATTTTCAAAACATGTAAGGTTATATATGACGGTCGATTTTTTGGTGGAGGCAGACCACCCGCTTTTCCTGGGTAGAACTAGAGCACACGGCGCCCACCCCCCCCCCCCCCCCACCCCACTTAAAAATTCCGGATCATACATTCCGGACCGAAGCACCCCCCCACCCCCTCTAAAAATTCCGGATCATACATTCCGGACCGAAGCGAAGGTCCATACATTATTTGTTAAATATTACATATTTGTCTGTGATTTGTATAGGAAATACTGCGAATAGAAAAGCTATATCTACTCATTTGCTCTACTAGGAAATATCTCCCAGTACGCAACATTGCTCGGCCTTTTCCGTCAGTGACGGAAACGCCAAAAGACGTTCCGATTGTTTTACGGACGTCGTCGTCAGATTTCGCCACTACGGATGATTATGGAAATTAACGAAGAGTTCCGGTTCCACTTGTTTTGTTTGTATGACGTAACGTCGTCTTGGCGTTCTCGTGCAAATTATTGTAAAAAGGTGTGAATCATTAGAAATATTATTCTAACACGACCTCCGCAGTCTTTCATATACACAAAGAAGAGAGACAGCTGTATATACAGCTGTTTACATACAGCTGTTCCATTAATCCCCGCGTATATTTCATCCGTTGAAAGCGCCATGTTACATGACGTCACTTGGTAAATATACGTCATGAAGACAAACTCAACAGTAATGTTAATGAAATGTTAATTACAACAAACTTGCCATGCTCCCAAACCGTGCACACATCCGATATAAACCCATCATATGCATCAGTACATATAAAATGAATAAGCATCTTGAACAGGTGAGAACGTTTGACGTCATACAGCGCAAGCTATATGACGTAAGCAATGACTTAATTGTTTGTCACGTGACTACTAGTGTATTGAAACGCAGAACTTCGCATACTGGGAGCCCAATGGAACAGCCTGTAAACATAGCAGCCTGATTACCTGGACCTGCCCCAACAATAGCGTAAACAATTGGATTATTGTTGATAGAATCGAAATAATAAATACGTACCTGTATTTTATCGGTGAATAAAATACAGTTAGTCGTTCGGATGCGATTAATTAAATCACTCTTGCTAACGCACTCGTTATTAAATTACTACGCATCCGAACTCCTAACTGTATTTTATTCACCGATAAAACATAGGTACATATTTATTATTTCTTAAATAAAATATCATTTTAAATTATGTAAATATATAGTTTAATAACCAGTGTTTTTGTGATACTGAAAATATCTCCCTCGGTAGAAAAATGGCCCCGATATAAGAACTCGTTCTCCGCACTCGTTCTTATATCGGGGCTATTTCTCTCGTGCTCCACACTCGTTCTTATATCGGGGCCATTTCTCTACCGTGGGAGATATTTCCCGTAACTCAAAAACACTGGTTATTAAACTCTATTTAGTAGCATAGTGATAACCTGTAGTGTGATACAGGTTATTGTAAGAAAATGAAGGTACTATGTATATATTATTGATCGGTATATAATAAAATTAAATACCATAGAGCCTTATTTATCACATGAAGTTAACTCGGGCTCGATGGTTATTATATACATCATCTCATCTCCCAATGAGGCTGCCGTCTCAATTAATATATTTCTATATCTTCCATCACACCCTCACGGCAAAGTTCGAGCAGGTCAAAAATGAACATTCTAGATAATAATATGTGTAGCTTTTGCAATATTTTACCTGAAACCATACATCACTTGTTTTGGAAATGTGAAGTTGTAAAACAGTTTTGGTCATATCTTGCAGAATACATTACAAATAAATGTAATATACCTTTGACCATTTGGGCAGAAACAGATATATTATTTGGAAATAATAAATTTGATATCACTTTGAGCAAAATTATCATGCAAGCCGAACTTTTTATATATCAGCAAAAGATGCAAAAGCAAAACCCATTACTAGATATCTTTAAAAAACATATTATATCTTTATACAAAGTGGAAAAGTGGATAGCATATAAAAAAATTAAAAGTAAAAAAAAATTGAAGCCAAGTGTTGTCGATATATGAGCATTGGTAAAATAGGACAATAAAATAGATAGATATAGACTTTTTATTAAACATGTCAAAGTTCAGGGACACCATAACAATCATCATAGTAAAACACTGTTGTCTACTTCTCAGCTTTTTACTTAAGTTTGTAATTTTTCCTGTCGTTATATATATGCTCCAGAAAATGTTTTGTATAATTGTTTCCCCACACCCATCCCCCACCGGAAAGAAAAGCAATCCATGCATATTCCGAAGGGTTTATTATCTCAATAGCAGGATATACAAAACAATACATACAGTGAGTGTGTAGATAATGAGTTATGTGTGTACATATGTGTATATCTGCAAAGTTGTATATACTTGAGAATATATTATGGATGCATGTATACAGATAATGGGTAGAATATTTAAACATAATATAGAATGGGAATATTTGAGAATATATGGACATGTGTCTATACATTACATAATACTTTTACATACATATATGTGTGTGTGTATGTGTAGATGTGTATGTAGATATGTTGATATGATATATAAATGTGCATACGTGTGAATAAATTGATACAAATCTATACATAATAGTACATTTAAATATACTGACACATGTCAAAACATAAACCACATGATGGCGCACCACTTTGTTTGCTCTACAGTAATCTATTTTGCTAAATAATATAATTTTTACCTTCCTATACAATTATTTAAAATATTAAAGATTAAAATACTGTATACCTATGCTCAGTTAATTTTAAGGGGACACTTGGCAATCTTAATTAGTTTAAAACTCATAGTGTCCTGTTGGTCTTCAATATGACTTACATACTTTTAGTCATTAAAGTTAAGTGTTTAAATAGTTCAAGGTAGATGTAAATTGATTTTACATATTACTATATTTTGATAATAATGCATTAGTTGTATACTTGAACATTTAGATGGAATATGGAAGAGGGTTGAAATCTCAAGTTTTTGTTTGATCCTATGCAGGTGGTTCTAAAGTCAAAATGAGCATGATGAGGCACGTTTAATAACCGAGATAATTATTTTAATGCTTGAATGTAACTCGAGTTCGCCATGTGTCCCTTTAACAAAACAGAATAAAACGCAAGAGCTGATTAATGAGTATGACTACACCTTGTTTGCAGTATATATGTAATTGTTCTCAATATGTAAAATAAGATGTATGTGCTCTGTTTGTATATGTAATGGATACTTCAGAAAGAAAAAAAGTGCGTGTGATTTTTAGGAATAGTTATAAACTAGAATTTATGATCGATCGGTATGTACACTTTTAATTAAAAAATAAATAAAGAATTAACAATCGTGCATATAGATATGTACTATGTGTAGATATTGTTTTCTATAATGCAGTAAGTGTTAAGACACTTACCTTATTCTCACACTATTCAACACGACTCAAATAAGAAAATAAAATAAAGGTACATACGAAAAAGTATTTCTAATTGAATAGTCTATACATTTGTGATGCATTTTTCTGACATAAAAAAAAATAACACACTGAATTCTTTTGTTTTTTAAAACGAATGCGTATAATCAGTGTACACAAACACACTTATGTTTAAGCAAACAAATACCAATACGATGTCTTTACAAAATAGCTTATTTCTCATCTAATATAGTATTTATCTATCTATCTATCTTCCTTTAATTCCAAACCCTCATGGGGACCTAGGAATGGCGCACGTCTATCTGACATAGGCGTGTTAATAGAATAAAAGTAAGCAAGTAAAGATTAAAAATAAAAACAACTCTGGGGCTACTTATGGCGAGTCATGTTCCACTATGCTAACTTCAGAGTTGAACAGCTCTATATAATTATTGAGTAGGAAGGGGATATCTGAGGGAAGGGCATTCCAGTGAACTATTGTTCGGGGGGAAATACGAATACTTATAATAGTCGGATGTCGTGCCTATTACTCTAAATTGAAGTGGATGTAGATGTCTAGATCGTCTGTTCGTCATTGTCATATAGTCCTCAAGTGGGATAGCTACAAGACTGTTGGTGATCGTGTAGCAGAGGGAGAGTCTACTATCTATACGTCGCTGGTGAAGTCTTCTATTTCAAGGAGTGGAGCATCTCTATGATGCTTGAAGTCTGTCCATAGTCGTGTTTTGCCCATCGAGCTGCCCTGCGTTGGACAGCTTCGATCTGGTTTATGTAACATTCATTGTGGGGAGACCAGACATTGGAGCAGTACTCGAGCTGCGGTCGGACTAACGTTTTTCAGGCCATAGACGTAAATGGTTCTGAGTGTACTTTGATGTTTCTGCGAAGGAATCCTAATGTTTGATTTGCTTTCTTGGTGATTCTGTATATGTGTGTGTTCCACGTTAGATCGTCTGAGATGTAAACGCCAAGATATTTTGCTGATGTTGTTGCTTTGAGTTTTGTATTATGGAGGTAATATGAAGTGGCTATGGGTGTTTTAGACTTGGTGATATGGATGACTTGGCATTTTGTGGGTTTAAATTCCATTTTGTTTCCCATTTTTCAAGTTTGGTTAGATAATTTTGTAGTGTTTCTGATTGTTTTTCTGAAGTGATTGTAATGTATATGGCAGTGTCATCTGCAAATAGCCTAACCCGGGAATTGACATCTATTTGGAGGTCATTTATATATGCAAGAAACAGTATTGGGCCGAGGACAGATCTTTGTGGCACTCCAGAAGAAACAGGTAATGATGATGACGTGGATCCGTTGATAACCACCCTCTGTGTGCGGTTGTCTAAGAATGACTTTATCCATATGAGAGTATTCCCTCTGATCCCATATTCACTCAGCATGAGAATCAGTTCTCATGGCTGACCTTATCAAATGCTTTGCTGAAATCAAGTAGAATCAGGTATATTTGTTTCTTGGAGTGAACACCTTTGAATAGTTAATCCATAAGCATTATGAGCTGCGTTTCACACGACCGTTTTTCACGGAAACCATGTTGTAATTCATAAAAGATTCCTAGTCTATTGAAGTGTTTAACGATTGAGGAGGCGACAATATGTTCTAGGGTTTTACAGAGAATGCATATGAGGGAGATAGGTCGGTAGTTTGCAGGGTTGGATTTGTCGCCGTTTTTAAATGCTGGAGTAACATTTGCATTTGTCCATATAGAGGGTAATTCTCCAGTTTTAACTGATTTCTTGAAAGCTATGTAATGGGTTTCATTTGGTCCGGGCCTGCAGCTTTATATGGGTTTAAAACAGTTTTTTTTTATTCCCTTGGTGGATATTTCAATTTCAGGCATTTTACTGTGTGCCTTACATTCCTCTTGGATTTGTTGACCGTCATCTCCTAAGTTCTGGAGTTTTATTTTACTTAAGGACTTTATGGATAGTGGTGACTTTGGGCTAAATACTGATTATAACTGTTCGTTCAGTAGTATTGTCGCCTTCTTTACATCATGTTGGTGGCAGATGTTGTCCTTTTTTAAAGGAGCTACACTTGTTGAGTCTTGTTTTGAGTGTTTTGTTTTAGTAGGATGTACACTTTCTTAGTGTTTGGTGTGTTTGTGTTTTGTGTGTTGTTACTATCTTTGTTTACATTCAGAATGCCTTCAAGATAGTTTGGTATGCAAGTTTTGTTCTTTTGCGTGCTAAGTGTTTGATGTTTTTGTAATGTTCCTTGTCTTTTGATCTGTTTGATGTGCGTTGCTTTTTGTATAGCCTATCACGTTTTCTATACAGGCGTTTTAGTTCTCGTGTGATCCAGGGGAGTTTGTCCCTTGTCTGTGTCATTTTGGTTGGCACAAACTTCTGGCATGCTGTATCTAGTGTGTTTGCGAAGTCATTCCAGAGATCTTCGGTGTTGAGTGTGTCATATTTTTGGGATTTTAACATATCCTGATGATAATCAAGTATCATGGACTTCATCCCATCCCAGTCAGTCATTTTGTATAAGGATATCTGTCTGGGTTTCTGAGGTTTTAGTTTGGCAGAGACATTAACATCTATCTGGACGATGTCATGGGCACTTAAGCCTGGTATGGTTGTGGTTTTGTTTATGAGTGTGGGGTTGTTTGTGAGGAAGAGATCAAGAATGTGTTTGTCTATTGTGGGTGTTTTGACCATCTGTTGTAAATTGCTGTCTTTTAGTGTGTTAATGAAATCCCTATAGTAGGTTGGGTGTTTACAGTCTGGAGTGGTGGACATTTTCTCCCAGTCCATCTTGGGCATGTTGAAATCACCTTCAACCCATATATTTGTGTTTGCTTTTGTGGAAAGTTCTAGTGATTTGCTGAATTCAAGTGAGCACTGTGGGTCGTGTTCATGTGGTTTATAGTATGCCCCAATGATGAATGGTTTGCATCCTATCAGTTCTATTTTTATCCACAGGTTTTCACAGTCTGTGCGATACTCTATGATTTCTTGTGCTATTCACCCTTTTGTCATTATCAAATCTCGCTCTCGTTTTTCGCGAGTTCGTTCGGGGTGTCTCAACAATAACTCTGTATAGTGAATATACAGTGTTTATTTGTTTGAGACAAACTTTAGAACGTATCATGCAAAAATATTGTGCGAGTGCTGTTTCTGGTTGTGTTAGTAATATAAGCTGTCAGACTATTGACCTTTTCTTGGTAAAATGGCTTTTTTATTGGCATTATAATGATACCTTGAAGTTGAAAGTAGGTAGATGTGCGTTACTCAAAGATCATACTCCTCGTGTTTCGTAAATTATTTAAAGTAATTAACTTTACTTATTGCACTTAAATAAGTAAGTCCCTGCATTTAAATCACATTTAACAAGTTTAATATATATATATAACCTTCTTGTAAACAGGAACGGTTCATATTAATATTTTTTACCAGTAGTTTGAGAGTCCAATGCTGTAAATGCTGAGTTTTAAATTCACCACTAAAACGTGATAAGTATATACATTCTCCTTCATATAAATATATTCCACAAACGAATATGTATCGCAAAAGGTCACTTACTGTTGATACTTGTTACGACAATTATTATGTAAAATAATTAACAGGACTCTGCAATATATTGTTATTCCTACCACAGTATAAGATTTCATAAATCATAGGACCTACATAGATATATATATAGCCATGCCAAAGACAATTAATGCACAGTTGCTTATGTTCAGTTTATGGCAGGTTGTTTATTGTAGTCAAAAGAAATAAAGGGTTTCTCCAATAGTAATAATGCGGTACCCCGTGGCTAATTGGCTATCCAAAGCAGGATGTTTCTTTCGATCAAAGAGGCAATAAATAACAAACACTGGCTACCCGTGGTGTGTTGACATCATATATTTACAGTATACATTGTGTAATATTTTATGCATACATGTTTTATGTATAACGTGGGAAAGCTGTTTGTCGTTGTGTTATTAATATGAGCTGTCAGATTATTGAATTTGCCGGTGTTAAATGTGGTGTTTATTTGTAATTATGATGATATTTTGAAACCGAAAGTAGGTAGCCTGTACGTTACCTAAGATACTGTTGATGTTCCTGACGTTACTCGAAGATAATACTTATTGTGTTTCATAACTTGATTTAAAGGTTCGTTTATCTGCAAGACCGATGTAAAATGTGACACGAAATACTTAATTTCGAATTAAATTTAAATAACAAACAAGCATGCAACAGACTTAGGTGTTTTGTTGTGTTTTTTTTTGATAAATCCGACTGAACGTAATCTATTTGTAATGTGTTTAGTTTCACAAATGCATACTATAAATAAAATTGAAAATTAAAACAGTTAGCTGAAGTTATTCTTTTACCCTCGTCGTATGGCACAAATTAAAATATGACAAAATTATAGTAAATATCTGATCTCAACACACCACGCGTAGCCAGTGTTTGTGATTTATGGCCTCTATGATCTGAACAAACATCCTGCTTAGGACAGCCAATTAGCCACGGGGTATCGCATTATTATGATTGGAGAAACCCCTTAACTTTTGATTGCAATAAACAACCTGTAATAAAACTCAACATAAGCGACTGTTCAGTTAATTGCTTTTAGCATGGCTACATATCTATGTTGGTCTTATAATTTATGAAATCTTATCGTAGGAATAAAAAATATATTGCAGAGTTATGTTAATTATTTTATATATGTCGTAACAATTATCAATTCGCTTGTGGAATATACTTTTATGAACATTATCAGGGAGTAAGTGTTATCAGGAATAAGTATACTATAATCCATGACTTTATTTAAAGGAGAATTTATAGACTTTCAAACTACTGATGCTTAATTATCCTTTTATTTTTTATTTTATAACTGGTAGACAAGATTAATATGAACCGTTCCTGTTTACAAGAAAGTTATACTGTATATATAACTTGGTAAATATGATTAAAATGCAGGGACGTATTTAAGTGTAACAAGTAAAGTTAATTACTTTAAATAATTTATTAAACACGAGGTTTATGATCTTTGAGTAACGCACATCTACTTACTTTCGGTTTCAAGATATCGTTATAATGGCAATAAAAAAGTCATTTTACCCAGAAAATGTCAATATTTCGACAGCTTATATTACTAACACAACTAGAAACAGCACTCGCATGACATTTTTGCATGATACGTTCTAAAATGTGTCTAAAACAAATAAACACGGTATACTCACTATACAGAGTTAGTGTTGAGACACCCAAACTCGAAATCTCGCGAAAAACGAGAGCGAGATTTGATAATGGCAAAATCGAGAATTATCGAAACCTGGACTGCGATAAAAACGCCGCCCCCATTTTGACCTATTTTATCTTTTCTGTATGTGTTGGGTTTTAGCCAGGATTCAGTGCCTATTATGCAATCTCCACGCAGAGTTATCGTTCCTTGCACTCACATATATCTCTGCTAACTACTAAATTACAAGATTTTGCTAAAACCTGTTAAATTGAAATATGTTTGCCTGAATCTTATTTACTTCTTGTGTACATATAATTTTCAGAATATCTGCAAATTAGATGTTGCAAGATTTGAAATAATGCATGAAAACAATTTAGTTTTAATCGGGACTATTTTACTATAAAAATAAAACGTACTTTGGTCTCATCAATCGAAATGCATATGTAAACATTTCAAACCATAGAAATAAAAATTGAAATTATTTAATATAGGTCTATATTTTATCTTTGCAGATCACGTAAAGGATTTATTATAAACATCGTCATAACTTTTGTTGAATAATCACGTGACCTAACCGTTCATCCTACTTCCTTTGACGTTGACAGAGTCAAACGAGGAACGAGTGTACTGTGGGTAGAGATTGCCTATTATGATGTCTGCTTTTGTTGAGTTGACCAAGTTTTCATATTCTTTTTTTTTGTCTACTATTGATTTTTGCAACTTATGACCAGCACTTTTAGTAACCTTTTGATTTTGTTTTGTTTAGATGTCTTTGGCTGGGTTGCTTTTTGTTTGGAGATTGGTGTTGAAGTAAGTGTATGTTGTGTTGTTTTGATGGGTGTGTTGCTAGGCTTTCATATGGGTTTGTTGTTTCGAATGAGTCTAAGCTACGCGTTAGGTTGGATGCGACATTAATGTTATCGCAAGCCAAGCATTGCCAGACACTGGATTTGCTCGAGTCATTACCAAGTCTGTCATAAATGCTGTCAGTTATGTTTTGACAGTCAGCATGGTACCATGTGAGGCAGGAGTCACATTCGACACATTTGCAGGTCCATGTAACTTGGGTATGACAACTTCCACATGGGAAGATTGTCGAATTGTTTCCGTCTAGTACTACTTGTACTTGCGTTCGTCCAGGGTTTGACTCGACATTAAAAGAAGTTTTTAATTTAACCCCGTAACTACAATGTCTCAGTCTGTTACACGGAATTTGATTGGACTAGACTTTTGACCCTGTTAATTAACAATGCAGGTGCACCCATATTTATAGGTGCACCTGTAAAATTGTAGATGCGCCTATATATTCTATAGGTGCACCTATATATTTTACGGGTGCACCTACAATTTTATAGATGAACCTACAATTTTACAGGTGCACCAATAAAAAGTATAGATGCACCTATACTTTTTATAGGTGCACCTACATTTGTAGTTTTGACCCCGATCGTACCCCATTATACGGATGCTCAAAGATTTCTCCCATTCCCAAGCGTTTATCGAAATTAATCTGACAGTAAATCGCTTAGAAGATTGTTTTGTCAGACATTGGTTTCTTTTAGAGCTGCAAATTAGGTAATAAAACAGTTATTTCATGGGTGTTTTGGGAACAGTGAAAACTATTGTCCCTCGGAATCGGGGATGACATTTAGAACTGTTGCCCTCGGCCTATCGGCCTCTGGCAACTGAACAGTTCTAAAGTCGTCCCGATGCTCCAAGATGGTCTTAATACCCCGAAAACAGGGGCCATCATCAAATTTGCTGCAAAGCTGCGGCAAAGCTGCGGCAAAGAAGTTTGCGGCGAAGTTGCGGTACACTTTTACCATGAAAATGAGGTCTGCGGCAAAGTTGCAGCAAACAAATATGCAAACGAGCTTCTGGTGATGTTCTGGCGATGTTCACTGACTTTGCCGCAGACCTCATTTGCATGGTAAAAGTGTACTGCAACTTTGCAGCAAACTTCTTTTGCATAACACTTTCAGCTGTAATTTTCTGGTGATGTTTTGGCGATTTTTGCTGCAACTTTGCCGCAGACCTCATTTACATAGTAAAAGTGTGCGGCAACTTTGCAGCAAATTTCATTTGCATAAAATGTTTCTCTGCAATGTTCTGGCGATGATTGTGGTGATGTTTGCTGCAAAAAAAATAAAATCGGAATGGTAAAGTTTGTCGCGATGTTGTGGCAAACAAAAAAACTGCAAGTAAGTTTGTGGTGATGTTATGGTGAACTTCTGGCAAATGTATAGCTTTTTGGTGAGTTTGTGGCAAATTCGCCAAAGATTACCATGGTGTTAAACAGTTTGCGGCAACATCGCCGCCAGTGGCGAACACTGGCGAACAATTGGCGAACAAAATTGTTCTCTGCAAGCTTGCAGCAAACCTTCTCATTTGGTGAGAGGGCCACCCCTCAAAACATGCTAAAAAAGCAATTTTAGCAATATTTCAAATGTCAATAAATAAAAAAAAAGAATTTTCCTAAGCATATCAGGGTCATTTCTGCACTCACCATGCTCTTGCATATCAGGAAATTCTAAATTTTAAATAGCTTTGCCGGCTTTTTAAAAAGTTATTCCATGCTGATCACCCCGCGAGTCAAAAGCAGCCATTTTACCTGCTTTTTGGAAGCCTTTGATAGTTTCGCATTTTTCTATTTATAGCCTCCAAAAAACCGAAAGAATACATATTCCAATACACCAAAATAAACTTAGAAGTACTCAAAACTGAAAAAAACCCACATCAAACATGCACTTCATAATTATTATAAATACCATCCATGGACCTAAAAGATGCTTAGTTGATTTCTTTCTGATTTACAAAGTGAGGCGTGCCCACTTAGTGTCATGTTACGGTAAAGTCGGTAGGTGGGGAAATTTTAACCACTGCAGTCTGCTGTTGCCAAATTTCCAAGAAATGTGCGCGTTTTTATTTAGAACTCAGATGTTGAACGGTGATTATAGATTCACTTCTTTTTATTAAGTTCTGAAAAATGGTTTGGCGTAGGAACAGGGTGGGGCCGAATAATCTGAGAGTGTA
Organism: Cyrtodaria siliqua; assembly: GCA_037043455.1. NCBI lineage: Eukaryota > Metazoa > Mollusca > Bivalvia > Adapedonta > Hiatellidae > Cyrtodaria > Cyrtodaria siliqua. The sequence goes on from JAWPHD010001209.1 coordinate 204,000, forward strand.
GGGGTGGTGGGGGAGAGGGGTGGGGGGGGGGGGGAAAGAGTGAATGACCAGAATATGTTGAAAGGGTCCGGGCGGCAGAGTATGTTTTGGCTACCACTCCACTCCCTGCCTCCCCGCCCCCTCAATATTTTGCCAAAATATTTGTGGATCCCAAAATTGTACAGTCTAGTGGCAAAAAATACATTGTAATTAAGGAATAATAAATACGTACCTGTGTTTTATCGGTGAATAAAATACAGTTAGGAGTTTGGATGGATTCGTAGTAATTAAATCACGAGCGCGTTAGCACGAGTTAATTACTCGCATCGGAACGATTCTATTTGATTCTAACATAACAATAACCCCATTGTTTACGCTATTGTGGGGGCACGATATATTATCTCGGAGGTCAAGGTAATCAGACTGCTATGTTCCATTGGGCGCCCCCATATGCAAAGCACTGCGCCGTACAATATGCTTTAATACACTAGTATCACGTGACAAACAATTTAGTCATTGCTTACGTCATATAGCTTGCGCTGTATGACGTCAAACGTTCTGCTTATTAAAGTGTACTGATGCATATGATGGGTTTATATCGGGTGTGTGCAATGTTTGGGAGCATGGCAAGTTTGTTGTAATTAACATTGCATTACAATTACTGTTGAGTTTGTCTTTGTGACGTATATTTACAAAGTGAAAACGTCATGTAATGTGGCGCTTCCAACGGATGAAATAAACGTAGGGAATTAATGGAAAAGCTGTATTTTATCGTAGAATAACATAGTGGGCTCTCTTCTTTGTGTATATGAAAGACTGCGCAGGTCGTGTTAGAATTAATGTTAAAAACAGAAATAAACATGATAATCCAGCCAGGAGAAAATACACTTGTAATCTGGTGAAAATGAGCATATACACAAATATCATAAACACAACTAAATGCATATCAGCTGGAATTATTTTATTGTTTAAAATAAAAATAATAATGCCATAAGAAACAAGACAGGAAAGAATACATACTTTAATAGAAATTTTCTAAGTTCAAGACCTGAAACACAGATTAAAATGCACATGTTATACTTCATATTGACTAACCGATTATAACTGATGTTGGATCGGTTACATCCAATCAATGGTAACCAATTATCCATTGTAAGTTTCAACCGATTGCCCATCACTAGTAACTGGCAGATGAATGATATAATTTGGATCTTGATACCTCGTTTTTGCAGCGTATTAGCACACTTTTGAAATGAAATGAATGTTGTTTAACGGCTTATCAACACAGTATATGTTATTTAGAGCCGCCCCAGAGAGAGGGGAAGGATACATAGGAATCCGGGAACCTGCCCTACTCTTATTATCGAATAGATTCCTATGGTTATTTAACGTGCTCGGAGGACCGCCCGGTTTCCGTCCCCATCCGACGGACGAGGCTAAGGGAAAGTGTCTTGCCCAAGAACACACCGACGGAACTCAGTGATACCACGGAGGATTGAACCCGGGGCCTCCGGTTACAAATCCGCCACGCTACCGACTGCGCCACGCCAGTACACTTTTGAAAAAAGTATATAGTACGCGTCTAATTTCGAATTCTTTTCAGTTCATGGAGATAATTGTTCAATGTGGTGTGCCTGAATAGAAAATGGCTATTCTGTGGTCTAAACTGATAATATTTTATCTTTCTTGCACTATTTATGATTTTATCATTACCAACCTCCCAAGGCACATTATTATTGATACTATAACAACACGTAAATAACGTGTATTTAAGAATTGATTCACTAATTTTCGGTATTCCTGGGGTTTTAATGACGGTAGTGGTTGGCAAATTTACCATAAATGCAAAGTGAATGGAAAATTTACCATAAAGCTATTTATGGTAAAGTTGCCATTCACTATACACCACCGTTCAAACCCCAATATTTACATTTCTAGTGCATTGACCTCAAATGAAACACGTTTAAATTCCCAGTGTAAAAGCACTTTTACGTTTTGGGCAGAGCTAAAGCAAACAAGGAATAGTTTATTCATTTGATTAACTTGAGAACTATCGTAAGTTGCTATGGAAAAGCATGCAAGGTTGGTAACGTCACTGTTACCAAGTACATACAAGGATTAAATTTAAATTCGATATTTTTACCGGTTATAAAAAACATAAGCAGTTTAAAGTTAGCGAGAAGTGTCTTGGACTTCACACACTTTAAACTAGCCTAATATTTTGCATAGCCTGTCGAAAGATCTAAATATTGAATTAACAAGAGGCCCAAGAGGGCATGCGGACGCTCTACTGGCTAACATGGCTCTTATAACATCAATGGAGCGAGTGACTGCCAGTTACTTTTTTTTTGAAAGTTTCGGGCAAAAAAACAGCTTTTTAACTAAATCAAGGGCCATATAACTGAAGAATCTGGTAAATTTTGGTAAAGATCAGATGAATAATGAAGGCCCTACCATATTAACGAGGCAAAATATAGCATTTTTGACTAAATCAAGAGCCATAACTCCTCTGTTACTGGTCCGACTGGTCCAACACAGAGCTAAAAAATCATAAAAATAAGTAAATAAAAAAAAAAAAATCAAAATCAAAATAAATAAAAATAAATAAAAATAAGTAAAAAAAAAAAAAAAAAAAAAAAAAAAATAACAAAATAAAAAATTAAATAAAAAAAAATAAAAAAAAAAGAAAGTCATAAAATCTGGTAAAGTTTGGCAAAGATCAGAAACAAAATGAAGGCCTTATCGTATGACGAGACAAATTATAGCATTTTTAACAAAATCAAGGGCCATAACTCCGCTGTTACTAGTCCGAACTAGCTTGTTTTCGAACTTGATCGAGCTTTCATTGACATTAACAATCTGATAAAGTTTGGTAAAGATCGGCTGAAAAATGAAGGCCCTATCGTCTTAACGATGCAAAATATAGCATTTTTAACTAAATCAAGGGCCATAACTCCGCTGTTACTGGCCCGATCAGGCTGGTTTTCAAATTTTTCTGAGCTTTCATTGATATTAACAATCTGATAAAGTTTGGTAAAGATCGTATGAACAATGAAGCCCCTATCGTCTTAACGATGCAAAATATAGCATGTTTAACTAAATCAAGGGCCATAACTCCGCTGTTACTGGTCCGATATGGCTGGTTTTCGAACTTATTCGAGCTTTTAACGACATTAACAATCTGATAAAGTTTGGTAAAGATCGGATGAACAATGAAGCCCCTATCGTCTTAACGAGGCAAGATATAGCATTTTTGACTAAATCAAGAACCATAACTCCGCTGTTACTGGTCCGATATGGCTGGTTTTCGAACTTTTTTGAGCTTGCATTGATATTAACAACTTGTTAAAGTTTGGTAAAGATCGGATGAACAATGAAGGCCCTATCGTCTTAACGAGACAAAAGTTAACGACGGACGACGGACGGATGGACGACAACTCGGCATCCCATAAGCTCTGCTGGCCTTTGGTAAAGATAGGATAAAAAATGAAGGCCCTATCGTCTTAACGAGGCAAAATATAGCAATATAGCATTTTTAACTAAATCAAGGACCATAAATCCGCTGTTACTTGTCCGATCTGGCTGGTTTTCGAATTTTCCCGAGCTTTCATTGATATTAACAACTGAAAAATGAAGGTAGTATCGTCTTAACGAGACAAAAGTTAACGACGGACGACGGACGGACGGACGACAACTCGGCATCTCATAAGCTCTGCTGGCCTTCGGCCAGTAGAGCTAAAAATCTATTCTTCAATGGATTCATATAGTTTTTCATTTGCCTGACTCCAGTACATGCTTGTTAACATCCCCCTGCCAGGAAATATTTTCCTTTTTGCAGTGTTAAACAGTAGCTTCTTGAACATATATTTTTTAATGGCGTATCAACACATTATCTAAGGTTATATAGAGCCGCCCCAGACAGAGGAGAAGGATATATAGGAATCATAAAACATTCAATTATATTACCCAGGCGAAATAAACGGTTTAAAACCATGAACTATCATGGTAGTTTATGAACTACCATTGAACTACCATGGTCAGGAAGCATGGTCTACCATGGTCAGGAGACCATGGTAGACCATGTTTTAGTAAATGGCACTTGATGGATGGATCATGACCATGGTCTCTGACCATGGTAGTTAATGATATCTGACCATGGTCAACCATGGTCTCGTGTAGACCATGGTCAAATACCATGAACTATCATGGTCAGAGACCATGGTATTACAATGATACCCCATGAAATACCATAGTCAACCATGAACTACCATGATAGACCATGGTCTTTGACCATGGTAGTTCATGGTCTCTGACCATGTACAAACATGGTCTCTGATTACCATGGTCAAACACCATGACATATCAAAGAATTCCACTTGACATAATCATACATTTACACATATACTTTTTCATCCATTTACTACTCATCTATACATTTTGGGTATAGACATTTTCATTTTATTTCAACAATAATATAGTAAAATAAGTGTGCACAATTTCAGCAAGATAATTTCTTATTGTATCATTTAAAAACATCATGGACTTCATTAATAAATATTAAATGAGATTAATCAAAATCAATTAGGTAACGAACTCAAATAAAACAGCTCACATTAAATACACTGTTGGCATTTTATGTTATGCAGCTTATTACAGTGTTTTTTTTATCCCTATTCACAATTCCAAAAAGTATCCCTTTTTCATTCACAATTATATCTCAAAAAATCACAATCTGAAACATAATTTTTTTATTTTTTATTTTATTTTTGTTTTGTTTATGTTTTTGTTTTTGGGTAAATACAGACCAGTAAGGATACTAGTCTTATATTTAAAACCAAGGGATATTAAACTGTGAAAATAAAAGTGAAAAAAGTTTATTTCTCATTTGTTGTAATATTTCACAATTTTCACAATTTCTAGTAAAATGCTGCTATTTTTCACAATGGCATGGGCACAGACTGCATTCACAAAACACATAAAAAAACACTGAGCTACGTTCAACATTTTCTTATATGAGCTTACAGTGTCAAATTAGCATTATTTCATTTCTACATGTAGAAAATTTAAACTTCTTACCTCACTTGTCGATTATTCCATATCGTGTTAGGTTTCATTTGTAACTATAACCTTCTAATTCAGTGTTTGACAACATAGTCAAGATATATACATTAAATCCACACATATTTTGTGGGGAAACACAGAATTAATTTAGTTAAATGGACACTATTTAAGCCTTTTTTCATGCAAATCTTTTTTCCCACATAACATTTCAAACTGAGCAAAATCTTCTCCCAAAATTCACCTTTATCCATTTCCTTAAATAACCAGATGTGAAATCAGTTATCTTATAACACCTATCTAACAGTATTTACCTGTCTTGCAGCCCTAATAAACATTACAATCTGCCAGTGCTGGACCTAAGGTCAATTATGTCACTCTTTGACTTGATGTGAATCAAATCACTTATTCCACAAGTATATGATTTCAACAGAAACATCTGCACCATTTCTTAATCTAATTTATTCAATAGTTTTACAACTTATCTTTGTATTTTTTATGCACTTTTATTGAAATCTAAAGAGAAATTGCAAAATTTTAATTCTCTGTTTAACAAAAAGTTCAAATATAAATACATGTATATTCACTAAAACTTTATCAAAAGTTCACTGAAATTTGTTTTATGAAGATTTGCCAAATATCTAGAGCAAGTTTGTTTTCTAAAAGTCAGTGATTGTCACATTTTCACTTAGTTTAATTATTTATACATTTAAAGACCATGGTCAACCATGGTCTTGGTCAACCATGGTCTCCAAATCTCAACCATGGTCCACCATGGTCAACCATGGTCTACAAAGTTTGACCATGGTCAAAAATAGTTTACCATCATTATCAAATATGACCATGGTATTTGATAATCTTCCATGGTAGTTCATGGTTGGAAACTAAAAACCATAGTGACAATGGTAAACCATGGTCTCCATTTTTCCTGGGTACACGGGACTGCCCACTTTATGTCCGGCGCATCCTTGGCCGGGATAGTAAAGAGGCTACGTGTAAAAATTTCTCGTCTCTCACAGCTACTGGTTTGAATCCCACTGTAAGCTTGACTTGTTAAGTGAGAAAGTGTCGATAATCACGGACGGCTGGAGGATTACAGTACTTGTTCTACCCAAGAAAGAAACATTGGTCTGCCTCTACCACAAAAAATAGACCGTCATATATAGCCTAACATGTGCTAAAAATGACGTAAACGTAACACAACATTCAAACAGTTCATGTCCACATCAAAAAGACAAAGCTAAAAAATTAAACGCTTTCCCATGGGCACACTGAAACACTCAGTGGTACGTGCAAGTAAGATCTGTAGATTCAAAGTCTACCATGCTGTGTCACAACCGTTTCAGAAATTAAGACATTTTAGACAAATGCTATCAATAGCGTTTGCTGAATCGGTTATAAAACTGTGTTTTGAAAATATGTGTTTTTTTTGTTGTTGTTTTTAATATATTTTATATTTTTCAGTGCCATTTCTGCCTTAATTAAGCTGCCCCATTAGATGTCCTGAATGTTCAAGAATGTCCAAGAAAAGAATATAGTATGCGTTAGTCTTCTATTGTTTGTGGCTGTTTATGACTGCGTTCTGCTTTATGTAGAACTCAGCATTAATAACCCGCTATGAGGCAGTGCCTTATTTTTTAATATTAAACTTGATAGTAAAAAGCAATGACAAAATATTCCATTCAGCATGTAGATTATCCACATTTTCTGTATGAATTACTATTATTACCTATTTCTCAGGGGAGACTCCTTAGTTTCGAATGAATGTCCATGGGAATTTCTTATAAAACAGAAATCTAAGAGATTAAAAGCCATGTACAGGCTAGACATAAAAAAGAAATCCACAAATGTGGTGTTTTGACTTAGTATGACATAATAGTTAATTTTGGTATAAATAAACTTTTTGTACTATGACCGGTATGTGGACTGTAAACAGAAACTAGTAACTGGTGGCTATGTTGTAAATGCTAGCTTTTTTTTTTATATCATTCCTGCATTTCTGCAGCCGACATCAGATTACGAAAAAAAAAGCCGGTTAAGGTATGTAGAAATAGCATTTTTATAACAATTTGGAGTGTTTGTCATTCAGTTATGGATGTGTTATATCTCAAATAACGGACAGGTTATGCTGTCGTGTGTCTATAAATGTCATGTTTTCCTTTTTTTGAGTGCTGAGTAAATGAATTGTATTTGTAGGCAGAGAAACCGATTTTGTTGCTTTCTAGCATGTATTTGCTATATTTTGAGAGGAAATTATATGGTCTTTCAGGAACAGGGCATGTTTGTTAGTTTTGAAAAATAGAATTAAAGTTATTTAACGTAAATAGTGTACATGTCTGAAAATAGTCTGAATTCCAAAGAAAACTGTAGATTCCGACCTCAGAATGTTACGCTTGTCGAGGACGCCGCCATGTTTCTATTTGTTTGTTTTATGACGTCAGGCAACGTTACGTGCATGACGTCAGATTACGTTACGTACAATAAACGACATTGCGATACGACAACTCGACAATGCGATACGGCATTGCGACATTGCGATTCAACATCGCGACAATTATGTCGTGATGTCGTATCGCAATGTCGCAATGTCGTATCGCGATGTCGCGATGTCGCATTGTCGAGCATCGCATTGTCGCATACGACAACGCTACATTATGTCGTATTGTCGTAATGTCGCCCACGACAATGCGACATTCTTTCAATTGTCGTAATGTCGCCAACGACATTGTCGCCAACGACATTGTCGCCAACGAGGCACGACATCGCGACGTGCGACATTTTGCTTATAATGTCGCCGGCGACGCACGACATTTTGCTTATAATGTCGCGATGTCGCGTTGCCGGAACTACTTTTTCTTATAATGTCGCTCCGTCGCTGGCGACGCACGACATTTTGCTTATAATGCGTCGTAATGTCGCGTTGTCGTTCGCGACAATGCGACGCCCGACAACGCGACAACGCGACATCGCGATACAACACCGCTACATCGCGATACGACATCAAGACATTGCGATACGACATCACGACATAATTGTCGCGATGTCGTATCGCAATGTCGCGTTGTCGTATCGCAATGTCGCATTGTCGTATCGCGATGTCGCGATGTCGCGTTGTCGAGCGTCGCAATGTCGCCCACGACACTGCGACATTGTATCTGGCCCCAACCGGACACCGTATACAAGCAACAGTCAAACACCGATTTTTTTGCCATAAATTACGGCTAAGTAGAGCGCATTCCAACCACGATCGTGGCCAAGCGTCTGATCTACGTTCTATAAAAAGATCTACATGTATTGGGTTTTAATTCAATATTGGACGCGTCACTTACATAAAGAAAGTAAGGTGGCGGGATATCTATAAACTGTATGGCTATCCCTATAAAACAAACAGGTAAACATAATGGCGGACTTCTACAGTCGTTTATTTTTAAACGCTATTTAGCAGTCTATATTGGTCAATGCCTAATAAAGCAAAATGTATTAGGTCACCCCTTTATTAGGCAGAAAAGTGCATATCTGCATGATAACCACTTTATCAGATGTCCACTGTATGGCGATTTAAGAAAGAAATATATTACTAAGATTAATACTTCTTCAACCACAACTGAACTATTCCATCATCAATTTAACAGTGATGAAAGTTATCAACAAATCTTTCTTTTGCCTTTAAAGTTAAAAACGATACTATTAAAAGGTTAAATGATCAGTAAATGTAATACATAAACCAAGTCGCATTCTAGGATAATCGGTAATACTGTGACTATTTTGATTATAATTTGTAAATATTTGTAGCATTTCGAAAATTGTTATATTTTGTAATCAGTATGTATGTCGCATTCGTAACTGTTTGTATTATGGGCCGGTGGAAAAGATTACTCAATAAATAATTGTCATTGTCATTTAAAATGAAGATAATTAATACCCCATGGGAGTTCCACGTACACGAGCTATACCTTATGCGGTCGATGTTCTCACCTTTTTCGTATTTCTACTTTGTCAAGTTGAGGAAACTTTTTCATACATAACCTTTGTATCAATAAACAGCTATTCCGTCAGGACTATTGTTACCATAAACTTCGTCTAGTCTTTTCTGAATTGTATTATGCAAACCTTATCTACTATAAATAAAAAGAGATTAAATTTAGAAATGCTGCAACAAGGACGATCACAACCCGTTGACTATTTCCACAAAATTTCTGTTTTATTATTTTTTAAACTTTGTCCTACTTAAATATAATTTTAAGCTGAATAGGACGTACTTCATTCCAAAGGCCTACTTCATTTTAAAAACACAATGCTTAAAACAGTTTTATTTATTTTCTTGTTTTTATTAGACCTATATATTTTTTCATAATCAAATGTGTGTATATACTTATAAACATGAGCAAAAACGAACGTTCAATCCTCAGTCAGTTCCGGATGGGGATTTTACCCCTCAGAATAGAGACTGGAAGGTACATTGGTGAACCACCAGACCAGAGACTATGTACATTCTGCTCATTACAGTCTATAGAAGATGAAACACATTTCTTGTTTGTTGTGATTTATGCTCACACTTGCGTTCCGGTGTATTTGGCGATCTTTACGTGGTCTGAGTATTAGCTTTCATACCAACCCCTTCTCCAAGAAGCGAAAACGCGGGTACTGGTTCCCGGGCCATGGGTACTGAATATTCTATAAATTTGCCCTGAATACTGCGTACCAAAAAAGAGAAGACAGAAATTAAAATAGATATTGTCAAACGTGAAATGGTAAAGGATTAGGACACGTTGCGACTAGACTAGCTCATAAGAGGATGAATGTGTGTGCTAAAAAATGAAGCACTCTTGGCACAAATGCGAGTAAAAAGAGAGATGAAATTCAAAAATACAGGGCTGAGAAACGCTAGCAGATGAATGTGACAGCAAACCTATGGAAGGCAGAACAAAGAAAGAAAAGAAATGCAATGTTAAGACCCAAAAATTAGAGAATGAGTATACAATTGCAGAAAAATGATGCCTCCACGCAACCTGATATAAATGAGGAAGGATTAAAATATCGGACAGGGAAAGCAGCATTCAACGACGACAGTCAACCACAAAACACAAAAACAAACACGCAAACAGACAAACGAAAAGGCAAAAGTAATAAAAAATGCAAACGACATCACAAACACAAAAGGGTTGACAATGTGGATGAAGTGAGGATAGTAACATTACGACTACATGTATATCACAAAGTAGCATGAGTGAAACACCTTATAGGTCCAGATCGACTGAATACTACGTAATAAAGCGAGTAAGATAAAAGAGCCCACTTAATAGAAAAAAATAGCTAATTCACTATTCATATCAAAAGAGGTTACTCAGCAAAGGGTAACTGCAAGTACGGAAATGAAAGAAATGGCCGTGATAGGTGAAAACTTTCTTAAAAAAGTGAAAACAATGAAGGTAGATATAAAAGTTGAACATGAAATGCAGCATTCAAGGACCACAGCCAACCAAAAACACCCACTGGAACAAATAATAATTACAAAGATGAACAAAAGGCAAGATATGTCATCACAAACATAAAATGGATGACAACAGGGCTACCGCCTTGGAACGGTCAATTTCGAAAAAAGGCCGCTGGGGCTTAAACCAGGTTTTTTTTTTGTTTTGTTTTTTATAAAACTTTATTCAATTACATACACGATACAATACAATCAATGATGTTTCAAACATATATATAACAACATGTTGTATACATATCAACTTGCATTTTATATATCTGTCAGTTTGTCTTTCTTTCATTTTCTTTCTTTCATTCTTTATTAAGTCTGCGTTTTCATTTATTTAAGATGAGATCAGCAATATAGTTGTGATTACCTCCCCTTTACCTTTAATGGATTTCGCAAAATGAAAAGTCAGACTGGTCACCTTGTTTATATTATAAACCTGTGTGCGCCCCTTTGCTGTATATAGCTATGTTTTTATCATCGGCATATATGGGTCACGATGGTCTAGCACGTGAAAGCTTTGTATTGAAACACGAATGGCACTTGTCTTGCACCAAAAACAAAACTGTTGATGTTTCAAAGCAAAACTAGTCTTGGTATATAGTTTATTTCAAAGGATGAACGTGTGTCTCTGTATATAGTGAATTCAAAAGGATTAACTTATGAATTATGACACTATTATTGGTGTTCGGTAAGTAAATACTAAAGCAAATTGCTAAACCTTTCTATGATGTTCTATTGTCTGTTTGTATGTTTTAAGTATGCATGTTTTATGCTTACTTCATATCTGAATATTCTTAAAATACCAGACGAGTCGTGTTTATTTTCGCAGTTGATGTAGGACTGGTAAATGCAAAATCCTATTAATGCCATGACTCTAGTTACCTCACTGTAACTTTCCTGATTTATTTTGTAGCCAAATATGATGTATTTAAGCTGTGCCATGTTTTATCGTATCCACATTGATTAAATATGACTTGTATGTGTTTCCAGAAGAGCTGTATTCCAAATTCAGAGTAATTCTGCAGTTGGCAATATTTTATGAATTACATGTATTTTAACTTCAGCTGTTTAACTCTGTTGTCTTCTATTTGATGTATGGTTGAGTATACTCTGTTTCCAGTCTATTTCATTTAAACTAAATTCTTGTTTCCATGTATTGTGCATTAAAGGTTTTGAAAAAGCTTGCTCTACCAGCATGCTATAAACATATCGTCCTTCAGTTTTATCTAAGTATACTTTGATATTGTTTTTAGTAGAAATAAAAATGTTTAAGCCTGTTTTAACCTTTGTAAGTTATGATTCCTCACATTGCATTATATATTTCCATCCTGTTGGTATATAATTAAGAATGGATGCAATTTCAGTTATCCAAGTTTGTTTTGCATTTAATTTATTGTAGATGACATTCTGGTATATAAGGCCATCTTCATCTAGTATGTCATTAATAAATATCAAATCTGAATTAATCCAGTTTGTGAAAGTCAAAACCTTTCCTTTTAGTTTAATGTTTTTGTTACCCCATATTATGTGTTGCCTAATGTCAGTAAAAGTATTACAATTAGGATTTTGCCCACCGCCCATTTTTATCCAACATTTTAAAAGATTTATGTAAAATTCTGGTAATGTATGTATATTCTCTAAACTATTGATATTATCAAGGTTCATGAGAAAAATTAGGTAGTCTTTACCATATTTTCCAAAGTAATATTGAGGAATTACTTTCCATGAAGAATCAGTGCTATCTAATAAAGATTTAATCCATTTAAGTTTCAGTGAAATAAAAAAGGATTCTGTGTCACACATAGCTATGCCTCCCTTTCTTTTAGACCAATCAGAGTTTTTCTTTTCTTTTTTTCTTGTTTACATTCCCATAAGTATGTGAAAATCATGGTATTTATCTTTTTAATAATAAGTTTAGGTATAATACATGCCTGAGCTATATATGTGAATTTTGGAAGTATCAATGTTTTGATTATTTGAGCTCTACCAAAAATCGTTAGTTTTCTCTTCATCCAGTTATAAATTGTTTGTTTGCATGTGTCAAGTTTAGCTGTTAGATTATGGTTCGCACATTTTATTTTATCTGTTCCAAAATAAACACCCAGAGCTATAATAGGGCCGTCTGGCCATGTTATATTTCCAACCTTTTCTTTACATCGTTTTAATTTACCTATCCACATACCCTCGGTTTTGTTTTTATTTAAAATTAACCCCAAATGTTTTCCAAATATTTCAATTATATCTATTACCTCGATTATTTCATCTTTCGATGTAACAAAGATATCCTTGCTGGTCAGTGTTAATTAGTTTCGGTAAAACTTCTTGGAATCTTTTCGCTAGTGCTCGTGTTACAATTTTATAATCCTGATTTAACAGTGTTATTGGCCTCCAGCTGTCTATGTATTTTGGATCACCTTTTTTATATAATAAAGTTAACACACCCATTCTTTGGATCTGGGAAAGTTGGCCTTTTTTATATCCGTTATTTAAAGAGTTGGTGACTAAAACACCAACCAGGTCCCAGAACTGTTGGTAGAAATCTGCTGTTATTCCATCGATACCAGGGCTTTTATTGCAATTCATTGACCTGACGGAATCTGACAGTTCTATGTATGTAAGTAATCCTTCACATCTGTTCGCATCCTGGTCATTTAACAAGTTGTCCAAATTTGTTTCATTTAGATAATTATGTGTATCATTATCATATGTATCTTTTGAGCTATACAGTTCTTTGTAGAATTGTACTTCTTCTTTAAAAATCTCTGATCTGTCAGATATGTGTAAACCATTTATATTTAACGTGATTATCACTTTTCTTGTTTGCCTTGAATTTTCTAAACCCAAAAAGTATTTGTTATTTTTCTCTCCTTTTTCTAACCATTCAACTCTAGATCTTATCTGCGCTCCTTTTGATTTATTTTCATATATAAGTTCTAGCTCCGTTTTTTCTTTTTTAAAATTTTCATTCAGTATTTGTTTATTATCCTCTAATTTATTTATCGTGCTCAGTCTATTTTCTAATATTTCGAGGACCATTTTGCGTTGTTTTGATTTTTGTTTTGCGTATATTATTGATTGCTCCTTAATTTCAATTTTGCAAATTTCCCACAAAAGTTGATCACTTATGACTGCGCGATTATATTCTGTAAAGCAAGCATTTATTGTCTCTGTTATGATATTTTTATATCCGTCATCAGTAAGTAGCGAACTGTTTAGTTTCCAATAACCTGGTCCTTTATCATTTGATTTTGTAAATTTTAATGAAACTGCAGAATGATCTGTATATTTTATTTGAGCTGGTCTAATGTCACTAGAATGTACTGCTGGTCTTATGTTTCCATCTATGAGCCAAAAGTCTATTCTACTTTTCCCTTCACCGTTTTTCATTTTCCACGTAAACTGAGATGTATCGTTATGTTATTGTCTCCAAATATCTATTAAGCCATTATCTTTTTTTAATTTTGTTAAATGATGCACTGTTTTTTTGTCTTTTCCTGTTTTAACTGTACTTATTCTATCAATGTTTTTAAATGTTTCATTAAAGTCTCCCCCTAATATTGATATACCCATTGCCTTTTCCTGTATTAAAGTATTAAGTAATCCAAAGAAAGAGTTTCTTTCTCTTTGGTCGTTGTTTGCATAAACATTTACATGAGTATATACGGTTCTATCTAATTGAATATTTAATATGATATATCTACCATTAGTGTCTATGCAACTGTCTATCTTATCATAATTTAAGTCTTTATTAATAAATATTGAGCACCCCCTGCTATTACTTGTTCCGTATGAACTAAATATAATCCACTCATTGAGTTCCTGTGTTATTATGTTTACGGTTTCCTTCGTAAAGTGCGTTTCTTGTAAAAATAATATATTAGCTTGTTGCTGTTTTGCCCATAAGTTTAGCCTTGATCGTTTATTTTTATCTCCTAATCCTTGTAGAGTGTGCACAACTTGTCCCTGACTTGATTTGATCATTTATATTATATATAAAAAAAAAATAATATGTGCTTTCTGACAAATGCACATCATTTATAGATTTACTGAAATAAATCTCGCGCGTACAAACACCGATCTTCACTTCATCCACAAGTAATTGCATGCTATTGAGCAATGTTATCAACTCAGGTAAAAAAAACACACACCTGTTTACCTTGACACGCAGCCATGCATATACGGTAATTTACTTTCATTGATATTGTTTACTTGTAAATAACACTGTGTGTTGTAACTCACAGTATTTACGTTAACACTATTTGTGAAAATGCACTTTAAAAGAGTATATTATGCAATTGTATTAACGATGTTTAGATAAATCCGAGATGGTTCTAGGGTGCACCAAACTTCACTCTTACCCTATTTCATTCCAGTAAAATGGGACAGTGTAAATAAAGATATCCCTGCTAGGTTATATTCTCTAACAAACAAGGCAGCATTAATGGGCAATATAAGTGTAACACAAGGTCTGTAATTCATATTGCACTAAATACCAGTATTATTGTAGTGTCCAAAACAAAATTATGTATTTCAGATAAAAAACAGAGTGTCAATAAATTCATAGCTTTGTGCAAAAAAAAAAGACTTTGTTTATCTTGATCTACACAATCTGTTAGTTGAAATCAGTCAGAATATTTATTTTGTAATTCTGGTACTGAGATACAAAGTATGTTTAAACAAATTGAGATTATTTGGGTGCAATTAATGTGAATGTTCAACAACGTAAAAATCATTTTGTCAAAATAACCATTTTTTGGTCTATAATTTTGCGTCATGATGACATTCATTAACAAAAGCCAAAATATACAATGCATTGTGTATCTTTCAAGACATATCAATATATAAAAGTGAATCTAACACCAGTACCTGGCGTTAGAAAACCCTCTATTTGTAACGGCTGCATTTATCGCAAAATGGTTTTAGGACATAATGATGTGGCAACCTGATTATGCTGATCATTTCCAGATGCACGATACTTTAATTTTCATCTTTTATGACACATCCCTGGGACAAATATAGCGAAAATGGCGTGTGGTTATTTAGGGACTCGAGGCACAATATAACTATATAAAACGAGTTTTGACCGCCTGCATAAAGAGGCCTCTCTATAGGGTTGCAACTTGCGGAACTTGCAGTAATTTATTATAACAGTTTCCACCTTGTGATACTAACGTCCTCTATACCATTTGAGATTGCATGTTCATGTGTGGTGTATTTCTTAGTTAACGATGCGTAGATGCACAGTTATTTTTCGTATTTTCGTTCTGTCTGCTGGGGTCCCCTAGGGTTGTAATCGGGTAAAACACAAACAATTACTGTCTTGTCCTAATGGGAATGCATTTATTAAAACGAGTTTTGCTACCATAGTGTAAAGAGGTCACTTTACATATGTACTTACAGTAATTTCTGTTTCTGTGCGGCTGCCATTTTGCTCAATGCATGGCAAAGGGTTTTGTCTTATGTGCCACAACAACTAATATTGCCCCCACCACCCCTCTGCCACAGACTTCATATAACAAGTAAAGCGATACAGGAGGGCCTCTTGTTCTAACGTTCTATTTTCTACCTTTCTCTTTCTGTTAAACTAAATGTTTCTTTTTATATATAATATAATAACTTATTGTTGAACATAATTTCATAACTATTGCTTTTGTACATTATTGTATTTTTTGTTTTTAACATTTTTATTTCAAATATCAAGTTCACATACATTTTTTCGACATACAATACAGATGTGATTGTTACGACCTCATACAAGTGTTAAGAATTTAGTCATACATGGAATGATTATACTATATAACGTATTACTAATTACTGCTAATTAACCTATAGTTCAAAGCATATCCTGAATCACATTCCATCTTTTATTTAATAATATATCCTTTTTCTAAGGGGTACATCTAGGCTATATTCAGAACAATTCAATATTTCTAAATAATTTAACTTGTTCTACATGTATATAAACAGAGTAGATTGGAAGACATTTTCTCAATTTGCAAGAATAAATATATATTTGTTATAGAGAAGCGCTAAAATATATAAAATACTGTCAATGTCTGTTACACATTTAAAGCCTAGAATGATATCCTTCGGTTTTAATTCTAACGAAATATCACATTCTACCTTCAGACCGAAAAGCTCTATAAGAATATTTCTGGAAAAGATGCATCGTAAAATAAATGTAAAATAGTTTCTTTAGAATTATTACAAAAAGTACACAGTTCGGTTGTGAAACAGAGATATAATATTAAAAACAAAAAAGAAACAGTGAGTTGTTCTTGTCAGTCATCGGTCGGTCTTCTAACTGATATCAAATATATAAGTGTTTTAACGGTATAAACAGGTTTATGGTAAACCTAAATGGATTTTAAACTTAAAATGTACTGTTCGCCGTTCATCATTTTATATTTCACTAAAATACATTTTACATACTTTAAACATATTTTGAAAAGTTTGGCCACGAGAAATTGATGACTGTTAATGACAATTATTTCTTAAATGCTTGATATTTTTTCAAAATGTTTGACTTTTTCCCCTCGAAAAGCTATATTTTTTAGATCATTAATTAATGACATCATTGCACCAACACTATATTGGCAGAACAACAAAGAAAATTAAAAACTGCAAATTATATTACCCTTTATTTATTATGCATGTATGCAAGCAGATGATATAGATAATAAACCGAGGTGTAATTTTAATGTTGCAAACACTTCAAAATTGCGTCTTTTTAAAAACTATAATGAAAAAAATGATATTTCACAGCGTGGCCCTCAATTTTACTGTTAAAAGCCAGTATTTTATTTCTAACTTAAAACATAATGCACCGCATATTAATCTTGCAACTTAGTTTGGAAGATTTTAATTCAAATAAAACAATATCATCTTGCCGACTATATTTGATTTTGTCTGTTTATCACTAATACTAACATGCCTCCTATCATATTTTTTAAAAAAGGTAATCAACATACATTCGAATACAACTGAGAATTAGTAAATGGGCAAAGAATACTTACATTAGATTCCTGGAAGAACAACTTAATATCGCCATTTTAAAGTTTAAAAATTATTATTGGTAAAGCTCTCTTGCCAAAGAAAACATCACATAAATTGAGAAAATATGATAATCCAAAGATTAGTCTAGCGCATGCGCAATCACCGAAGTACAGCCCGGACTCGATAATTTGGCGTTGTTTTGGATCAATACAATACAATAATTTCTTGCATACCATATATGGATATCCGCGTTTTACATGGGGGATGGAAAGTCTTATCTTTATGGGCAAAGATAAACGTTTATCTTTATGGGTAAAGATAAAAGCCACGCGCATCCTGTAACACGGACTACTTTCGCACTACTTTTATGTATTCTTATAAGGTGTCAGACCGGTCAGGAAGTACTTCCGGGTCGTAGAGTGCTAAAATAATTCCTTGAAAAAATCCAAACCTAAAATAGTTCCTTGGAAAAATCCAAATTTCTAGTTTGCATGTATTTTTCCCAAGATTAGTTTTTATTTCGTTGTTAAATCTAACCTGAGGTTAAAGTAGCATGTCTGTTGTCATGAATAGTAAGTATTTTACTGTGTTTGTCAGGATTATTTCTTTGGAGAGTATGAGCACAGAGGTTAGGTAGAGATGTGGTTTTGACAGATGTTTTTTTCAAAATACGCATACAGTCGTTCCCGATTGAGCATGAAAATACATCGCTTGTGTCAATGGATGTTTGACACATCAGACATGTAAACAACCGATGACGACGTCCAATAAAATGGAAGTACTCATCGAATTGAAACTAGTTGACACCTCACACTCGTCCCACTTACAAGTATCACGTGACCAAAATCAATATCATAAACTGAAGATATGTACAGATGTTCCAACGCGGAACTGCGCGGACGTAAATTATTTGATCATCGCGGATTTCCCCCCAGAGTTAACTGAGTTCCATCGCGGTCCGTTGCGATCCGCGGCAATCACAAAGTCCGAGAATGCTGACGAAAACTTGCCTTCGCGGTAATTATGACCCAAGGCTAATCCATCGCAGGATCGCGATGATTTTCTAAATGACTGAAAACTCGGCAGCTCGATATTTTGCAGTTTTATCTTCATGTGTGCACACATAATAAATTTAGTTCATTTAATGAACAACAACAACATGTTCAGTGTGTACATGCACCTGTTTAGAAACCATTTGAAACCATTTAATAATCCAAATAAAATAAAACAATCACACGCAATCAAGCGAGGTAAATTTCCACTCTGTTGCTAGGTACGTTGCTATCCGCGCATGTACTGTGTATTGAATAGTGAGTACACAGTCAGAAGCTGAATTAAAGGGACACACGGAAATCTAATTGCACAAAACTTGACAAAGCATAATGTAAAACAAGAAATATCACTGTTAGGGATAAATGCCCCCGAAGTGTCCTTTGACCTCTAAATATGACCTTGACCTTGGAGCCATGGACCTGGATTTTCTGCACAACATGTCGTTTGGTTGTGGTGAGCACTTGTGCCAAGTTATTTGAAAATCCGTCCAGGCATGCAAAAGTTATTGACCGGACACGATTTGACCTTTGACCTCTTAGTGTGACCTTGGCCTTGGGGCCACATACCTGGATTTTATGCGCGGCACATCGTCTTGTTGTGATGAGCAATTGTGCCCAGTTATTTGAAAATCCGTCAATGAATGCCAGAGTTATTGACCAGACACAATTTGACTATTGACCACCAAGTGTGACCTTGACCTTGAAGACCTGGGTTTTGCGCGCGACACATCGTCTTATTATGGTGATGACTTGTGACAAGTTATTTAAAAATCCCTGCATGTGTTGTGACGTTACGGTCCGGACACGAAATTGCGTACCTGTTTTTAACCTATGAAATTCATGTGTGACCTTGACCTTTGATGTACGGACCTGGGTTTTGCGCGCGACACATCGTCTTGTTATGGTGATCACTTGTGCAAAGAAATTTAAAAATCCCTGCAGTGGTTGTGTCGTTACGGTCCGGAAACGAAATTGCGTACCCGTTTTTGACCTATGAATTTCAAGTGTGACCTTGACCTTTGAGGTACGAACTGTGTTTTGCGCGCGACACATCATCTTGTTATGGTGATCACTTGTGCCAAGTTATTTAAAAATCCCTACAAGGGTTGTGACGTTACGGTCCGGACACGAAATTGCGTACCTGTTTTTGACCTATGAACTTCAAGTGTGACCTTGACCTTTGAGGTACGGACCTGGGTTTTGTGCGCGACACGTCGTCTTGTTATGGTGATCACTTGTGCCAAGTTAATCAAAAATCCATGCAGGGGTTTTAAAGGTACAGTCCGGACACGAACTGCGGAATGACGGACAGACAGAATCCGGACAGACGGACTGTGCGATTACTATAATTTTTCGGGGGCATAACAAAACACAAAGATGGTAAACATAATCAAAACATCTAATTTATAAGACCATTCAATTGAGTACTCTCCTAAATGGGGAAAATTCAACACCTGCTACTCGTCACGTAGGCGCTTACCTCATACGCCGGTGATCCGAGTCAACTTGGAACATCAAAGGGTTTGTTATAGGCCCACAGTTTTATACTCAATTTCCAACTCTACCTAAAAATTAAAATGGGCATATCCATATATTGTCTTGTGAACGGACGTTCTCGCTTGCCCAAGGATTTGTCCAAAATAGTATGGACAAATCCTTGTTATGGACAAATCCTTGGCTTGCCAGAGTTGTGTAAAACCGTGCGGACAATTTTACTCGGGAGATGTGAAAATGATGATCGGCCACTAAATATAAATCATTTTGCTAATTTGTCATGAACCATCAAGCATCGTTCACTGCGCTAAAAATTGCGTTATTTTTTCATTGCAAGGCTGCGTGAGACCTTTCATACACATTCAAAAAACAATGATGTAGACTACATACATTTGTGTGTAAAGATCGCTTGCTACTGCGGCAACAATGGGTCGACGAATCGGTGACGAGAGTGACAACTACTCATTATATATTCACACTCTTGTTTACATTTAGCGAGGAATGGGGCGGAGTTGAACACACGATGACATTGCGTTAGTATGTATGAAATTCCATGCTTAATCGTAAACGCCAGTAGTGTGAATGAACGGCGCGAAATGTTGAAAAACTGAATCGGTGTTTTATTCCAGATATGGGACCGTTTGCTAAACAAATGTGTTTAATACACAGAATAAAAGTGTATGTAAAGGAACGAATGTTGTGGAACTTGTGACTGATCTCTAAATATGGCCTATATTGCATTGTGTTCAATGGGCTGATTTTCACCGGTCTGACACCATAAACAAGCGGAAGGCATACGATGACAATACCTCAGGTCACTTAGATCACAATATCTACAGTAGGAGCGGTCTAAGGCGGAGTTATATTGAGTGACTGAAGGCGGAGCCATGCGTACAGCGAGTTGATACACTTACAGTACTTTATTTTAAACGAAAAATCAAAGTAATGAAAGTACTGAGCGGCGTAGGTTGGTCGAAGAGGAGTTGCTTCGGACAATAGTCAGGGTCCGGGTTGTACATAAGGTATATGTACGGGCTTGTATTAAGAGACAATATCCAGGGTCAAGGTTGTTCATATGGTATATGTATGGGCCTGTATTAAAGGACACTATTCAGGGTCAGGTTTGTACATTAGGTATATGTATGGGCTTGTATTAAGGGACAATATCCAGGGTCAGGTATGTACATTAGGTATTTGTATGGGATTGTATTAGAGGACAATAGTCAAGGTCAGGTTTCTGCTTTAGATATATATATGGGGTTGTTTTACGGGACAATATCCTGGGTCAGATTTGTACATACGTAATATGTATGGGCTTGTATTATGGGATAATATCCAGGGTAAGATGTTTACATAACATACATATATGGGCCTGTATTAAAGGACACTACTCAGGGTCAGGTTTGTACATTAGGTAAATGTATGGGCTTGTATTAAGGGACAATATCCAGGGTCAGGTATGTACATTAGGTATTTGTATGGGATTGTATTATAGGACAATAGTCAAGGTCAGGTTTCTACTTTAGATATATGTATGGGGTTGTTTTACGGGACAATATCCGGGGTCAGATTTGTACATAGGCTTGTATTATGGGACAATATCCAGGGTCAGATGTTTACATAACAAACATATATGGGCCTGTATTAAAGGACAATATCCAGGGTCAGGTTCGTACAAACGTTATATGTATGGGCTTGTATTAAAGGACAATATCCAGGGTCAGGTTTGTACATAAGTAATATGTATGGGCTTGTATTATGGGACAATAGTCAGTGTCAGGTTTGTACATTAGGTATATGTATGTGCTTGTATTAAGGGACAATATCCAGGGTCAGGTATGTGCATTAGGTATATGTATGACCTTGTATTACGGGACAATAGTCAGAGTCAGGTTTGTACATTCGATATATGGGGTTGTATTACGGGACAATATCCAGGGTCTTCAAGAACCGCTGGACAGATTTCGACAGTTTTTCTTTTAAAATGATCGCCAACGCATAGACTATCAAGTTTGTTCAAATGATGTCCCCGGGGTTAAAGATGGTTGGCTCCGAGATTTCGACAGTTTTTCTTTTAAAATGATCGCCAACGCCTAGACTATCAAGGCTGTTCAAATGATGTCCCCGGGGTCAAAGATGGCTGGCCCCGGGTGTCTAAAGTTTGTATATTGAGATTTTGCATGTTTTTCATGGACTTATATAAGATTTTTTTTTAAAACTTCTTCTTCTCTGAAACCACAAAGCATAGAGATCTCATGTTGTGACCGTGTTACTATATGGGGTATACTCGCTTGGCTTAGGTACTCGGGGTGGTCACTTCTGTGGGGCCTGAGAAAACAATCATTTAAAAATGTACATCAACTTTCTTTTAATGTATCACGTTGAAGTATAAGGGAGCAAGTCCTTATTTTTACAACACAATAAGGGTTAACATGTGCATAATGTTACATACTAATAAATATACACATACAATTATGTTACTCCTAATTTGCTCAGAATAATGAAAGTAAGTGTATGCGAATAAAGTAAACTCGTTAAATACTTAGGTTAACGAATATAATAGTTCCTGACTCTATCATGTAAACATGAATACACAAGTCGCATTATTAGAAGAAAAATGTTTACATGTACAATATATTTGTGAATCAATCCCTTAGAATTCAAGTATGTCTGTATGAACAATATTTTTATACGTATCAGTCGGAACATAGGTTATTCACCGACTTGTTATATGCCTGCATCAAATTTACATTACATACAGATGTAGATAAACAATATTATTGAAATTGAGAAGTCGTATGGACAATGCTCGTGACCTTAAGTTAAACTTGCAATACGTTTATTTCTAGTATTTATTCTTAGAATTATTGAACCGAAGTTGAATACTTCATTTTAGTTATGACAAACGCACAAGCATGAATTGCACATGAAACAATGCATTATTCCAAATAGAACTAGACATAGTAAATCATGATAAAGTGTATACATATTCATGTTAAAATAATAAAGATTCTTACCTGAGAAAAAATCAATTCAGAATGTAGATCAACTTTCTTTTAATGTATCACGTTGAAGTATAAGGGAACAAGTGATCTTTAGGTAGCTACATGCCATTTTAGCTGATCATTTCTCAGGGTGGTTGTCATGGTGAAGTGGACACTTTGACCAATGAAAATCTGTTCAGGCTATTTGCTGACCTGTAACTCTTGCATATTTTTAAATACTGACCAGTATATTTCGGCGGAACTAAATTGATTATGATTGATTAGGTCCGTAGAAATTCTCAGAGATATGACAGCAACTGCTACCAGGCGGTTCGGCATCTTCCTGTATTCAGACAGGGAATGGTCAATTGTTTAATGTGTGGTTACCTTGAAGTTCTTAAAGTATACATATTTTTCTATTAATATCACTTTTTGGCTAACCACTTGATATATAAGCCTGGTGAGAAACTCAGAGAATGGTCGTTCAGAGTTAAACTATTTGTCTAATTCCCATCTTGTCAGTTTGGGTGTGGCTTCTTTTTGAAAAATGTAAATGGAAGGTTTTCAAGCAATCAAGGGTTCCCCATCATCCCGAATACATGTCCATTTAGTATAAATACAGGCGATCCGTAAAAGCTGTCGTCCCGTATCCTTCATCATCCTGAAAACAAGCCCATTAAGTAGAAATACAGGCGACCCGTAAAGCGGTCGTCCCGTATCCTTCATCATCCTGAATACAAGCCCATTAAGTAAAAATACTGGCGACCCATAAAAGCAGTCGACACGTATCCATTATCCCTTACACATGTCCACCAAGTATAAATACGGGCAACCCATAAAGGCAGTCGCCACATATCCCTCATCATCTCCAATACAAGCCCATTAACAAATAAATACAGGCTACCCGTAAAAGCGGTTGTCACGTATCCCTCGTCATCTACTACACTTTTCCATTAAATATGAATACGGATGACCCATAAAAGCATTCACCACGTATCTCTCATCATCCGAAATACAAGCCCATTAAGTATAAATACGGGCGACCCCGTAAACGCGGTTGTCACGTATCTACAACGGCTATAAAAACAGCCCCAAAAAACACTGCAGGGCATCATCATGCACAAGCCCATTATGCCGTAAAAGCGGTCGCAACTTATTATCCCGAAGACCAATCCATTGGCATCCAGCACCGCAGCACCCCCAATACACATAGATCATGCGAAAACGTACATATATTAACAGTCCGGACTGTCAACAACACATTTATCCGGCCCTTGCACCGCTGAATACTAGTAACGCGAAACTGGGTTCAGTTTATAACCAACAGTGATCACCACTTTTTTTGCAAAAGAATTAGAAAACTTTGGCAGAGTATTCAAAATTACAGAGAAATGAATCAATTTAAGCTGTTAACAGTCCACACTATGTTGTGCCTAGCCTTATGAGGTCAGAGGATTTTCTGATGGTTTTGGGCGGAACCTTTAGAATAAAACACAAACACTAGCACTGAAAAAATACTACTGTATCTATAAAATTATAAATACATGTACTGTATTTCCCTCAATAGTAACGCCTCCCCAAATAGAGCCACACTTTTTTTTTTAGAAATCTTACCTCGATAGAAAATCCAAAATTTTTAAATTTAGTGGAAAAGACATATATTTCAGATTCAGTCTGTGGTATACAATCTGGCAAGAACTGATTTTAAATATCCCCCCCCCCCCCCACTCCCATTGCATTTTACATGGCGCCCGAGTGCTACTATTAGGGTAAATACACGGTATGCATAATGTGTAATAAATGAACTATTTTCTATTAATGACAAATATGAGAGAGAGACCAAGATCTGCAACCACAATCAATGTCGACAATTCAAATATTGACCACTTAAAGCTGAATGCGCCAGTACATTCACCACCTGCAACCGTGTAGAGTACACCAGTGCCCCCTGACCCAGCGAATGTTTAAGCAAGTAAACAAAGTGATAAATCGATTTACAAATTGACATCTTTAATAAAACACTTAAATCTATTTTGTTATATGGGTGTGAAATCTGGGGGTAATTTAGAAATAATAGAAAGAGTGCAATTAAGGTTTTTAAAACACGTCTTAAATATAAAAACATCTACACCAAATTGTATGGTGTATGGCGAAACCGGTACTATGCCAATTTCAATTGATATTTACACGAAAATATTATCATTTTGGTCAAAGGTAGTGTCTCCAGAAAGTAATCAACTCTCAACTGATGTGTACATAGTATTGCATAGCTTATACAAATATAGCACTAGTACAAAGAAAAAACTTAATTTTAAATAGCTTAATTGTATCAAAGAAATCTTAATTAAATGGGGGTTTAGTGGCATCTGGGAAACGCACGACTTTCCAAATAGTAAGTGGTTGATTGCATCTGCGCATCAAAAGCTCGTAGATCTGTTTTTAAACGAATGGTATGAAACAGTTGAAAACTCTAGTAGTTATTATATATACAGATTATTTAAAACTAAATTTAGCTTTGAGAGATACTTGACAGATACACCGGGTAAACTACTCAAGTATATGGTAAAGTTTAGAACAAGAAACCATAAGTTACCAATTAAAACTGGACGCTGGAATAAAATTGTGCTTAATAACAGAGTTTGTACTTTATAGGAGATGAATACTATTATATTCTAACATGTACAACACTTAGTATGTTACGAAAGACTTTTTTGAAAAAGAAATACTATAAAAAGCCGAATATACATACATTTTACAACAGCATGAATTCAACAAACAAGAAAGAATTTAGAAAAACGTGTGAAGTTTTAAAGAAAATATTGAATAGATTCAAATAGAATAGTATGCGTATATGGTATTATGAGATTTGGAAAATGCAGTAGGAACGCCACGGACCTATAACTTATCAGTTCTGTTCGCATTTTTACTCCGCGAACATGGACTATTTCTTTGTATTTTACGGACTATTTATCGAATTTTCAATTAAAACAGACGCCATTGTTTTGCACCCGAAATTGGACGCGCTACGTCGACGAGCACTACGGGTACCTTTGGAGTCTAACAGCACGCGTACATTGTTTCATACCGTAGATTATGTAAAAACGAATACCTTACCGGACGAAAAAACGTCCCATTATTAACACGGTGCAGTGTTGTTGACAGGTCACCGTGACATAACTTGACACGTGAAATAGACATGGTGCAAATTGTATTTGGAATTACTGTCTGCTGCTAGAGGTCCATTATCAAGGTATTTGTTTTGTCATTAAAATGTGTTTGTTAATGAACAGTACACACCACTTTTAGATCGTACATATTTAGACATTGGCCAAATATAGTGCCTAAAAAGTGGTGTATACTGTATAATAGAACGTTCATAATCACTATAAGAGTTTTTCGTGTACTCCGATCTTTCCAGTAACTGGATGTACTGTTAACTGTATACGTTTCGTGGAATAAAACAATTACTAGTAGAAATGCTATCAATCAACCCGGACCCCCACCCCCCACCCACGGTAGGTGTGTGTGTGTGGGGTGGGGGGGGGGGGGGAATGGAGCTTGCATACCGAAAACAAGGAGGAGATAAGGAAACTAGACACCCCCTCCACCCCCACCCCTCAGATGCATGAATGTAAATTGTTAGCGTTGTCTCAATATCATTATGTTAATATATCATTATGTTATCCCATTTTCTCGCACATTCGTGAATACATAACCCGATACAACTACCATTTTGCTGTGAACGTGGAACAATGTTTTTAATGGATCTCCAATTCAGGCTACATTATATTTTACATGTATAATGAATGATGAGAGATGTTTTTATTACATTAACCGTGTAATTGAGCACAAGTAGTATTCATGCTTATTCAATATAGTTCTTCTTTTTTTCTTTTCTTTTTTAAATATGTTACATTATGTATAACAAAGGATAAACTATGTCTGTTTGATCATTGAGAAGCCTCAAATGTGAATCGTGCCCTTGAGCACCTCTAAGTGAATTGATACTGACGACTTCAGAATGTCGAGCCGTATTACATATGGAGGTGGGAGCCTTTTTAAAAATTGTTTGCACTTGTGTAGTTCTTTAAATGGAGCTTGTATTACCACACGACGTGTTATGCTTGCACGGTGCTGTTCAACGTTAGAGTAAAAAATGTTTTCAGTGATAACACAGCGTGATTGTCATATGAGCTTGTGTAAACTACATGTACTGGATACATGCGAAAACAAGTTGTGTTAAAGGGACACTAGGCAGTCTTTATTTATTTAAAACTTCTGGAGTTCGGTAAGTTTTTCTGCATAACTTGCGTTTGTGCAATCATTAATATTATTTATTAGAATAGTTCAGACGAAATTGTTTTACAGATTACTTACTGTTGATAATAATGCACCTATAATATAGTTAATTATTTGATAGAATAACGAAGACAGAATGAAAACTGACACTTTTATTTAATTTTTAATACAAGCAGGTTTAAATTTAAAGTGTTACCATGTTAACAAATGGAGATGCTAACGTTAGTGCTTGATAAATACTTCAAGATAGCCGTGTGTCCCTTTAACATCAACAAATTACAATATGATTATGTTTCATGTGATGGGTCCCCAATTTATTAAAGGTACACATAGCAAATTTCCAATCTTGTGTCTGTTTTACACCTTTTCAAATCAGAACAGACCAAACATCTACAAAAGTGTCTTCTCAACAGCCCTATTTAATCGTGTTTTATTTCTAAATTTAGCGGCCTTTCCGTTCGTCCGTCACAAATCTTGTCTGAGCTACTTGTTGGATTTTGATGGAACTTTGTACGAAGCATCATGATGTCTTTTGATTTTGAGGTCATTAGGTCAAAGGTCATTGTCACCGTAACATGATGATGTAAAATGTTGTAAAATGTAAGTCCACTTTCCCTAAAGCAAATCTCATGAAACTTAATAGATGGATTGCCTGTGGCGAGATGGTGATCCTTTTGATTTTAAGTAGGTCAACGGTCAAGGTCACTGACCGGATAATGAAACGCATTGTCCGCACTGTAACGTCTATTTTCCTGAAGGAAGTCTCTTGAAACGCCATGGGTTGACTGCCTGTGATAAGACTTAGCACCGTTTGATGATTTTGAGGTTAATAGGTCAAAGGTCAATATCACCCTGAAACGATCATGAAATATCTTGGCCACAATGTAACTCCTTATTTACTGAAGCAAATACATGTTATTTACTGAAGCAAATACATGTATCATGAAACTACATGGGTAGCTGCATTTGGTGAGAGAATGACCCCTATTTATTTCGAGATCAAATGTCAAGGTGACTGATCCGATCATGAAAACCATTGTCCGCACCGTAACTCTATTTTCCCTGAAGTAAATATATTTAAACGTCATGGGTTGACTG
This sequence comes from Cyrtodaria siliqua, assembly GCA_037043455.1. Lineage (NCBI taxonomy): Eukaryota > Metazoa > Mollusca > Bivalvia > Adapedonta > Hiatellidae > Cyrtodaria > Cyrtodaria siliqua. The sequence continues at coordinate 232,439 of JAWPHD010001209.1, forward strand.
CCTTTGGTAAGAGTATGATCCCTATTAATATTGAGGTCAGTAAATCTAAGGTCAATGTCACAGTGACTTGATAATGAAAAATCGTGTCCGCAATGAAACTCTTTTTTACTTTCTCTCAAGCTAATTTCATAAAACGTCATACTTTGACTGCCTTTGGTGACATGATAATCCCTGTTTATTTTGAAGTCAGTAGTTGAAAGGTCAGTTACCATGACCGGAAAATGAAAAGTCTTGCCCACACAATTTTTCCTCTTCACCTAAAGCAACTTTCATGAAACTTCATTGGTGGACAGTGGAAAGAGAATGATCCGTTTGATTTTTAAGTCAAGGGTCAAGTTCCCTGCTGACATCCACTATCAAATCTTTATTAACAAGGATAAGCAGTGGGGGTAGACATCTGGTTTATAAATATTACAACACACATATGTTACAACACACATGTTGTAATATTAATGGTATAATATATGAATATTTTCTTACACAATGTTGAATCCAGCAAAACAAGTGGTTTTGTTCACCGATACTGTCGCCTGTGAACCAAACCACTTGTTGTTAAATTACAGGATTCAACAGTGTGTAAGACATATATTCCAATCATCCATTTCTTTTTTAAATCATAAATTAAAAAAAAATAATATTAAAACAAAACATGCTATTTGATGAAAACAGACTTATTCAAATTTTCAAAGTAGCAATATTCCCAGAATATAGTAGATTTCAACTGGTGAAAACAAACATGCTTTTTTTTCAGGAAAAAATAGTTCTATGAATATAGTATTTCTTCATCGTTATATATTTCAGGGAAATGTTTAATGTCTGTTTGCAAATACTACAGATCGTAACACACCGTACATGTTTAATCAGTATTTACTTTCAATATAGTAGTGAGTATTACTGCGTTCTGGGACAGATATGCAACCATAAAAATAAATATTAAAGAATAATATATATTTAGGTTAAAAAACTATATATGCCCTATAATATGGAACGCCAAACACGACTTTGATGGTCATTTTCCATTATGATGTGGTCACTTTCATTATGATGTGGTCACTTTCCATTATGATGTGGTCGCTTTACATTATGATGTGGTCATTTGTCATTATGATGTGGTCACTTTCCATTATGATGTGGTCATTTGTCATTATGATGTGGTCATTTTCCATTATGATCTGGTCACTTTTTATTATGATGTGGTCACTTTTTGTTATGATGTGGTCACTTTACATTATGATGTGGTCACTTTCCATTATGATGTGATCGCTTTACATTATGATGTTTTCATTTGTCATTATGATGTTGTCACTTTTCATTATGATGTGGTCATTTGTCATTATGATGTGGTCATTTTCCATTATGATGTGGTCACTTTCATTATGATGTGGTCTCTTTCCATTATGATGTGGTCGCTTTACATTATGATGTGGTCATTTGTCATTATGATGTGGTCACTTTCCATTATGATGTGGTCATTTGTCATTATGATGTGGTCACTTTCCATTATGATGTGGTCACTTTCCATTATGATGTGGTCATTTGTCATTATGATGTGGTCACTTTACATTATGATGTGGTCACTGTTCATTATGATGTGGTTACTTTCCATTATGATGTGGTTACTTTGTATTTTGATGTGGTCGCTTTTTGTTATGACGTGGTCACTTTACATTATGATGTGGTCTATTTTCATTATGATGTGGTTACTTTCCATTATGATGTGGTCGCTTTTCATTATGATGTGGTCACTTTACATTATGATGTGGTTACTTTCCATTATGATGTGGTTACTTTGTATTATGATGTGGTCGTTTTTCATTATGATGTGGTCGTTCTTCATTATGATGTGGTCACTACATTATGATGTGGTCTGTTTTAATTATGATGTGGTAAGTTTCTATTATGATGTGGTCATTTTACATTATGATGTGGTCACTTTTCATTATGATGTGGTTACTTTCCATTATGATGTGGTCGCTTTTCATTATGATGTGGTCACTTTACATTATGATGTGGTCTGTTTTCATTATGATGTGGTAAGTTTCTTTTATGATGTGGTATGTGTGGTCACATGGTTTTTCTTCAAATAGCGCCATCTATTGACACTGCTTGCGGAGTTCAAAATGGCGACAATGATAGAAATCCTAAATTATGTTAAAGTATCCGATGAAGCTCGTGTAAGATTTTTAGAAGAAGAGTATCTTTTCAGGTGTTAACCACAGTACTTGCTTCCGATTTTTTAAAATATTTTACACATCAACAGAGGAAAGATGCATCTACGCGTACATGCTTTTTTTTTTCTCGCTTCTAAAATGATGAAATAAATCGAATTTGATTAAAACTGCGCATTCGCAGCTATCTATATACAACTAAATCAATACGGTATGGAGGGTGGAGGGGTGGGGTGAGGGGCGGGTTTGCAGGGATACTACCGTAATGGTGTCCTTGAGAAAAACTGTGAACATTCTACTCTAATTATTTATTAATACAGAACAATGTTGAAATCAATATATCTCTTAAAAAGGATTTCATAATTTCACGGTTTTATATCCCGCGTGAACATTAACTTTGAAAGGCGATTGTTCATATTTTAGCGAATACGGTGTAATTTGTAATTTTGGGGGGAAAAGTACGTTTTACTGATTGACTTTAAATTTTGCTTTTTAAAAGTAGACATGTCAATGAACACTTTCATAAAAAAAAATCATTCTCGCTGTTAAAACTTCATTTTTTCGCTATTTTTTCTGATTCAGAAAATTAGCAGTGTAACATATATTTTAACCATCCTCATTTCCTTTCCCGACGTACCGTTGCAATTTGGTTTGTTTAAACCTATTTTGAGCACTCCGGCATTAACCAAAAGCATGTATAGATCAGAAATTTAATCTGGAATGCATGGATATATACATTTGAAATCTATGTATTGAAATAATGGAATTATTTCATTTCTTGTGTACCCGGTCGCGTCTATAAATGTATATGCATTATGCCGTCTTTGAGTCCGTTGGTCATGTTAGTTAATTTTGGGGGGAAAAAGTACTTTTCTCCGATTTCATTAACATTTTGCATGTGGACAGAGGAACGATTTATCTACGCATACATGCATTTGTTTTTATTCTCGGTTCTAAAATGACAAAATAAATTGATTTGAATTTAAAAGCGCATTGTTGGCAAATTAAACCTTAAAACAACCTAAATTCATCCCTTTGGAAAATACCTTTAACTATTAATGGGAATTACACGAAGTGTACACCAATTATGTTCGACCGATGTAGTTTGTGAATATTATTACTTTAACAACGATCTATGATTGTGTTTTGTCATAATCACAGTTTATAGATAAGAGGTGTATAAATGTCATTTTGTTATCGATTTTATCACGTGAACTTGTTTGATAAATTTTCCTACGCCATAGGGCTGACGTTCCTATTGATGTGTGTAAAGACTGAGTCATACGAGAGTGTGGTTGTAAATTACTTCTTCGACAGTGTTGTGAAAATGAACTATATATAAATGATAGATGCATTTTTCAATTACGAAAATAATTTACACGGTGGGAAATCAAGGGCCAAAATCTAATCGTGTAGAGCGTTTGGACTTTGCAAGAGTTCATAGTTGATTTGTCAAAATCAGAATTTTGTGACCATTCTTCAACGACGTGCAGGTCTACGCTAATATTTGACCTTCATACAACTGTGTAATGGACAGACGGATGCTCTGGTACAAAAAACTGAATATTATATGCCATATAAAATGCTATAAACCCATTTTTAAACGTCGTGGTGCCCAGGTCGAGACTATGGTGCCCAGGTCGCGACATGGCGCCCAGTGCAAGTAACTTTAAAAGAAAGAAAAACGGTCACATTTAATAAAATATACACAGGTATCCACTAAATAAATATTTGAATTGACTTGACCTGTGTTAAAATGTGTTTGTGGGGAAGCTTAATTCAACTTAAGACTGCTAAATTATCCAATTAGTCCATCCCTCCACAATCCCTGCTTTTTGTTTCGAACTCTGTTCATGTTCCCATTAATTATCCATCAAATAGTCTCTATAGGACATAACTATAAGGCGAACTGAACAGCCAAACCAGTACTTGATACCTTGATCGGCAAGGAACGTTTTAGTAGTTTGGGAATCATGCCACGGTGCATTAATGTGTTGAGATTTGTAATTCTTCTCAGGAAAACATTAAACATTCACGATGCATCTCGATATCATTAACTATTTTGTCCTGATACACCTGACTATTCATGTTACCATCCGCTAATGTCAACTGCAATACGCCCTTTTGTGCGCAAATTGTATGGTTCGTAGCAGTCGGTATGGCTACATCTTTTCAGTCATATCTTGTTTTTCTAAGTGGATGTATGTACTACACAAATTCCGAAAAGTTTAAGCCCGCAAAACGGCCCTCAACACTAAAACTTAAAGAAAATAGGATAAAACTCTGCACAGGCAATTTAAAACGTTACGTTGTTGATCAATTGTGTCATATACATTAAGTTAAACTATTTGCAAAATAATCAATACATTTGATGAATAATGATAGGCATGCAAAGTCCCGCAAAAAGGCCCGCAGTTTAGACATGCCCGATGAATGATTGTAAAGAGTTGTTTCCCCTACAATTTAATTTGCCGTTTATTGTTTTGTTAGCTAACAAAAATAAACGACGTGTATTGGATAATTAGTAAGTTAATTCATTGTCCATGACTGACTATATTTGATTTTGCACAGGGTTTTAATAGTCAATATCCGTTTTTAGAGTCAAAGATAGTCGACACTAATAGTTTGTTTTTCCTGAATAGTTCTATTTTGTAATATAATGTTTCATTAATTGCAGAAATGCCGAAAGATCTTTTACACATTTCTGCAAGTTTTTGGTGAATACAAGTTTCATTTATTTAGGTGGATACTTGTGTAATTATACAGAAACTATTGATAATGTAAGCGCTATTTTCACGACATATTTGTTTAATTTCAGATGGGAGTCTATAAAGGAAAAAGAAGAAGGAAGTATTTCTTGGCTGAGAAGAAACGAAAGCACCGTAAACAGTTTTATACATTAAACAGTGAAATTTCTGGATCTAAACAACAGTTGGAAACAAGCACAGCTGTCAAAACTCAAGGAAAGAGATTACACGTTGGTAGCAGTGGAAAAAAGTTCATGTCACCTTCATTAAAAAGAGCAAGGTTCTTTTCGCCAATTCTTCAATCAAAATCAAGCCAAAAATACAGATCAACATCGAGAAAATCATTAACATTTGGCGTCGACTATGCATCACCAACTGATCAAGTGTTTGAAAAGTCTGACTTGCACGGATATGGTAAATCAATGCTTAAAGAAGTCGAAACTGATCATGATTTGCTTCTTGAAATGACCAGTACTAAAGACGAATTTTGTGACAGTATTGAAGAGACTTATATGTACGACGATGATAAACCAAAATTCAACGAGAGTGAAATCGACAATGCTGTGCCGCTCGAAACTCACAATCCTACAGAAGATATGCTTCAATCTGACGACGACATCCATAAACTGATAGACAAAGTTTTGAACATTTTCGCAAATCACAATGTAAAGGAAGACTTTGTCACATTTCTGAAATTAGTTTCACTAAATAAGTTTCCTCTTAACAATGTGGCATTTTTATTGTTCCTAGACGCGGTGAAATGGTTTGACAGCAACGATACCCGATCTGTGCGTTACAGTGACACTAGCCTAACATTCTTTTGGTTGGGTAAATGACTATTTGGAGGAAAGTTTTTAAGATTTATGGGTGGCCCAAAAAATGAGACAAGTATTCTGCTGGAAAAAAGTCAATTATCGCCATCAGATTCTAAAATTAACTTTGCCTGTCCCTCCGAACATTCACTAAGGAATTATAAGCCACTGGACTGCGAAATTGCTGACATAAATCCAGGGGTTATTAACACTATGACTGACCATGTTGTTAAGCAAAACAACGAATCACTATCGTATGTGATAATGTTTGATGGTAAGAAGATCCGGAGGGGTGCAGGTGTGGATCTTCTTGGACATGAAACCGAGCCGTTATCCGAGAATAAAGCCAAATATGATGCCGATTTGAAAGAGGTTGAATACGCTGTGACGAAGATAGAATCTGTTATAAAGGACATTGAGTCAGAGAATGAAATAGACGTAGAATCAAAGAATGAGTTGAATATGACAATACATGAATATTTCAAAACATTTTCGCATTACTTGATGGAAATGAGAAAGCTAAGAAAAAAGCAAAGAATTAGCCATGCTTTAGTACAAAGAAAAAATTGAACGAGATGCCTAATTAGCGAAAACCCTAGAATATGCAATAGATTCTTGCAGAACAACGACGTACCAAATAGACAACTGTGTGGCTGGCCTGTTGAAGTTTGCAAATCAGAGGTCTTTCTGAATGGTGTGTTAGATTTGTTTCCAAAAGACAAACGAAACGTGTGTCTTACAGAGCAGCCTAACGTGAAACTGATAAGGTCCGATAACACGGCTACAGAAGATGTCCCAACTAACCAAGTTAAAGATCAAAGGAGTGGTTTGAAGCGCGAAGTGAAAAGAAGGTAACTGGTAGTTCTGTATACGCAGCTGTAGGATGTGATAGTTTGAAGCGTTTAAACGAACATTTTGACAATGTTAAAAGCAAAATCCAGAAACCATCTCTCAGTGAATTCCAAGAGAAGGCAATGACGCATGGAGTTGAATCAGAAGTACATGAAATCGCAACATTATCCAAGCATATTGATGTTCATTTATATTACTTAAAATCAGCGGATTTGCAGTATGTTTGAGAAACAGACATTGGCAAATCCTTACAATAAAGAATTGAAACAGCTTTAAAAATTAGGATCACATTTTCTTTTAAAGACGTCCCTTAAAACGGGCGTTGTTCTCGGCCTGATAATTATATTATATAGATCTTCTAGTGTTCATGTTGATAAATCAAATATTTATCATCGCATAATTTATTCGTGAGTACAAGGTTAAATGACACACGCTGTACCCAACATGTCGTAACGAACAACTAAGATATTCAATGTATGTTTTTATTAAAACAGTGTAAACTATTTATTATAAAATAACAAGGGATCAAAAATTATGAATATTTGTCATAATATATATATAGAAATCAATCATAATGCCATCCCATTTCTTTTGCAAAATACAGTCTACAGACATGCGCTTTCGGTTACAATATGAAAAATATGAGTTTAATGATAGAAATCACAGTGGAGATAATACATGCCATCAAGATGTCAATAAGAACTAAGCAATATTTGGTGACCGTTACTTTAAGTTGGTATTTCTGGATGTGACATTTATTCTGCAAAACATTGGATGGCATCATCAATGACAAACAAAACATTGCAACATAAACTGTGACAAAAAAGGATGACTATAAAACTATAAACATAAGAAGGGTATATGGCGATCAGTGGAAAATGATTAATTGTGTGTTTGTGCTTCATGCCCCTTGAAAAAATATAATAATGCTCTGATTATAATAATCATTGATGTAATCATTGAATAATCCTGATTATAAACAAATGCAAATAGTGAAGTTTTTTACACATTAATACTATTATTCAGTAATTGATATAACCAGTATTATATTTTTTTAAACTCATTTTAATCAGCTGTTATGCATGTATTCATTCATGTTATTCTGTCACATGATGCTGTTATAAATATGTGTTAAGGCTTATGCTTATGCCCAAATGGAGCCTGACTTTTTGTAAATAAACCTTAAATATTGATATTTGTTTCGTCCATGAGTCATGAAACTCATACATTAATAATGGTTAATGACGAAGTTCAGAAATTAACATTTTAAACCTACATAACTAAAAATTAAACAAATAATTGGTCCTGAGTTAAAAAAATAACACAGCAGTAATAAAACATATTAACTGTAACAAAAAAAATGACTAGAGCTATGAACATAAGGGTATGGTGATTAATATAAATGATTAATTGCATGTTTGTGTTTCATGCCCCATGAAGAAATATAATACTTTTTGATCATAATAAGTATTGATGTAAACATTGAATAATCCCGATTGATAATATAAACAAGTGCAAATAGTGAAGTTTTTTGACTCAATGATACTATTATCCAGTAATTAATATAACCAGTATTACATCTTTTCAACTCATTTTGATCAGCTGTTATGCATGTATTTATTCATGTAACTTGTTATTTTTTCACATGATGTTGTTATATGTGTTAAGCCTAAGGCGTATGCTCATGCCACAATGGAGCCTGTTATGCATGTATTCATTCATGTTATTCTGTCACATGATGCTGTTATAAATATGTGTTACGGATGTTGGCTGGGCAAGTTTTGACATCTTCAAGTTTAAACATTTTATTTTTTAAATCATAGTTTTATTTGACAACAGAACTGTTTCATTTTTTCCATTCTAGTAGATATGGATATAATGTAGGATTTAAGATGGTAACATACCAAATTTGAAGCAGATTCTTTTTTTCATATTTTTTCCGTCATTTGTGATCATTTTTTGTTGTCAACAAAATAGGGGTACAGGTAGCTCTGAGTAGAATTTATCGTTTTGATATAGAATAAATCAGATTTTTGTTTTTCAGTAGTGGAATACATATATAAAAGTAGATACTGAGCTAATTTTATTTTCGATCTCCATATCAATATTGTGTGTACGGTATTTTACATTGAAAATGCCAAAATAACTCCAAAATGGGTGTAATTTAAAGAATTTTTAATAAAAAATCATTAGAAGCCTGGTGACCTATATTTTTTTTACTTGTTTTGAAAGAAATGTCATAGGACCTTAACATATACAAGTTTTAAAAAAAGTTGATCTAGAACATAATTTTTTATCTTGAAATAATTTGTCGGTAAAAACAAAAGTGGTCGGGGTACGGTCCATATATGTTTGCTTTTTAAAGTAAAAGACGAACGAGGATTACAATTGCTTTTGTATGATTTGAAAGATATGTATATATGCAATCGAAAATTAATTGTTGTTTTTCAATAAACTTAATGTTATGAAAACAATTGTGAAAATGTTCAATGACAATATTTTTCCTCTTTTTAGTGAAATTTGAAGTTAGAAATACGTGCATTCTTCAATGACGTCTAGTGGGAAAAAAAGCGTGGTGACCTAGCTTTTTTTTGATAATTTTGAATCTAAATTATACCAAAGAAGCTTTAAATATGAATTAAAAAAAAATCTCATCACTACGTCCTTTCCCAGCCAACCTCCTTAAGGCTTATGCTTATGCCCAAATGGAGCTTGATTTTTTGTAAATGAACCTTAAATATTGATATTTGTTTCGTCCATGAGTCATGAAACACATCAATTAATAATAATTAATGAAGATTTTCAAAAATGAAGATTATATAACTTAAAAATAAAACAAGTAACTGGTCTTAAAGGGACACTTGGCAATCTTGATTTTTTAAAAACTAGCGGCGTCCCGTTAGTTTTTCTACATAAATTGCATTTGTTCAATCATTAATTATACTATATATTATTAATTTTTGATATTATTCCACCAGTTATATATTAAAACTTATAGTATAATAACACGAAATAGTGAATACTTAAAATTTGATTTATTTAAATGTAACCAGGGTCAAAGTAAAAATGATACTGGATATATAAATCGAGACACCCACTTCAAATACTTGAAGATTGCCGTGTGTCCCTTTAAGTTAAAAATTAACACAGCAGTAATAAATATCATTCCTACCACCTCTGGTAATTTTGTGAGTTACAGATTATGAATATGTTTTATCCGTTTAATGTAAAACAAATGACCATGGTCGTTGTAGCAAAAATTCAAACATAGAAATTAGATGCAAGATGATATGGGCCCATTATACCCAGAAGGTACCACTTACATCAATTTCAAGAAGCAATTGTTAAATTCAGGCTCTACCAGAGTGATATATAGATATTTTTTTTCATTGGCACATATAACTAACAAGCAATAATCGGAGTATTTCGAAAACGGATGTAAAAATCACTAATGTACAACACGATTATCATCGAAAAACAAAACACATGAGTGAACGACTCGAGTTCTGAGTAAGCATTTTTTGTATAGAAACCAGGAACATTCCAGTGGAAACAAAGACATGCATTATTATAATTCAAAGACGAATATCATTGCCAGTATAAATCTTGCAATATACGATTGAAACTCTGTTAAATTAATTTGTTCCTAAAATGAAATTTGTAGCATCCACAACCTTCACTTTCAAAACGGCTATAGCATAGCAATTAATGGAAAATACAAGTTCCTGGTTACTGAGAAAGCGAGACAAATATTTCAATTTTTGTTAACCAATTTTATTCAGCATCATTTTTGTGGACTGTCTTCATATGTCTGCCATAACTTGATTTCCAATCGAATCACTTTCCGCAGTATTCACACATGTGCACTTGTTTACCATGCTTGACCCTGACATGGTTATCAAGTGTCCCTTTGGATTTAAAACGCTTGGGGCACTGTTCACATACCAGATCTTTTCCACATACAGTCAAGTGCCTGTCCATACTTCTCTTGTAACCAAATTCCTTGGAGCAATTTTCACATGTGTACTTAACCCCAGCTGCACCATGACCTTTTTGAAGCATGTGGCCGACTAAGTCCTTCCGCCGTAAAACTTCATGTCACACTCAGGGCATTCATGTTCGCGGATGTTTAAGTGCACATTTTTCTGATGCTGTTTCAAACCGTATTTTGTGCTAAACGTTTTCTCACATATTAGGCATAGTGATTGCCGTGTAGATTTTTCATGCACATTTTTGATGTGGAAAACGACTAGTGAGGGCCTACAATAGGACTTTCCACAATGGTCACACTGAAACCTTTTCCTCTTTTTGGAGCTCAGGTGCCGCTTGACCTTCACCTTGATCTTTCGGCATTTCTGCAATTAATGAAACATTTTAGAACTATTCAGGAAAAACAAACTATTAGTTTCGACTATCTTTGACTCTAAAAACGGATACTGACTGTTAAAACCCTGTGCAAAATCAAATATAGTCAGTCATGGACAATGAATTAACTTACTAATTATCCAATACACGTCGTTTATTTGTGTTAGCTAACAAAACAATAAATGGCAAATTAAATTGTAGGGGAAAAAACTCTTTACAATCATTCATCGGGCATGTTTAAACTGCGGGCCTATTTGCGAAACTTTGCAGGCCTATCATTATTCATCAAATGTATTGATTATTTTGCGAAATAACTCAAATAGTTTAACTTAATGTATATGACACAATTGATAAACAATGTAACGTTTTAAATTGCTTGTGCAGAGTTTTATCCTATTTTCTTTAAGTTTTAGTGTTGCGGGCCTTTTCGCGGGCTTAAACTTTTCGGAATTTGTGTAGTACATACATCCACTTAGAAAAACAAGATATGACTGAAATGATGTAGCCGTACCGACTGCTACGAACCAGACAATTTGCGCACAAAAGGGCGTATCGCAGTTGACATTAGCGGATGGTAACATGAATAGTCAGGTGTATCAGGACAAGATAGTTAATGATATCGAGATGCATCGTGGATGTTTAATGTTTTCCCGAAAAGAATTACAAATCTCAACACAGTAATGCACCGTGGAATGATTCCCAAACTACTAAAACGTTCCTTACCGATCAAGGTATCAAGTACTGGTTTGGCTGTCCAGTTCGCCTTATAGTTATGTCCTATAGAGACTATTTGGTGGATAATTAATAGGAACATGAACAGAGTTCGAAACAAAAAGCAGGGATTGTGGAGGATTGGAATAATTGGATAATTTAAGTCAATTCAATTATTTATTTAGTGGATACCTGTGTATATTTTATTAAATGTGACCGTTTTTTCTTTCTTTTAAAGTTACTTGCACTGGGCACCATGTTGCGACCTGGGCACCATAGTCTCGACCTGGGCACCACGACGTTTCAAAAATGGGTTAATAGCATTTTATATGGCATATAATATTCAGTTTTTTGTGCCAGAGCATCCGTCTGTCCATTACACAGTTGTATGAAGGTCAAATATTAGCGTAGACCTGCAGATCATAGAAGAATGGTCACAAAATTCTGATTTTGACAAATCAACAATGATTTCTTGCAAAGTCCAAACGCTCTACACGATTAGATTTTGGCATTTTTTCAATTATTTTGATTTCAAAATAAAGGTTGGACATATTTGTCCGGAATGACATTCCCCGCTTTTGGGGAATTGGACATAAACGTCTTGATAAAACAAAAACACAATTTCACACTCACCTTTTGACGACAATTTCTGCGCTGGGCACCGTAACGGAAAATGCCCGGTGACAATTTTAACGCATAACAATAGCGTCATGGTGCCCTTTATTCCCCCACCGTGATTTAGCTCCTCCAATAAATACAGTAAATTCACTTGATTTAAATATGTCTAATAATCTATTGTTAATACTAAATAACTCATGTAATAGAGCCTTGTACGATATATTTTATATGCATTACCTCATGTTTTCATGTTAATGTATGTATTTTTTATCGGAAAACACTTATACCGAGGGTTGGAAAATAAGAATCTGTCATGGGTATCCAGTGAAGGTCAGGAATTCCAACTCGAGACATAATTGTTTTTATCAGAACAGAGCTCTGCCGAGGTTCCGATTAAAACAATAATCCGAGATTTCGGAGTCAGGACCAGATATTCATGACTGATTCTTTTTCTTTCAAAACCAATGATATTTTGTGCATTGAATTCACCAACAAGAAAATAAGGAAGATTGCCGTGTATCCCTTTAAAATCAATCATTTATCAGAACTTTTGAATATATGCACTTCAGTGTTGTTTTGTTGAGAGTATATAAAAAGCTTTCAGATAAAACTAACTGAGGCATTTTATCTCGAATTTAAATGCTGGCCAATTGTTTAGGGAAAAATGGCCAATTTTGTTAGTCAAATTCTCCCTTAATACTGTCATAATTTTCTAGATTATTTTGCTTTTATCCAACAAGTTGTAAAATATAATTAGACATGCCTCAATGTTGCATTATAAAGTGTGAACAATTATTGTTCACTCGAATCAATGTTTATATGTATATGCAAACAAATGAATCAGTTATAATTCAATTCAATTCAATTTCAATTCAACTTTTTATTAAAGCATAAACATTTTACAATGTCCATCGCCATCAGCATTGAGGCGGTATTACATACAAGACATACTAAATACAAATACACACATATATTAAAACATGTTCTGGAGAAGAGCATGAGAAATATTTAGGTATGAGTAAACAAATTTAAGGATAAACACGTATATATTATTGAAAGTAATTATAGCATACAAGTTGTTCACACCACTGGTATGGCTCGAAACACTATTAAATATTATGTATAGTACATGATCCATTTATGACCTATATAGATAATATACAGTGTGATTGCACGAGCTTCACGAATACCAATACCATAACACATATTTGCATTGTAAACATAAGGCATTATGAAAACAGTGTTGGGTTGTTGGTCACTACATTATTAGAACAGTTTTACAATACAATATAATAATAATAATAATAATAATAATAATAATAATAATAATAAAAATAATAATAATAATAAAACACTTACAAAAACTGCACCTGCGCATTTTTTTTTAAAAGTATGTATTTATTCGGTTGCAATTAAGCTCTCACGTTTGGTATTTGCAAGACTAATATATTTGGCTAGCCTATTCAATAATTTAGAATTATCCGTAGATAACAACGATTTAAACTTTTGTAAACTAGGCCAGCTACAGTAGTATCTAGGTAAACATTCTATTCTTATTTCTCTATAACACGGACAAGCTAAAGTAAAGTGATATTCATCTTCAACAACATTTATATTGCAAAAAGTACACTTTCTTTGATCCCTCTCTATATTTCTGTATCTACCCTCTTCAATAGCCAATTTATGAGCTGAACATCTTAATCTAGTTAATGCTATCATGTGCTTATGATTTTGGACACAATTAATATATTTTTCACATCCAAAGTTTGCTTTAATATATTTATAAGTAGATAATTTGGGGGAAGAAGTTAAGGTGGCAAACCATTCCTGCAAATGTTGATCATAGAGCCTTTCTATGTCATAATGATATGAGTTAGTTGTAGCTTTGTAATAGTTTCGTTATTCCATAAAAAACTGAATCCAAGATCATTAAGAAGACGTTCGACATGAGTCGCCCATGATTCATTATCATTATTTTGTATTTGATTCTGTAATACCTTATACATTAGTGAATTGGGCGATTTCATAATTTTAAACCAAAATTTCAAGATTCGTTCTTTGCGTAATATTGCCAAAGGTACTTTACCTAATTCCGCATAAACAGTGCATTTGGCGTTTGATGCCTAACGTTAAGAATCTGTTTTAAAAACTTCAAATAAATTCGTTCGATGTCGGGGGAGGTATGAAACCCCCATACTTCAGCACCATAATTCAAAATAGGTAGAATCATTGTATCAAACAGTTTTATTTTTTCGCTTATGTTTAGCTCAATTATTGCAAATAAAGAGTTAAGTGAAAACAGTGCCCTCATGGCTTGTTCGGAAAGGGCTTTTTGTGTTTGAAAGAAAATTCCATTAAACATAAGCGTTACTCCTAGGTAGGTAAATTTTGAAACGTTATGTAGTTTCATATTGTTATAATATATATCTACGTTTTGTGTCCTAGTACCTTGTTTACATACCATTACTACAGTTTTATCGATATTAACACTTATTTTCCACTTTTCGCAATAATCATGTAGTTTATTTAATAGGATTTGTAGTCCATTTGCTGAATATGAAAATAAAACAGTGTCATCAGCGAACAACAGTAGATAAATTTGTAATTCATTCAAAGTTAAAAGTTCTGCATTATCATCATGTAAATGACTAGTCATATCGTTGATAAATATAATAAATAATAAGGGAGACAATACTTCGCCTTGTTTGACGCCCATATAACTTTCAAAGTGATCTGTAAGGCATCCGTGGACTCTTACACATGTTTTGACTGAACTATACATAGCTTGTAACATTTTAACAAATTTCGATGACACACCCATGTTGAGTAACTTAAACCATATTCCATTTCTATAAATTAAATCAAATGCTTTTCTAAAATCAATAAAAGCGCAATAAAGTTTTCGCCTTTCATTTTTAATTATTCTATTAATAATAGTATGCAAGACAAAAACACAATCGATTGTACTTTTATGTTGCCTAAATCCGAATTGATTGTCTGACAATAAATGGTTTTCTTCTGTCCATTTACGTAAACGGTTATCTAACACATGTGAAAATATTTTCGAAAATATACTAGTGAGCATTATTCCTCTATAATTATTTACATCGTTTTTATCCCCACGTTTTGGTACAGGTATCAATATACCGTTTGTCCAGGAATCAGGATAGTAACAATTATTATACATGTAATTAAAAAGTTTACAAAAATTGGTGACAATATATTATCAGCTTCAATAAATATTTCGGGTATCAATAGGCCTGCTCCCCCACTTTTTCTTCTTTTTAAACTTTTAATTGATTTTTGAACCTCGTCTATGCTAAATGCACAGTCAAGTTGATCAACAACATTTATATGCAAGTCATCTTGATCTAAGAATGTTTCGACATCCGCATTTTTGTATATATCGTCTGCCGAGAATAAGTCTTTAAAATGGTTAAAAAAATCATCCGCAGAAATATTAGTATTATTTTTATTTTGTTTTTTAAATTTACGAACATAGTCCCAAAACTTCTTTGGTTCGTTTTTGGCAGCATTATGTAGTATGTCTTTTTGATATTTTTTATATTTTGCTTTTGCTCGCCGTTTTGCTAGTCGGAAAATTCTACGTTTTGAGATAACCAAATTTACAGATTCCAGTGTCCTTAATTGTCGATACCTAGTATTCGCTGATCGCAACTCACGTCGTGCACGTTCACATTCATCCGTATACCATATGATATATTATGATATAATAGTATGATGCGATTCAACCATATAATGCGCCGTCCATTCAAAAACTTCCTTATTTAGATGAAACAAATATCACGGCCAAGTTTAATAACCAGCCAAATCGCACCTACAGTACAATGCCGGGGTGTATGTGTCTCTGGAGAGAAAATGATAAAACGTGCCTTTAATCTGGTCTACATTTATCATTATGTTGGGCGAATTTGGCACTCTTGATAAATTTTCATAACGATGCAGAGTTTGCTATATCAATCCGTTTGCTTTCCAGATGAATGTACAGTTACACAAACTTTATTACATTAAAATACTATTTAAAAAAATAATAGCCGTCATCCAAAATGTATTAACTAATGCTTTTAATTGTTACATTTTTTCCTTTTGATGTCAAACACCGTTTTTAATTATTTCCTAACGCTTGATAGGCCCATAATATGATATATCATGTAGGTGGCGATTCCACCTTGACCACATCCCCACGTTTTGCATAGTAGTAAGTTATATAAAAAAAACTTCAAAATTGATTCATCAAAAACGTCCTGTAATCCTGTATGCTATCCATCTAAAGGCTTTCCTGTTGTCGTTATGGGTTACACCAGCTGCATTACATTGACCTACTAAATATCAAAATAACAGCAGTCACCTGAAATGCAACAAATGATCCCAAATTTCATTTATCTGGAAATCTCGCTATCCTTGGTCCAATAGAAAACCAAGTTATCTTAAAACTTCAGATACACCATCCAAAAAGTCTGATTTATAACTAATAAGAGACTGTGTTTTGTTCCCGAAACATGACAAGCACTTTGTTGCATCACTCCATTCCAACCCCACTTAAATATGCAAAATTCAAATCTGTATTCAAATATCCATATATACAGTATATCATACATGACTTATTCTGATACAAAAGCATTTCAAGAAAATAATCGTCATTATTTTGAAGAAAATACATGTTTTCAGGGTCGCGACATCCAAATTAAGTTAGTACATCATGTAACTGTCTTTTTTTCAGACTCGGATTAAAATGTACCCAGAGGATCTTACATGAGTGCCTATTTAATACAGAATTTATTAAACGAGTGGGTACAATTATATGATGCGAGACTGAGTCGAGCATCGTATCAATTTTAATCAATGAGTTTAATAAATTCAATATTAATTAAATAGGCACGAATGTTAAGATTCTATTTATCATATAAAAAAAAAAGGGCAAATAAAGCAACATTTATTATTGTTGATGCCTGTATATATGATGTCATCATTTTATGAAGAGGAGCTATGTTTGTATGACGTCATATGTTGAGTCAGTCATCTCCGTACGACACCGAACAAGGAAACTATGTAGGTGATTTCTGTAATCCTGTATTTTCAATGGTTATGGAAATTGGTGTGGCAATTCCGATGTATTCCGAGCTGAACGGAAAAGACTGAACGATATTAATTTTGCGTATTATTTTACTAGTTAAATAGATCATGGTTTTATGACATTAGCTTCTCACCGCTGTGGGTTCGAATCCCACTGGGAGCTCGACTTGTAAGTGAGGAAGTGTCGATTCTTACGGATGGCAGGAGGTGTAAAATACTGGTTATACCCAGGAAAAGTGGTAGGTCTGCCTCCACCACAAAAAATTATATATAACCTATAGTGTTGAAAATGACGTAAAACACCATACAAACAAACGCATTATTACATTCCCAAAGGATAAATATATGTACATGTACCAAACGTGGGTTAAATCTCTGCCCAGGCCTTGAATTCACCAACTATTCTTGCGAATATTCTTAGACTTCAGCCCAAGTACGCAAATTTCAATCACAAATATTTTTATAAGTTTGAAGGATAAACATTCATTACAAGCTGCTATGTATAGATATGATAACTGCTAATAATTAGCAACTTATTACGATTGTTTATCTTTGAATGTCATAGGAATATTTGTGAACGAAATTTGAGTACCTGAGCTCAAGTCTAAGAATAGTTTGAAGAATGGTTGGTGAATTCCAGGCCTGGTCACAACAGAGTTCAGGGTTCTCAATAGACGCGCACACACGCGTTTTGACGCATGGAATTTCTATTTGACCCAATTCTGACGCATCTAATTTACGACCTGTGCGTTTTTATGACGCGCGTGTATTTGCTTCCAAGCATCAATCCAATACCTATTTTCGATAGCCAGACATCACAACAATGAGCACGCGCTGCATAAACAGTGATTGACACCTAGCCTGACGACCTTGATGGCCTCTCGACCAATCAAATTCGCGCTATCGCAGCTTGTGTGCCAGAGGCAGATATAACCTGTCTGTAAATGGTGTCACTGTGTAATCTAATCGCTGCTATTGTGTTGATAATTTAATGATTATCTTTAAAGTTTATGATGCTTTGCGCGAGTGGAGACTTTTATGACTTGATTGGATTAACTGTTTAATTGAATGCTACCGGCTTCTGATTGATTACCGGTTAATTAGACTGAACTGCGATAAAACAGATGCTAGCGGTCAAACGTGTGAACAGGTAAAATCGGCAAAAATAAAAATGACTTTATTTGTGTTTGTTGTTTGTTTATTTGTGTTGTTGTTCGTTAATTTTGTTTTACGCACGTTTTAAAGAATAAAGAAATATAATTTTAATGAGGATAATTTAAATATTTATAAATCGGCGAAATGTACATAAAAAGAGCGTTTTTTAACCTGGGTTATCATTCAGTCAAAACTTACCGGACATTACGCATTGTGATATTTTGTGATTACGGACTTTTATTGTGCTATCGAGTAACGGACTTTATTAATTCATGTATGTTAAATTCACAATTAAATGGTATATTTTCGTTTATGTCGTCGCAGTCTACGAAACGGCCTGTTGGGGATGCACTGTCTGAGGGTGCACTGTCTGACCCTCAGACTCCGAAGAAGCAAAAAATAAGTGTCAATTCATAGATTTCTTGAGAATTAAACATACAATAAAGATACACTGTCTTTGTTTTCTTGTTTAATGTTCCAAATATGCATACATACAATTGGTGCAAACAGAGATTGTGTTATAATAACACCAATGACTTACAATATTAACAAATGTGGACCCCAATTTATAAAACATCCTTACATAACTTTGAATCTTTGACATAATGACACATTATTGAATTGTAAAATGGAATAGTTCAAATGCATATATATATTCTTGCACACCTTTCTTTGCAATACAATATTTACAGAATTCACTACAATTAAAGTTATTAAAGGATGTTTTATAAAACGGCGTTTCGATTTATATTTATTTATATTTGACTCTTGCTATTTCAATTTTGACCCTTGATATTTCAATTTTGACCCTTGAGATTTTTGAGTCAAGGGTCTTCACTTTTAAAGTCTATTGAGAACCCTGGAGTTGTCGGAAGACGTTCGGCATATAAGATGTAATACATGTATACTGATGATGTTAGGATTTTGTTGTTTTCGTATTAAAATGTTCTGACAGATATAAATAATCTGGTTTACAGGCAACTGATGTGGGGCGATGTGCAACTATGTTTTGACATGGAGTTGAATCAAGAGTACCTGGTCTACAACGAGCGCCAAACAAAGACAAGGTATGGGGCGACACTTTCAACATTAGGCCTGAAAAGCCAAGGATGTATGCCACTGATAAGAGGGACTATAAACCTTAGAATTACACACACACACACACACTGATAAAGAGCGTTGACCAGTGGCTACATACACAATATATGCTGACAAACGACCTGGAGATTTCAGTGATTTTAACACACCTTTTCATTGGGTCAATCTTATTTCGCTGACTTTCATAGCTGACATAGCTGATCCAAAATTGGTGAGGAAAACGCTGACCTTTGAGAAAACGCTGACCTTGTTAATTATTTACTTATTACAGATAATTTAACGCTTTTTTTTAGCATAGCTTAGTAAAATAACACATATTATTGGAATATATGCTGCAAAATCAGCGTTTTTTATTTGTTTTTTAATGGTTTATTTTTAAGTTGAAAATAGGTAGAAAACGCTGACTTTTTATGAATTTTACTGACTTTGCTGACCTTGATTGTGTATAGTATACTAATCTTATTATTATCATTGTTGTTATATTTTTTTGAGTATATCTTAAGTAAAACAACATATATTTGAATATATCAAGCAAAATCAGCATTTTTTATTTTACATTTATTGGTTTGTTTTGAACCTGAAAATAGTTACGAAACGCTGACCTTTTATGCACTTCACTGACTTTGCTACAGTTAACAATATTTAGTTATTTGGTTATCAAATGAATTTGTGAAAACAATAATTTTGAATGTCTTTTGTTGATGAAATTTGAGCCGAACATTATTAATAAGACTCTGCCTTGTTCTAAATTCTACTGATAGTACGGATGATTTGCTTCTATTTAAAAAAATAATAGTTGTGTTATTTTTGTGTGTAGTATATTATATATATGTATGTACACTCAAGTGATATGAAAACGCAACACGGGAATTTCCGCTATATATTGTATGTACAATATGCTGCTTTTAATCGAATGGTACATGGCTACGTAAGACCTTTCCTTTTGGAAAAAATACTAAAACAAAAAATAATACAGCAAATAGTATTCCTTTCTTTGTTTCATTATTCACAGAGTACGCGTTTGGCTCAATCATGTGAGCAAACTTAGGATGCAACATTTTGCAAACTATTTACGTTAAATACAGTACTGAACTAGCTCAATTTTCTTGTTACAAAGTGTAGTGTGATTAAAACGTCTACAACATCACAGTTGTGTCCTTTCTCTAGTTAACTGCAACTTTTTTTTTTAAAAACATCTTGGGATTTCTTTGGAATATTATGTGCAATTAAGTGTGCAGTATACTCAATATATAGCGGAAATTCCCGTGTTGCGTTTTCATATCACTTGAGTGTATTTATCAATTAATATTTCCGTTGTCTAAGGAAAACGTGTTTTATTGGTATTCATCAAATCGCGCAAAAACATAGAAAACTCTTGATTATTTGCAATCAAGGAAGTAAACATTCACCAGTTGTTCACGCATTCATTGATTATATGAATTTATTTCTTTTCCCATGTATTAACTAACGCAAAGTTCACACAATTATATATAAACAAACACAAGACAAAGTGTTTCACTGTGGTATAACTAATGACCTTGTAACATTTGACTCTTTTTATTATGTTGGTGCATTTTTGGTTCTCATATTTTAATTTGAAAGCCTTGAAAATAAATTCACATAGTTTACGATTACATCTTTTGTTTTCTGATGTTATCTTCAAATTACATGTAAGAATGACAGCGCTATTTTTAAATAAGGTATTATTGTGCATGCTAGTTCATTGTTACTTGCAAACTGTAATATTTCTGATTTTTTCTGATTTTCGCAAGTTCAATAATTTGATTAATGTGGATTGAAGGGGTCTTTGATTTGATTATATATCAATAATTAGGTCTTATTAAATACAAACATATGCAAACTGTTACTATTAACAGATAATTAAGAAAAAGGTTAAATCACTGCTATTATGTTCAAAATTGTCAGCTAATTAAATTAAATTAAATAAGATTAAAGACAGTTACTTAAAATTATGATTAAATCCGTCTACTGTACAAACTTCATATAGTTACAATCGCATTGGTCAAATTTGGTTAATTGATGTTCTTTGCTTATATTATAAACAAAAGTTTCTTCCCGGATTCCTATGTATCCTTCCCCTCTCTCTGGGGCGGCTCTAAATAACCTATACTGTGTTGATGAGCCGTTAAACAACATTCAATTCAATTGTTTGTAAAATCCTACACTGTTGCCATGTTTTATGTAACTGTATTTGTATCCTCACGGGCTTTTAAGCCTATTGGAATTTGGAAATAATGTTATCTATCTATCTATTATAACATTCTAATGAAAAAAAAAACAGGATTATTATGTATGAGTTATCAGTGTTTGTATTCTAGAGAACAGTTAGAATTTACATTTTGATTACGCATGTCAACTGATCGATTTTTTTTCTTCTTCATTTTAACTTTTGTTATTACTTCAATATAAATCAATATGAGTCAGGCATGTAACTTGTACAAAATGTGTGAATAAAATATTGTTAATGTAATGTGCTGAATGAAACCAGTTGGACTTATTTTTTAAAGTTAACGTTTTTAGACACGTGTATTTCATTACTGCGTGACATTACTCTAATTAACAGGTGTCACCCAATATCTGAATAATGAATGAATGAATGTTGTTTAACGGCTCATCAACACAGTATAGATTATTTAGAACTGTGTCTCAAATAACCTTATTTTTGATTACTTTTGTGTTTTTAAAGGTAATGTGTTTTATTTAAACTAAAGTAACGTGCTGAGTTGAATTGGTTCAAGGTAGTATGTTATCTGATTACCGCGTGTCATTAGAATCAACATATATCAACTTGGTTTGGGGCGAGTCATCAAAATCGGTTTGTGCATTAGTCGCTAATCCCATTAGCGTGCAGACCACAATTTTGTTTAGATTCTGCAGATATTTTCTTCAGCCGAAGTGACTGTCATTAAAAATACATAATTAAATTATGTGAGGCTGTCTCTTAGACCAGATGCATTTAAAAATAATATCCGATTTCACGCGGTTCGCTTTAAATAACCTTTTTATTTGTTGCGTTTGTTTTTTCAAATTTTAAACCAATATGTTTTTATTGCCGTATAGTTTTACCTGAAACCAAAATAATTTCAGTTTGTAATTCAAATATGATCATATGTTTAATTTAATTACACATATGTTAGACAATAGCCAATTTAATTGAATTCTGTGTTGGCAAACTGTCAACAGATGTTTTATTTGACACAAAACGTATGCGTCAGCATTTAGTTTCTTGTTTTCAAACATCAACTCTGTCTGTTTGAATTAGATCTGTTTGAATTAGTAACACCATTTTAAATTATGGCAGTGAAATATAGGCTTCTAAAATTGAATCTGTTCATTTACAATTTTGTAAACGACTTTTAGATGTTAAAAAGACTACTCAAACTGATTTTAATGAAGGGGAATTAGGCAGAATTTCTTTCCATAGTAGACGATTCTTTATAATTATAACATATTGGTTAAACATATTACATTGTCCGGAAAAGAAATATATAAACTTAGTATACAAAATGATGTTAACAGGTGTTAAACGCTCTCCTAATAAAGTAAATTTTGTAACGCTTTAGCAAAATTACGTGTATCATCGCATATACTGGAGATCGAGGCTGGTAGATAGGCTATACCAAATAGTACCCCTACACAAGAGAGAAAGTGAGGTGTTTGTAATATGCTAGAAGATGAATACAACTTTTTTTATTAGAATTTAGCCTTTATGACGAATTAAAAAAACAATTTATAGCTAGATATTACTGTATAGACCGACTGATTGCAAATAATCAAGAGTTTTTTTTATGTTTTTGCGCGATTTGATGAATACCAATAAAACATGTTTCCATTATTCAACTGAAATAATTAATAAATACATACGTATATCTAATATACTTCACAACAAAATTAAAACAGAAACAGAAACAAATCATCCGGAATATCAGTAGAATTTAGAACAAGGCAGAGTCTTATTAATAATGTTCGGCTCAAATTTCATCAACAAAAGACATTCAACAATATTGTTTTCACTAATTCATTTGATTACCCAAATAACTAAATATTTGTAACTGGAAAAATATAAAAACAATGATTAAAATGAGAATAGTATACTAAAAACAATCAAGGTCATCAAAGTTAGTAAAGTTCATAAAAGGTGAACTAGTTTCAACTTTAAAATTAACCATTAAATACAAAATAAAAAACGCTGATTTTGCTTAATATGTTCAAATATATGTTGTTTTACATATAATTATATACTCGGAAAAATATAACAACAATGATAATAATAAGACTAGTATACTATACACAATCAAGGTCAGTAAAGCCAGTAAAATTCATAAAAAGTCAGCGTTTTCTACCTATTTTCAACTTCAAAATAAACTATTAAAAACAAATAAAAAACGCTGATTTTTCTATATATATCCAAATATGCGTTATTGTACTTAAATATGCCCAAAAACGTGTTTAATTATCTTTAATAAGTAAATAATTAACAAGGTCAGCGTTTTCCCAAAGGTCAGCGTTTTCCTCCTCAATGTTGGGTCAGCGCATAAAAAGGGGTGGTATTTTCACGGTTACTTCCCGATTAAAACCCGGTTGAAATGGGATGGCAAATGTGATGGGCGTGTTGATGTTTCTGATGTTTTAATGATCTATACGCCTTATTTATGTATTCTTTTTTTCATAATCACTAAAAACATGTTGGGGGAAAAAAGGAAAAAGTAGTTTAATTAAGTCTTGAATATTGGCATTTTTTCCCCAATAATTTGACTGTTTTCGGCAATTCCCGGTCAAAGGCTAACAATACATTAATAATTGAGAATGTATTGTTTTATTTCATAAAGTATGGTATGTTTAACACATTACAATAATAAAGAAGAAAAGACATTGTAAAATAACATTTTATTGCTTCATTTCCAACACCCATATTTCGTGTAAAAAAGCCGTAGAAATTACAGGTGAAGCGTTTTTCCTGCACGTCATCAGAATCAGTATACTATAGATAGATAGTTAAGAAAACGAGATACAGAGTTAAGATATGATCAATAATGTGTTACATATCCAGTTTCCAGACAGTCAATTGATGAGGACGCATTGCAGAATGAGATACATTATAAATATTTCGGAAATTAAAGGAAAGTGGAAAGTGACAAAACTCTACTACATTCGCAATCGTGAATAAACTGAAATCTTATAAATGTGTATCTATCTGAAACTGTTTTAAAACTCAAAATCCTATGCTTTGGTCAATTAAAATGAAGTTGGCAAGCTGGTGCTGCGTGTCGTTTAAATAATACATTCTGAATGTTCCGTTTGTTTTGATCATCAATACAGAACGGAGTATTAGTTATATCTTACAGGCCATTTATATCAAGAAAATATTTTTTATTCAAAATTAAATTAACGGGAGCCATATGCTTATCATTTAATCAATCAACATTTGTAATTTCATGTTTATCTGACATTGTTAGAATTAACTTATTTTAACATCCAATCATTTATTTGCGCGAAACTATTACTTGCATTATCAATTTTAATTATTTCGTCGTCACTTTTTTTCAGTTAATACTAATTTCCGTCTCTTACTGTTTATTGAAATATTTTCTCTTGACCCTTTTCGTTTTTTAGAGCAATTTGCTTATAAATGTATGTTTCTGTTTTTATAGGTGTTGAAGAATCAACCCCAAGATTAAGTGAAATGTCTGCATCGTTAGTAAGAGTATAGTTTTGATCTTGACAATTTTTACTCTACTTTCCATTAGGTTACCTTTTCCAGGAATTTGACACCAAACATTTGGTTTTATATAAATTATCTAAGTGGCACGTGACCTTTGTATAAATAGACTAAAACTGAGAAATTATTTTTTTACAAGCCCAGTTTCCGTCATCTTTTTTATCGAGTGATAGATTCAACTAGGTCATGATGCAGAAACATTTTATGAATTAAAAACGTGTTTGCAAGTCTATTCAACAATTTCATTGAAAAAATCTATGTTTGCATTGTTCCACCATTCAGCACGATCGCTATAACAATGCGCCTGGTAACGTCAATATACTATTTTTCACGACGTCAATTTACGCGATAACAATGGGTAACTCATTGTAAATCAAACAGATACAGGTTGTACGAGTTGCCTCTCTTTGGTTAAATTTATTATCATGGTATATTCTAACTGTGCCCGTTGAAGTGTGATAAAAATATGACGTTATAACAATGATGTTGTTTTTAATAATTTATTACGCGGCAGTATGCGCGTACATCCCCAACGCCATATAAGGAAGTAAACACATTTTTCGGAGAAAGTCCTTTCATTTTTGTACCGCTTATTTACATTTTGGTTGTTTCTTCTGTTTACAATCTTCACTGCTAAACGACTCTCAATAAATAACATTGTGAAAGTAATTTGCAGTGTAGAAACAGTTTTTAAACGAGAATGACGGAAACTGGGCTTAGACGGAAACTGGCCCCTAACCAGTATAGATCATTAAAACATCAGAAACATCAACACACTCGTCACATTTGCAATCCCTTTTCGACCGGGTTTTAACCGGGAAGTAACCGGGAAATCGACCGGGGAATAGTATCACCCCATAAAAGACCGAGTCAACAATCACGCACAATGCATTTCCAGGTCTGGAAGAGCAATGGTTCCTAAAATTGCACGCGGGAAACAACAAGCTCAATAACCGGATGAGAACAATGGCCATGAAAGTCAATTGGCCAGAACAAGAAAATGGAAAAAAGGATTACCAATACAGATAATGCTGTGTCAAAAACTGCTCGAGGCAAACGTCCCCGACACGCAAGCGATTCACGTTACGCACAGTTGGCTGTATCGGTGTTGGGAACTTAAAACTAAATTTGAAAAAAATAAATAAAAAATCAAATTAAAAAAACAATCAATTTTTTTTTCTGTGTTATTTGTTGAACTTAAAATAGGTTTTCAATAAATAACAATATTTTTTTTTAGTTCCCAACACCGATACAGCTACCTGTGACGTTACGGGGCATACAAACGCTGGATCACTAAATAACTAAAGAAAATTAAACAATGTACAACAGCAATCCATTCCAACTGCCCAAAACCTAACTCACGAAGTGTTGAACGTGAAGCGTATAGATCCACTGATGCATATACATGTAGCACTACACAATGTCCGCCATCCTTTCGCAAAAGTCGTGTTCCAGGATCTCCATCGGTATATCCGACAGATCACCAGTTATGTTTCCGAACTGCACCATAGTCTATATGGCGGAACCTTTAACATATCCGTCGGTCACAAAAAGGAAGTATCAAGACAGTGATGATGATGCCTACTCAAACTACATGTGATGTGTGTATTGAAAAAAAAACTGGGTCGACGTTTTGTGTACAGCTTAGTTACAATTAATTTGTTAATGTTTCTCGTTGGTGATTTTTCAATTTTAATAAACTATTCAGACGTCGTTATATATATATAAACTATTCGTTATTTGAAATTAAATCAATTGTATTTATGTCCTATTTTATACTGTATTAATGCGCCTATAACCCCGTAACGCCGCCTTTATTGCGCGACCTTGTTCTCTTATGTATTACTGCGCCGTTATTTTGCGAAAGAGTTCGTGGATTTTTTTTTTAGAAATAGAGGTATGCAAGAAAAAGAGGTTTTCACTTATTTCCATAGTTTTACCGGTGCAGTGGTTAAAATTCACAGTTACTCCCCTTGATTGGCCTCATTGATTCGACCTCAAATTTTGGGTATATCTATCTATCTATCTATCTATCTATCTATCTATCTATAGATACTGCAACACCCTCTTTCGAAGATTATGTGCAGGTGCATTATATTTTAGAAATGAAAACTTGTTGGTGATACATTTCATAATCTTTTCCAGTGCTCACATTTCAAAGTAGATAGAAAAGAATACATTGATGTTTACTGTTTTAAACACTCAAACACTGTTAATTTCTCTCAAATGACAGTTGACATGTTACTATATGAGGTGTCATAGAAACATTACACGGCCACAGTGTATACCACTTCAAAAATGGCGAATATTTGTAGTATGCAGGGGCGTAGCTACCACTTTAAAAACGACGAATATTTGTAGTATACAGGGGATTTGGGCATCCTACGAATATTGATATGTTCCAGGGTTACAGTATCTTTTTTTTTACTAAAACATGTATTGTAAACTAGGTCAAGTTGTATTTATACTCTGTGTACATGTACGATTGTCATGTACATTCATCAGTTTATCTGAGATCGATTTCTGTAATAATAATGCAGAGGACATCAGTGTCAACCTAAGGGAACTTTAATGTAAACATTTATGAGTGTAATTATTTTATTTTTACCTTATATCATCTATTATCCATTAAGTAATTCCATAGTGAAAATGTGCTTGTTTATGTAAGCTGCCATTTTAAATCTACACGTCGCATTGCATTGTGGGAAGAACTCTGGAGGTCAGTGTAGTCTGCTATGTTTAGCTCTCAAAAGATATTGAAGTTCAAATTCGATCTACGTTTACTTTATAATCCCACATCAGATTTTGATATAAAAGGTCTAGTCATGTTTATTAATTATTACTCTTTAATGTTTTATATTTAATTACATGTCAGAAATAGGTTTAAATACTTTATTTTGTGTTTTTTTAATACTTTGTTTACATTGGTTACGCTGTGGCGGCTCCGCGAGATTTGTAGGATTCCGCCAATGATTCCCGTGGAGGAGATGGCGGATTGGCGAAATTATGGGGAACTGGCGGATGGCGGATGGCGGAATTGTGGTGGATTTGGGGTGTAGTATAAAAGATTCCTCCAGGTTTTAGAGGAGGACACCGACAATTTAGTCTTAACTGTGAGCATTTAAGTTTATAAGTTTATTGAAGGTTAAGATTTAGTTAATAAATTATTTACACGGTTCAAATAAAGATATTCTTATAGATTTGCACACTATTAGATGAGATATATTTTAATGTTGAAAGAATGAGATATTTAGATAATTACTTTGTTAATTTTACCACTGACAAGTACTGTAGATTAACAAGGGGCATTAGGAAATGAGATGTGATTATACGTAAACCTAATACTATTGAAATGACCTTATCGTTGTGTTACTCAAGAATTGTTACAAGCATTTAAACACATGCAATTGTACTTATATTTCTGTGATTGAATTTATAACGACATATTATAAGTTAATTTACTGAAGCTGTCTCCTGTGTTTATTCACCAGTCAATACACTTAATTAACATTTAGTTCATTTCAGTTATAACTATTATTTAAACATACGCTACCAAAGGAACAAGAATGTACATATCGTACTATACGCTACCAAAACATTAGGATAATAGCCGGCACGTAACATATATGGCGGTCAGCGGTGGGATTTGCTAGCACTAAGCAGATTCAGAGAAACAAACTTTGAAGGCCTTATCATGAGGAAAAAGAAACAAGCCAATGAGAAAACACCACACAGTTTTTATTCAGCTTACCATGAATGACAGAAGAAAGAGAAGACAATTGTGAAGAAGAAAATACTTTAACTTGTTCAGGAGTTTCAAGTCAACAACACAGACAACAAGACAGCCACACACAGAGCTATATTGATGTGGAACATAACTGCAGTGCCAAACCTGTAGATGATCACGTGCTTGAGTTGTACATGCGAAGTATGGATAACTCAAGTACTAGAGTAGATATCAATAATCAAAGAATGCTAAGTTCAGAAAATGGTCAGAAAGATCAAGCATATCTTTGCATGATCAACCAAAACTACAGCGAAGTGCTGAGTCAAATGTAGTTGACAGAAGTAGTCAAGAGAACATACATGAGCAACAAGCTAGAAGTTATTTACAAGGTACCTTACAACAAATAACAGGTGTAATGGAAAATGTTATGGTCATGTTAAGAAAAATAAAGAATAGGAATATAAATAACAGCCATAATCAAAATGAAGGGGCTGACAGAATAAAGGAGAGAGGTCAAATATCGTCATCAGTAATGGAGAATCACAATGGGAGTTATGAGAGGCAATAAAGAGGTCATTCAGTACAAAGGGCAAATAGTAGAGAAAGAGGGGGTGGATATAGGAATAGAAGGGTAGAGCTGACACAAGCGCAATATGACAAACAAGAAAGGGGACATCACAATTCACGAGAGAATTATGAGAGACCACAAAGAAACTATCCTTTAGATGAGAGAATGTACACACCCTCACAAAAGAAAGACATCAAATTACCACCTTTTACTGGAAAAGAAAACTGGAAGGTATGGTTCAATAGATTCGAAGCAATAGCTGAACGGCAAAATTTGTGTTCCGATGACAAGCTAGACCACTTATTTCCGAAGCTACAAGGCACTGCAGGTAAATTTGTTTATTCATAGCTACCAAGACAGGTTTTAGATGATTACCACAAACTCACAGATGAATTGAAAAGCAGGTTCAGAGTGATAGAGACACCGAGAACTTTTGCTGCACAATTTAGCAGACTTAAGCAGAAAATAGATGAAAGTATTGCGGATTACGCCGCAGAATTCAAAAGATTATATGACGAAGCCCATGGTTTTCGTGATAACAAAAAGAAGACTTGGTCCGCCGTTTTCTCGATGGTCTGGCCGATGATGATGCGAGATTTGAGTATAACAAGGAACCCGAGTCTATAGATGAAGCCGTGTACCATGTAGTCAACTGTATACAGACTACGAGCAGAAGTTCAAACCCTCCATATGGAGAAAGAAAATTAAGGAAGTTTGTAAGAAGAACAAACACAAAAGATAGTGATGAAGAAGAATCAGACTGTTCAGATACAGAACATAAATGCAGAGTACCACATATAAAGGAGAAACAGGGCACAAGTGCGACAAAAGTGAATAGCGGTAAAACAAAGATAAAAACAGAGTTAAAGGAGGTTAGACATAACTTACAAGAATCTACAACGCCAGCTTCAGAAAAAGACAAGCTATTAAAACTGTTGTTGGAAAGAATCACAGAACTGACTGTGGAGAAACAGAAGATAGAAAGTAAACAAACGGGTGTGAGAAAAGAAATTGTCTGTTATGCATGCCAGCAAAAGGGTCATATATCAAGGGAAGGTCCAGCAAAAGATTCAAGAGACAGGAATACTGCTAGATGGAACAGAAGGGGTACATCTTTAGGTCAGAGGTCATTTGATAGGACACCCAGAGAACAGTACCATGGTCTGTCCAATCATTTAAACTAGAACGGGTTAAACCTGATGGTCGAGGGAGTGCCCATAGTTTCACAAATGGCCATGTAGAAATGGATAAAGAGAAGTCAATTAATTATGAGAGTGTAGTAAGAAGAAATAAGCCATGTAGTATTGGGGTCTACATAAAAGGCACGATACAAGGTCAACCTATCCTTTTTACAACGGATACAGGGGCAACTAGAACAGTAATTTCAGACAGAATTTATAACAGACTTACAGAGGGAAACAAACCCTTTTTAACAAAAACATCATGTTTAAAAGGAGCTGGTGGCATGCCACTAAAATAATTGGGGAAAGCAATATTTACCATAAAGTTAGGTCCAGTGGAGATACAGAAAGAGCTTATCGTAGCTGAAGTTGAAGACGATGGGTTACTGAGGATGGATGTCTTACAAAATGATGAAAGGGTCCTGCTGATATCTTAATGAGTCGGAGCGTCATCCTTTATGAATGGAAAAAAATTATCATGCATACAAGTGGGAACACGCGAAAAGGTTCGATAGGTCATAGTAGCAGATCACGTCATCATACCAGGCCAGAGTGAAGCTATTTTTGATGTATATGTGGAGAGAGATAAAATAGATGATTTAACTATGCAATCAGAATTTATTATAGAACCGACAGAAAATTTTAAGGAAACTTATCCGTTACAGATGGCCACTACATTAGTAGATATAAGCACTAATGTCACCAGTAAGGTGAGGGTGTTAAATCCATTTCCCACTGCTGTGTCTTTAAGACAAGATACCATAGTGGGAAATGATATACACAACGTAAACCAGAGCTCGAAGTTCCATTTCATCTTAAAGAATTATATGAAAGGTCCACTGAAGGGATGGTACCAGATGAAAAGCGGGAAGTAGCAAATTTGCTTATTAAGTATCAAGACACCTTTTCAAAGGGTGAGTGGGAGATAGGCCTTATACATCTTGCAGAGCACTCGATAGATACTGGTGATGCAAGACCGATAAAGCAAGCTCCAAGACGAGTTCCCGTAGCATATGCCGACGAGGAGAAAAAGGCAATTGAGGATCTTTTAGCTAAAGGTGTTATTCGTAAAAGCACTTCTCCTTGGGCTTCGCCAATAGTACTCGTTAAGAAAAAGTGTGGGTCTATTCGTCCATGTGTTGACTACCGTCGACTCAATGCACTAGTGAAGCCAGATGGTTTTCCCTTGCCTAGAATGCAAGATCAGTTTCTGTCAAGAATGCAACCTGCGGGTTTAAAGTTGAAACCTAAGAAATGTTGAGACCAGAAATTACCTTTCTAGGGCATGTAGTATCAGGTAATGGGGTGAGACCTAACTCAATAAATATTGCAAATATAGTTGATTGGCCAACACCTAACAATCCAAACCAAGTCAAGCAAATAGTTGCCATGGGTTCCTACTACCGCCGGTTCATAAGGGACTATGCCAAGATGCCAAGATGGTTAGACCTATGGTTGAGTTAACACAGAAAGGGAAGGAGTTTCCTTGGAATGACGCCTGTCAGGATTCATTTCTTAAGATGAAAAGAGCACTAGTGAGTCCTGCAATAATGGGCTACCCAAGGAACGAAGGGGGTGAATTTTACCTTGACACGGATAGTTCAGATGTAGGGACAGGGGCCGTTCTTTCTTAGATGCAAGATAACCGCGAACGAGTTCTGGTCTATGCTAGTCTATCCTTGAATAAAGCCGAGCGCAATTATTGTATAACTGAGAAAGAACTTTTAGCAGTCCGTAACTTTATCGATTACTTCAGGCAGTATCTCTTAGGCAGAAGATTCATTGTCAGAAGTGACCATCAGGCACTGGTTTGGCTATTCAGTCTGAAAAAACCAAGAGGCAAGATAGCCAGATGGATTGAGGTGTTAGCACAGTATGATTTTGCTATAGAGTACAGACCTGGAAAGAAACAAGTTCACTGTGATGCTTTATCACGCTGTCAAAATATACGTGTCATGAGGTAGATATACTAGAACCACTAAAATGTGGGCCGTGCAAGAAGTGTATCAAAAGAGCAGATGACATGGTGCAGAAAGGCCTGTTTGACCAGTTAGGATTCGCTAAGGAAAATATAGAGGTGGAAACTACAGAAGGCAAAACAGTTGAAGAAGACCTAGAGTTAGTCAGAAGAGTTACACCTGCAGATCAAACCCCGTCTACCTCTACAGAACCTACTAGAGAAAAGAGTCTGTTCTTCACACCATGGATTGGGAACCTCTCTAATGATGAGATGCGTAAGCACCAAGAGAAAGACCCAAACATCGGACCTATGCTCAAAGCCAAAGAGATGAACGTTAGACCTGGTAGACCTGGCAGTCAAGAAATGCTGACTTCAAACCATGCTGCAAATCACTATAGGATATTATGGGAGAGCCTAGAGGTCCGAAATGGACTTTTATTCAAAATATTCAAAAGAAATAATCAAAATGGGGAGCATGCCCAACTGCTAGTTCCATCTACAATTAAGCAAGATATTCTATACCAAATGCACGATTCTATGATCTCTGGACACTTAGGTTGTAAGAAGACAAAGGAGAAAACAATGCAGCGATTCTATTGGTACGCTGTGAAAGACGGCATTGCAATGCACATTCGAAAGTGCGATATCTGTGCAGCCGATAAAAAACATATGAAGATTCCAAGGGCACCCATGGGTTCCATGAAAGTAGGAGCTCCACTAGATGTTGTAGCCATGGATTATTTAGGACCGTTACCACTCACACCACGTGGTAACAAATACATACTTCTGCTAACACATCATTTCTCAAAATATGTAGAAATTTTAGATGTCCCAGACCAGACAGCTGAAACCTGTGCTAACAAAATCATGAATGAATACATAGCTCGATTGGGTTGTCCTTTGTCTTTTCATAGTGATAGAGGCAGTGCATTTGAGAGCAACGTTTTTCCAGAAGTCTGTCGTTTGCTAGAAATCGTAAAACGAGAACAAGTGATCCACGCTGTAATGGACAGTCAGAACGCTTTAACCGAACGTTGCTTCGCATGGTCAAAGCATGTCTCTGCAATGAACAGACATACTGGGATCTTAACCTAGGTTGTCTAGCAGGCGCTTACCGATCAACTCCAAATGAAGCTACCAAACTCACTCCAAACCTGCTTACTATGGGTAAGGTAAAGAAGTAAGATTACCAGCCGAACTAGTGTTTGGAAGTTCTACAATGTGTGATGAAAAAGACATTACAACCTATGGTGACTACGTTGATTTGTTAAAAAGTAGGATGCAACATGCACACAACGTTGCTCGTGAGAAATTAGGGGCTGCTGCAAATGTAACACTACAGCCTTGCCACTGTACTTAACTTAACAGTTACAAATGTAACACAATTGTATTCAAGTACACCCCTGTTAATCCCTCTTATAACTAATCATACAATGGGAGATTTCTAGTACTTTCAGGTAGTTGTTGGCTAATCATCTGAACTTAACACCTGTTATTATTTACCTGTTCTAAACTATGAATTCTGGGAATTAAGAGGTATTGCCATATTAGTGGAGACCATTCGCTGAAAGGTCTTGTGGGTATTTTATGCATACTATTTGGTAATCATCATGGCGTTAACCTGTAGCTACACAGGTCGATGTCCATATGTGAGGCATGACTAACTGCCGAAAAGCAGTATTGGTAATCTTCTAGGATAATACTGAGCGCACGGAAAGTCTAGCGGAGTCGGGAGTAGAGAGTCTGGGATCGGTGGTTGACTAGTGGAGAGTCAGTCGATCGTGTAAGATGGATCCCCGCAGTCTAAGACAGGGTGTGGGATAAGTCAAACTATACTATGGAAGCCAGTATAGTAGGGCAATCATCGTTACATACTAATTTGAGGATTTGAACATTTGAAAGTTTCTAAATACTATTTTACTTTGTGAACCTAAGACATTTAATAATAGGGACTATTTAATTAATTAACAAATGGAAGTACTGGAAAACCACTATACGAAACGGATATGCATATATATATGACAGGATGTTTATAGCGTATTATGAATGTGTAATTATTCGGACTGTTTTATATGTACCAATAAATTATGGAAATCACAACGCGAAGTCCGGACCTTGTTATTAAATGTAACAAGCATGGCATACGACCCCGTAGTGCTACACAAAGTGCTCAAAGGAAATATATGATGCCAATCATTTACTAGGTATGATATCGCTGATGCGGTCTGGTGTTTGGCAGAAGCACGGAAAGTGAGTCAGCTTCGTCTTGCAACTATGAAAAGAAGGAAATGAGCGGTTGGTGCATCATAACAAGCTTAAGAAATATGAAGGAGATAACGTCCCAAAGTGGATCCTCAGTGCACGGAAGAAACTAGGTTTTAAATCCAAGTAGCGCTTAGTGATCAAGTTATAAAATTTATATAATGTGATTTGCACCACTCTAATTTGTTTGGTGTAAACAGTTATTTTTCTGTGTTTAAATATACATGTAGTTAAAATATTAAAATAGTTAAAAATAATATGTTTAAGTCTGTCTACTACTGCATATAAAGTAGTACAAAATGACAATTTATTACTGTGTTTATGTACTGAAGAATAGAATAGTACCAAGAGTACGGGTAGATGGAATGTACTGAAGAATAGAAGAGTACCACGAGTACGGGTAGATGGAATGTACTGAAGAAAAGAAGAGTACCAAGAGTAGGGGGTAGATGGAATGTACTGAAGAATAGAAGAGTACCACGAGTACGGGTAGATGGAATGAACTGAAGAATAGAAGAGTACCAAGAGTACGGGTAGATGTAATGTACTGAAGAATAGAAGAGTACCAAGAGTACGGATAGATGGAATGTACTGAAGAATAGAAGAGTACCAAGAGTACGGATAAATGGAATGTACTGAAGAATAGAAGAGTACCAAGAGTTCGGGTAGATTGTATGTACTGAAGAACTGTAGAGTACCGGCAGAGATCGTAAGAACAGAAGGAAAGTGACGAAGAGTACCAATACGAAGAAGCGTCAATAGTGTGAAAAAAATAACAGAAAAGATTGCTGAAGAGAATCAATAGAGAGGATGTTCGAAGAAATTAATATTCAATGTGCAGGATACATTAGGCAAAAATTAACAGTGAATATATAAAATAATGTCCGAAATAACTACTTGTGATCAGTGACAGTCATAGTTAAAGTATATATACTAAACCAAATTGCTAAGTATCAACCTAAGAATATGTCAATAATATCCTCATTGTTTTGTGTATTTTGAGCTTGATTAGAGATACGGTTAAACTGTAAAATAACTGGTGTAAATCGTCTGCTCTGATTGCAAGAACATATTTTAAAACTTTTAAGTCAATGTGTTTTCTTAGAAATAAGTTATAACACTTATACAACTGGGTATATAGGATTTTATTAAGTACTTCGAATTAGTGAAGCTTTCGATGTTCCTAATTCTAAAATATGCCATTTAAAATTATTTTGACATCATGTTTTACTAGAATTACCACTACAAATACGTTTGCAGCCGAAAATTTCGAAATATTTAATGTTAACGCTGAATAAAAGTTACTTGAATTTCAAACAATATTCGATGTAAAGGGAGGTAATTTAAGATTATCCATATTTCATTTTTTTATAAACGGGAAATCTGCGATAAATGGGTCAAATTTTAGTTTTTTTCTATTATTTCATACACCAATTTTAAGAATTTTATATATTTAACCGATCTTTGACTCATGTTATGTGTTTTATCAGTACATTTCATGTTTTCATATAAAGGGAGGGTAACTCTCAAAAGATGTAACAATTTAAACAAAAAATAAATGTTTTACAAACTATGGGTCAAAACAAAATACTTATCATATATCTATTCTAAAATAGATTTAAAATAAGAAAATTAGTTGATACTTAGCAATTATGTTCAGTGTATATATATATATGTACATACGCATTGATATAATATCTAACATGTGATAACAATAACTCATATAAAACAATTATTTTGTTGCTGTATAACAATATATAGGGATGGGACTTCATCTGCATTCACAAGACTTGTCAGTGGTTTGCTAAAAAACACACAAAAAAAACAGGTCTATAATGTTACCTATGTCCTATAATTACAGATGGATCTACTTAGCGGTTCTTTGTACCAAATGAAGGTAGCCAGGCACAATGGTAGGGCTTATCAGTGCCTTAGATGCATCAATCAAACCGGAAAAGAAGTTAAAGATAGGAAGTCCAGAGTGGAGGAGCATGTCATGACATGGCACCTGAGCCTAGACCAGGTACCATACTTCTGCCGTCTGTGCCTGTTTAGATGCAAGGATAGGAAAACCTTATACCAGCATTTACCAGCATGTGAACAGCTATTCCCGCCATCGCAAGATGGCAGCAGAGAGAGAAGTTATTGACTCTTCAACATACTTGGTATAGAACCCAAGACCGTACGTGATCAGCTCAGATGACTATGCTATGTTCTCACCGGAGGATTCACAGCAGATCTTCTTAAAACGGGGACTGAAGGGACAGGTGGAACAGGAAGAGGATATAGTGGCCAGATCCTTTAGAGAGGCGTTGTAGATGATACCATTGACACGGAAACAGAGTCCTTATTCGACTGTCTGCAAGATGCAGTTCCGAAGCATATTACTGCTAGCCATGGTGTTGCACCCTTACAGCCGGGGAACATTTGAACCAACAAACAGCTTCCAATGCGCTGCTCAACCACTGGTCTGGTTACTGCCCTATGGACGGTTGTATGTCTACTATTCCAGCTACTGTGACAGTCCCTGCAGTCCCTGAAACGCTGAATACTATTTCAGTTATAAAAAATGGCCTAACATATACAGTTAGGTCTCAGCCAGTCTCAGCCAGAAGGTTCCGATGTACATGGCCCATCCAAAGTTGGAACCTATTTCCCCACATCTGTTCCTCATACTTCATGGACCATGTGTCAACCCTAGACGACACTACCATTGTTGAGCTTAAGAGAGGGTGATCTCCCAGATACAGCTCAGACATTGAGAAGGGACGAGAAAGTTGTGGAGAACCTTCTGCCCCAACTTTTGGGCAGCACTACAGAGAAGCGGGATGTCTCTGCCCCACCACAACCAAAGAAAAGGGCTAGGTCAGTTTCGCAAGTGCCATCCAGCTTCTCATCTAGTTCCTCTGTTGAGTCAGTGAAAGTTTCCATCGGTAATATGGAAAAATCCATACAGGAAGCTGTGGATAAGAATCTAGGGCTATAAGATGTCTGGAAAAAACTATCCATCAACAAAATAACATGCTTAATACGATATTTAACATAGTTAAAGTCCTGTATGATTCAGAGAGTGTGGCCAAGAAGGAACGCGAGAACAAGGAACGCCAGAAGAAGGATAAAAGAGACAGAGATCAGGCTAGAGAGGAAGTTCGACGAGACAGACGAAACGAAAATAAGGAAAATAAACTGAAATCTACAGTGGGTCACATCAACAGAAAATGGAGAAACTAAGAATTAACGATTAAATGAACAAATAATTAAGGTGTGCCCACATTGATTCAACAAATTATAATTTATTTACATCCATAAACTTGAAATATTGAAGTCTAAAAAGTTAAAAAGTGATTGAACTATAAGGACTTTGACTGGCAGATGCATCAAGTTGCAAGAATTTCAATTTTTATTATAACAATTGTGTAACATAATTATTCACTAAGTTAGTGACAATTCCATAGTTAATATCATAAGAACTGTGTAGGTGAGTGAACACTTATAGTGACAAAGATGTGTTTACATGTTATATTCAAAGTACTGCAAGTACTGAACTGTGACTTTTGTGTTTACGTTTATGATCAAAGTACTATAAGTACTAAAACATTGACTGACTACATATAGTAGCTATTATTAAGTTAAATTGAACGTTACCATTTATAATAATGTTAGTTGGAACTTTAACATAATAAGAATGGGGTTGTGATATTTTCCAGGGTTACAGCGTCTTTTTTTAATAAAACATGTAATGTAAACTAAGTCAAATTGTATTTATACTCTGTGTACATGTACGATTGTCATGTACATTCATCAGTTTATCTGAGATCGATTTCTGTAATAATAATGCAGAGGACATCAGTGTCAACCTAAGGGAACTTTAATGTAAACATTTATGAGTGTAATTATTTTATTTTTACCTCATATCATCTATTATCCATTAAGTAATTCCATAGTGAAAGTGTTTATCAATGTCCTTGTTTATGTAAGCTGCCATTTTAAATCTACACTTCGCATTGCATTATGGGAAGGTCATTTGAGGTCACTGTAGTCTGCTATGTTTTAGCTCTCAAGAAATATTGTAGTTAAGTTCGATCTACGTTTATTTTATAATCCCACATCAGATTTTGGTATAAAAGGTCTAGTCATGTTTATAAATTATTACTCTTTAATGTTTTATATTTATTTGTATGTTTGAAATAGGTTTAAATACTTTATTTTGTGTTTTTTTATCAATGGGTATACTTTGTTTACATTGGTTACGCTGTGGCGGCTCCGCCAGATTTGTAGGATTCCGCCAATGATTCCCGTGTAGGAGATGGCGGATTGTCGGAATTCGGGGGAACTTGCGGATGGCGGATGGCGGAATTGTGGTGGATTTGGGGTGTAGTATAAAAGCTTCCTCCAGGTTTTGGAGGAGGACACCGAAATATTAGTCCTAACTGTGAGCATCTAAGTTTATTGACGGTTAAGATTTAGTTAATAAGTTATTTACAAGGTTCAAATAAAAAGATATTCTAATAGATTTGCACACTGTTAGATGAGATATAATTTAATGTTGAAAGAATTAGATATTTAGATAATTACTTTGTTAATTTTACCACTGACAAGTACTGTGGATTAACAAGGGTAATTAGGAAATGAGATGTGATTATACTTAATCCTAATACTATTGAAATGACCTTATCGTTGTGTTACTCAAAAATTGTTACAAGCATTTAAATACATGCAACTGTACTTATATTTCTGTGATTGGATTTATAACGACATATTATAAGTTAATTTACTGAAACTCTCTCCTGTGTTTATTCACCAGTCCATACACTTAACTAACATTTAGTTGGAGCCCATTTTAGTTATAAATATTATTTAAACATACGCCATCAAAGAAACAAGAATGTACATATCGTACTATACGCTACCAAAACATTAGGATAATAGCCGGCACGTAACAATATTTGTAGTATGCAGGGGCGTAGCTGGCCTTTTTGAAGGGCCCATTTAATTTCTGAGCACTGTATCGGGGCGGGGGTGGGGGAGGGGGCTTGGGACATCCTCCTCAAATTTTAAATAGATTGCATTTTCGATTGTATGCTGGTCTCACATACCCTGATCTTTACCTCACTCCCCACTCGCAGTTTTTATTGCAGATTTTGCGTTTTCAAAATGTTCGTTTCCCAGAATAATCTGCAGGCCAGGGCCTGCAATGCCTTAGTGCAGCTACACCACTGGTATGAATCTGGCACGAAGTGCCATACGTGGACGCAATGTATACCACTTTAACAATGACGAAACTTGCAGAGAGAATCAGGCACGAGGTTCTATTCATGGCCGCAGTGTAAGGCACTTTAAAAATGACGAATACGTGCAGTATGAATCCGGCACGAGATGCCATACGAGGCCACAATATATGACGAATGACTGCATAGTGAACCTGCCGCAGTGTATACAAAATGATGAATACTTCTAGAATAAATCTGAACGAGGTGTCATATATGGACACAGTGAATTCCACTTTAATAATGACAAAAACTTGCAATATGGACACGGCATGATGTGCCATACATGGCCACAGTGTATTTTACTTTAACAATGACAAAGACTTGCAGTATGCACGTGGCATGATTTGCCATACATGACCACAGTGTATTCCACAATGACAAATACTAGCAGTCTGTACGTGGCATGATGTGCCATTCATGGCCACAGTGTATTCCACTTTAGCAATGACAAAAACTTGCAGTATGCACGTGACAGGATGTGCCATACATGGCCACAGTGTATTCCACTTTAACAATGTAAACGAATTGCAGTATGCACGTGGCATGATGTGCCATACATGGCCACAATGTATTCCACTTTAACAATGACAAATACTTGCAGTATGCACGTGACATGATGTGCCATACATGGCCACAGTGTATTCCACTTTAACAATGACAAATACTTGCATTATGGACATGGCATGATGTGTTATACATGGCAACAGTGTATTCCAGTTTAAAATTGATAACAACGCGCAATATGGACACGGCATGATGTGCCATACATGGCCAAAGTGTAATCCGCTTTAACAATGACAAATACTTGCAGTAGGCACGAGACATGATGTGTCATACATGGCCACAGTGTATTCCACCTCATCAATGACGAATATGTGTAGTATGTATCTTCATTGAGGTGCCATACATGGCTACAGTGAATTCCGCGTTTACTATGACAAATGATTGCAGTAAGGACATGACATTATGTGCCATACATGGCCACAGTGGATTCCACTTTAACATTGACGAATATCTGTAGTATGAACCTTGTATGGCGTGCCATGACGTGCCATGACGTGCCATACATGGCCACAGTGGATTCCACTTTAACATTGACGAATATCTGTAGTATGAACCTTGTATGGCGTGCCATGACGTGCCATACATGGCCGAAGTGGATTCCATTACATTACATATATCCATTAAATCATACAATACGTATGCATATCAATAGATATGTTGACATTCTGGAGAATCAATGCGAAAGTAAGCATATCTAGTCATGTTTACACATATACTGAACAGATACCCTTAAAAGCAGAAACATTTCCACTGATGTCTTATACAGGAAGTACTGTTATCACTTGACACAGTTTGTCGATCAGTAGAATAAACACAGTTTTAATCTTGTTCCGTTCCGTTAAATACCATTACTCCACTGGGTATTGGTATTTAACGGAATGGATCCACATATACATTACTTCATTTGAATTGATGTTGTCTTTTTTCCTTCGTGCGATGATGTAATAACACTTACATATACCCATTAAATCATACGTATCATATCAATAGATAAAAATATTTCATGGTATACGGTGAAGATAGGGAATTCCAACCCGAGGTATATGCGATTTTATCGGAACTGAGGCTCTGCCGATGTTCCGATTAAAACACTTGTACCGAGGGTTGGAATTCCCTATCTGAACCGAAAACCCATGATAGATTCTTTTTCTTGCATATCAAAGACTTGTTGTGCGTCGACGCCGCCAGCTACTAACGTTTTACATACCGCATACCGGATGTTGGCGCGCGTGAATTTTATCTCGACCCTAGGGTGAGATGGAAATATATAGCCCCGGAAAATGACGGATATTCCTTGTCCGGTATGCAAGAACTTCTGTTATTCGGGAGAATCAATGCGAACGAATGCGAAAATAAGCATATCTAGTTATGTTTACACATATACTGAACACATACCCTTGAAAGCAGAAACATTCCCACTGATGTCTTATACAGGAAGTACTGTTATTAATTGACATAGTTTGTCGATCAGTAAAATAAATCCAGTTTTAAATCTTGTTCCGTTCCGTTCCGTTCCGTTCCGTTCCATACCATTACTCCCCTGGTTATTGGTATTTAACGGAACGCAACGGAACCATAAATACATTACCTCATTTGAATTGATGATGTATTTTTTCCTTCATGCAATGATGTAATAACACTTATATATACCCATTAAGTCTAAAGTTAAGTACTCTGCACCGATTTGTATAACAATTGTATATCATTATATTATTATTATTAAACCCCTTCTGGTGCCTCCGTCTTGGTTCCGTTGCGTTCCGTTTCGTTCCGCAAAGTACCAATAGCCCTTTAGAACGTTTCCTATCCGGTTCAGTCTGGTTTTGCGGTCAATAGTCTTTTTTGCAGGTCAATAGTCTGAGAATGACGTTACGCTTTCCCTTGAAGTGACGTCATGCATGTAAACAAGTAAGCAACTAGTAAGCAAACTAATGGTGTTTATACGATTCAATATAATAAAACAACTATCTACTTCTATTTCAGTAAATAGTTAAAATCTATTCATTATCGGGAGTGACTATTGACCCTCAGCAGTAAACTATTGACCTCGAATTAGATGAATATATTTAACTATTGACCTCAACAGAAATAGATAGTTGTATACTATT
This sequence comes from Cyrtodaria siliqua, assembly GCA_037043455.1. NCBI lineage: Eukaryota > Metazoa > Mollusca > Bivalvia > Adapedonta > Hiatellidae > Cyrtodaria > Cyrtodaria siliqua. Next base: position 275,439 of record JAWPHD010001209.1, read on the forward strand.
CAAGGACAACAGTCAGCCATAACCACACAGAAACAAAGAACAACGTTAAAGATGAATAAAAGGCATGATAAGACATCACAACACAACATGGTTGACAATAGGGCTACCGCCTTGGGACGGTCAGCGTCAAACATGTCTCTGGGGGTATACACCACGTTCTAGGGTGCACCAATCTCACCCTTACCCTAATGCATCCCTCTAAACGGGACTGTGTAAATAAAGATATCACCGCCAGGTCATAATCTCGAACACACAAGGCAGCATTAATAGGCAATATAAGTAAAATACATACACGATCATGTATATATAATATAAAAAAGCATAGAAAGCCACAAAGTAAGTACCCAGTGACTTGGAAGAAGCCAGAACAACAAGAGAACAGACCGTTACGACAAGACAAGATTAAAGACAAAAACACATTTCGACAAATTAACAAGAAGTTGAGTTTAATTTGGGGTTACCATCACAAGAAGGTTATTTGGCGCCAACATGAATGTAAATGCAAGGCCCACCCTCCATTTATATCCAAAATGGTTCTAGAACCTCCTCTCCTGCAGAACCTCAGAGTTGCTGCAAGTTATATTGTAAACACTCCATTTTGTTTCAATCGAGTCACGATCATTGTTTTTTGCCACCACTAAAGTAGCATTTGAAACTATAGGGTTCATAAGACAAGAAAAAATATACCTGTGTTTCTGGTTACCCGACCGTAACTACTTTTTGGCGCCCTCTACATTTTTTTTATCATAAATAAAAGTACGAAAATACTGGGTACAAATCGGTAATGTACGAAAAGACTGAGTACGAAACATGCGCTAAAACATGACCGCCTCCATGCCATGGTGCACTGCGCGTCCGTTTTGGCTATTAGAGTTGGAAAATGCAGCCATGGGACAGAGCAGAAGTTTATGAAAAAACATTAACCATGACATGCTGCCAGCCGATTTGTTCTTTCAATACCACCCAGCTTCAGGAAATGATAAAATTCAATCTTTCACAGCAAAATGTAAGCCTGCCACTAGATATAGTATTAGTGAATGCTTGATCTCTTGAATGTTGTCCACACTCTTTATCTAAACCTCCTTAAGTGCATTATTCTTTTCTTTAACTTATCACTGTACATATTTCCACCTTTTATTTCAAACTCTTTTCTTTTTCTTACGATGTAAAGCATTCCTCCACTGGCAATAACTTCAACTTGTTGAAGGTGGCCAGTTATGAGATAGAAGTAGAAGAAGATGGAACTATCAGTATCGGAGCTATTGTGATCACGTTTTGCCTGTCACTACGTCTGCCGTCCGTCAACAAATAAACTCATTATGGCAGAAAATATTTGTTTTCAATTTATTTTATTCAAAACAAACATGTTAGATATCATGAGGTTATTTTCCTTATCTCCTTGCAAAATCACTACAAATTAAGTACTTGACTTAGTTAAAGATACCTTTAACATCGTCCAAACCACATGGGCAAAAAGAAATTTTAAAAAAAAAGAAAAAAAATACCTACCTACCTACCCTAATTTTTTCAGCTGAGTAACCAGAAACACAGGTATATTTTTTCTGGCCTAATAAATGAATACCTATAATACATACGACAAAAAAGGCAAAAGTAGTGGCCTTTTTCTTGCCCGGGAACCACATGGGGGAAATAATAAGGAGTCATCGTTGATAAACAATAACGAGCATATTTAGACTTTTCTTTTCTAACAGTGACCTTTTTTTCGTGACTATATGTTACCTCCAATTGCAATAGAACCACATGGACATATACCGCTCAAAACATTTAATATTGTAACATCAAGGGTTTCAGTTGTACAAAGTGGATTCTTCATGCAAGTTTCATACAGCAGATAAATAACAATGGCTTAGCAGTTTCTGATGAGAGTTTTGAGAGTGTTTCCTAAATGTATAGACATATTCTATGGAAGTACTAGTTGGAACCATTGTTTTGCCCACATGATTTTATTTAAGAAATAGAACATCGTTTACGGTGAATTATCTATAATATATCACGGTTTGGAGTTCAATTGTAAACAATAAGTTCACGAGATTCGGGCTTCGGGATCGTGAAATTAATTTTTACAATTGAACTCCAAACCGTGATATATTATAGATAATTCACCGTAAACGATGTTCTATTTCTATTCTAATACCCCTAAAACGTGAAAATAACGCAAACATCTGAAATCTTTCGCATTGCTTTGCTTACTCTCCTAACGTTGCAACGCGCAATGCTTATTCTCCTAACGTTGCACAAATTACAGTGATATATCGTTCAATATAACGAGATATTTTAAACTATGCTATATAGTGCGGGTGTATTACAATAAACAATATGCCAGTCATGGATCATTTGTCAACAAATGTGTCCAAAGGTTTAACAGAAAAAATGATATAAAATGAGAAATTTGGAAATTAAAAAGTGTTGTATTATTAAAATAGACCTATCATCCTAAGGGTGATTACACAATACTCAGAACCTTTAAAGACTGGAGTTCAAGTAAGAAAACAAAATAATTTGAGAATGTACCACCAGTATCTGTTAATATCGGGCCCAGCGATCTCCAAAGATCGGAATGAATATAAGTTCTGATTGCAAGCACGGGGAGGCGTTTTACCGCCGCCACTCTGCACAGACAATGCAACTGTGATATATAAACAAGAGGCCCAAGAGGACCTACTGTGTACAGGTGTTATATTTAGCCTTTTCCTATATAAACTTTGGGTCGCCACGGCGGCCATTTATGGCCCTATATCGCTCACCTGAGTACTGGTCAATTATCAAACTTCTCCGAAAGGTTATGGTCATATATAATCTGTGCAAGTTTGGTTAAGAATGCTCAAGAACCGGGCCGACCAGCCCTATATTCCACTGGAATGGATTAAGTGGTTTCGGAGGAGATGTCGTTTGAAAGCCCAAAGATCACTGTGATAAAGTTTCAACAAAATCCTTCAAGAGGTTTCAGAGAAGATGTCTATTTTAGCCTATTCCTATTTACCTCTATGTAAACGTTGGGTCGTCGTGGCGGCCATTTTGATTATTCAACGATAACAAAAAGCACAAATTTGATAGAGGCCAACCCAAGGAACATGTATATGATATTTCACTGGAATGGATTAAGTGGTTCGGAGGAGATGTCGATTGAAATCTCTTTAAATTTGACCTAATTTTAGCCATGGTGGCCATCTTGGATGACTGGCAGCCGCAAAAAACACAAATCTGAGCGGAACTATCCCAAAGATCATTGTGATTTAAGTTTCATCAAAATCCTTCAAGCGGTTTCAGAGAAGATGTCATTTTTAACGTTTTCCTATATAACTCTATGTAAACTTTAAGTCGCCGTGGCGGCCATTTTGATTATTCGACGATAACGAAAAACACAAACTTGATAGAGGCCAACCCAAGCAACATATTTATGATATTTCACAATAATGGAATAAGTGGTTTCGGAGGAGATGTCGTTTGAAATTTCCTTAAATTTGACCTAGTTTTAGCCATGGTGGCCATCTTGGATGACTGGCGGCCACAAATCTCAGAGGGGCCCTCCCAAGTAACATTGTGATGAAGTTTCATCAAAATCCTTCAAACGGTTTCAGAGGAGATGTCGATTTGATAAAATTGATAACAGACAGACGGAGGGACAGACAGACGGGCAGATAGACGAAAAGTGATCGCATAAGGTATGAAAAAGGTATGAATTTTAAACTTCAAAGGAGAATTTGATTTTTGATTGTCTTTTCTATATTACTGTTACTATTAATTATAAAACACACATGGTCATGTGACTGTTAGGCGGACAATAAAGGACCGTTGGAAGTCCGTTTTAGCTTTTAAGACATCAAACTGAATGTTAAAAAACATAATTTTTTATGGATTTAGAAACCATTTGAAGTATGAGTGTTTTAAAAAGGAGAACGAGTACTTGAATAAACAAAGTATGGCGTTTAAGTATGTCTGAACAATAAAGTCCGACTGTGAGCATACTTGAATCATACCAAGCACTTTAATGGCTATTGACAATGTAAAAATGAGAAATTTGTGGTTTGTTAAAGCAATAACTTTACAAAATCTATTTACTTTATTTAAATTGAATGTTTGCTTAACAAAATTTGGATGATTCCTAAAAAGAGTAAAGTTTTAGCTTGCTTATACAATAAATGGTTTTGCATGAATTTCTACATTTTTTTTTGTTAAAGCATTGCAAATGTGCATATTACAGCGATGTTAAATCAATCAAGATAATACATACGCAAGTTTATTGGATGTCATGTCTACCAGTAATGTCTTAAGAGTTTAAAGTCACTAACCCGCCAAATAACGGCAAAATTACACTACAAAATCATGTATACAAACCCTATCCAGGAGTTCAGGTCCTATAATAATGTAAATGTGCCGATTACAAGTATAGTTGTTTAACCGCTTCTTAAAATAGCTTTTATTAAATATGCGTAAAATGAATTATGAGTTGGTAACTCTTTATTCGGCACTCCAGTTTCGGGGTTTGGCCTGGCTGGTTCAAGATCTTTATATTTCGTCTATAGAGTTTGGATTTTCAAAATATATAAGATACCTCGTCGTCAGTAGGTTTAAAAACGGTCTACATTTGGCTGTTTTTGACTGGATAGCTACTTTAATACTGTATCGTTTTGTGAGATAGTGTCTCATGTGATAAAATACAATTTTATTTAGATTCAAATTTCACTATTTAAGCGTAAAACGAGCCTTGTATATACAGCCTATGAGGGTATTGCCGACTATGCGGGTATTGCCGCATATTTGCTTGAGGAATAAAATGTATTTGTAGTAAGGTATATCTTATAGTATATGTAATCCATATAAAGGGCACATCCTTTTTTCATTCATAACCCATGTTATACATAGAAACAACACAACCACAGACACCACTTTTTTTTTTATTAAATTGCTATTATTACGGGTGTTTGATTTTAACTGAACACTGACTGCGAATTCAGTTAGAATTGGTTCGTCACTTTCTATTTTAAGTTATGCATGCAATAACTAATCAAGGGATGTAACTTGTATTAATCACTGGAATCCTACCTAATGACTTGTCTTGGGTAGTCGGTATTACCCTCCTAATTACAGAGTGGTTCGGTATACCCGAACATGACAATAAATGAATCCATTAACCTTTTTCATTTCTCTTTAATTATTTGTTTTTGCATCAAAAGTGCTTTTTTAGTATTAAAAGTGTTATATATAACTTAAATTAATTTGGATGATACCTTGTAAAATGTTTAATCCCTTGATGTGGGTCCCCAGAACCTTCACAAAATAAATATTCGAAGAAAAGACCCACAAAAAGCCCTTTCTTCAGCGATGATAGGCATGGCGGTTAGACAAATGCTGATAGAGCAGAATGTATAATAAACAGAAATAAAAGGAAGTGAAGCTAAATAAAATAATCATAAGAGAAGGCTATAAAAGAAAGAAAACAGCAGTTCTAACAAGAATCTCTTAAGAACCAAAACCAACAGGAATGAGGATGCAAAGATTAAGATGTTAAGCACGACTGTCCTAGTTGATTCAGATGAGGCAAAGTTGAACGAGGTACTAGCTACAAGTGATAAAGAGAGAATAAGGACTGCATGAAACCTGAAACGTTTATGAGACATTCTTATTACAAGGGAAACTCCTATTTTAAGTGTGTTGAGGAAGATATGGACTTGAAATATCACGTTTTAATGGGAATAGTGTTAAATATTGTAAAGCTAAACATATCATCGTACTTTGTGTTCGTTTTTTGTTAATTTGATATTTCTGACACAATTTTTAATAAACCAGTAATTTGATTATCAAACAAAAACACAAACAAATCTTAATCAAGGCGTTTTGTAACATTGTTGTTTTAAAGTAGACATTATTTGGCAATACCCTCACTTAGTAGTCGTCAAAACCCTCACATGTTCGGAAATAGCCTCTTCACATCAGTTCAAAAATGAGAGATAAAGCAGGATTACTGATAGGAGATAACCTTCCGTATCACCAGGTTGTATTGCTTGATAATGGTATAATCAGTTATGTAACAAACGTATTACAGGGGCGAAACGAAGGGTTTCATATTGGGGCGTCCATAATTTACACAGTTTACTCCCATCTCCGTCTGGTACCCTGCTCACCTATATTCGCTTTAGCTTGGTCAGGTTACCAGACAAAGGAAGTTAATGTGACGGCACATAGTTCTTCTAATGTGACGTCATAACGGCCAACGTGTCATTGTGTAAACACATGCCAGAGTGCTATCCAAAAAAAAAAGTTCTGTCGATATAGACCAATCAACATTTGCGTAAAGAATCCAATATGGCGTCATCGGTCAAAGGTCATAGGGGAAAAACGTCACGCGTATCCAATGTAAACAATATCGTTGATGAGTGTATCAATCACGTTTGCTGGCATTTATAATTGTTTTTGCGAGTTACTATCATTTGTTTGCCTATTAAACGATAAAAATATATAATAATCTTGCTAATAGTGTTGTTTTCGTGATAAAAATACGTGTTTTATGCCATTAAATGGGAGATAGTCCTTACCACTTTAGAACTGTTGATTTACGTATATAGTTTGTATTACTACCATATCATCCCTTATTTGTAAATAGTTTTATCATTATATATTTACATTAAGTTTTAATTAATCCTTCATTTCTTCATCTTTCGTCAGTTTTTGCGCACAATATGACCTAGTTATGTGTCGACGTGCCGTAAAACACCATTCATTCATTCATTCATTCATTCATTCATTTCTTCATCTTTCATCAGTTTTTGCGCACAATATGACCACGTTAAGTGTCGACGTGCCGTAAAACACCATTCATTCATTCATTCATTCATTCATTCAATAGAACTGTCAAATTTGAAGTGACGCCAATTATCTATTCGTTTTTGAATTTGTATATTACCTTTGGAACCATTTCTCACGTTTCTGACTTTGATATATTATATAAAAAAAAATCGTAATAAACTCTTTTTAAATGATAGCCGTTGATAATATTGTAAAATTGTCAATATGTTTCGTAGTGGGTGGGGTAATCGGGATGTAAACAGATACCCATGCAGATTTACAAGCTGATATTTGCAGAGCTAATTTCATTTGATATAAATGTCATTAATTTCCTATTAAAAGTACAAAACTGAACATATTTTTTTAAAGAATTAAAGAGAGAGAGAGAGAGAGAGAGAGAGAGACTCATTCTGATAAAGGACTGCAAAATGACATGTCTTCTCTATGTCTAAATAATACACGGGCATGTATATTAATATGAAACCCAGGCACAGCACTTGTGTTTTTAGAGATTGTAGTGAGAAATCATAAACCCTATCAGTCACAAAAGCAGGTTTCAAACATCAGAAACCACAGACCCAGGAGCTCTCAAATTCAGCCTATGACACACCACTCTATTCAGGCAGATGTATGTGCTTATGTAGGTCTGAATGGAGGTATGATGCTGATCTGAGAGTTCCAGGCCGAGGAGCCTGGGTTTTGTACATCGGAAGCTCAGCCAGGACAAGACAAAGAAGACTGGCTTTATACAATAATCAACTTATTTTGCCAGTGTTAAGTCAATCTCTATCAGGGTAACTATGTAATGAAATAAAACAAACCTCAAACGTTCATTTATAATGTAATAACTTCTGGTAGTAATTAACCTCATGGGTTTATTAACATGAAAGTTTGACAAAGCATATTTTCAGTTAAATACATAGCTGGCAAAAAGTAGATGATTTGATTCAGCAACTTTTTACAAGTACTTGTCATTTGACTGGTTTGCAAAAGAGAATGTCTTAACTGATTAATTATTCATAATGTAAAGCAGAAAAGTCCAGACTCTATTGTGCCCATCGCGTCAGGTATACCTTGACGTGTTCGTTGGCGGACGGACTATAAACCTTAGAACTACACACACACACACACACACACACATGTAAAGCAGAAATAATTAATATTCTGGTCAATTTGCAGTCAATTTATTAAACATATGATAACATATATTTTATTTTAGTCTTGCCAGACCACAATACCACACATTTTAAAGGAGAACCATAATCAGCTCATTAAATTAGTTCAATGTAATATTAGTGCAGGTGTAAAAGTTGATTCAGGCAAAATTAATGTAGCTGACAATCTATATTTGGGTAGTTATTTTGTTCATGTAAACATCAGATCAAACGGATGTTAAATCACTCTGGTGCTTCACATTTGGGGGCTAGATTGAACAGGAAGTTTGGAAGTTTTTTATTTCTAAATGCCATTAGGCCAGATTGGCCCATGAGGCAACATATTTACTATACAAACATATAGTCACATGACTGATGATCAATACATACATTCATCAAAATACAAATAATGAAATCCCACAGGGATTTGTGTCTATTAAAACGTATTATTCGGAACACTATTAAATACTATTCCTGGGAGAATATACATACAGTAAGTTAGTTTATCTTAGCAAATATCACCATACAAAGAGACTGCTTCAGTGTTTGTGCATATCCATAATTAAGAAGAAAAAATAAAGAAAAAAAATATTTACTTGGGAGAAGGAAAATATAGTTTAATTATTATATCATAATGCATTTTGTAATTTAAATGCTTTGAATATAAACAATCCAAAATTAAAGACTTCCCTTTTGTTTTCACTTTTTAACAGCATTACAAATTTGAACATACTTGGTCGTTGGAAATAAAAACTTGACACGTATTTCTTACGTAAATCATTATACAATGGACAACACAAAACAAAATGATATTCATCTTCGAGTATGTTACAATGTCTACATCGTCTCTCATCTATATGAACTCTATTTCTGGACCATCTGCCCATTTCCACTTCTAATCTATGCGATGATACACGAAGTTTTGAAATGGATTGACGTGTGCATTTACTCTTAACAATATTTAAGTAAGGTTGTAGCTCAAAATTTGAAATATTTCGGTAAAACAACGCTCTGGATGAATCAATTAATCTTGTATTCCATTCTTGTATAAAAACATCTTTCAATCGTTGTTTAAAAATTGTTAAGAATGTATTGACGTTACCCACGCTTTGACGAAACCAAACATGGTAGAATCCATAATTACTTAAAAGATCTCTGACTTTGCTGGCCCAGTTTTGGGTGCCTGCATTTACACCAATATCACTTAACATATCATCATACATTAATCGTATATATTTCACATCCTCTGATTGTAAAATTTTAAACCAATATTTAATAATTGAGAACAAACGTCTACATTTTAATATACTCCTACCTAGCTCACCATAAATAAAATCGTTTTGTGTCGATTTCTTAACACCCATCAACTTTTTACAAAACTGTGTGTGAACACGTTCAATACTATTGGCTTGGGCAAATCCCCATACTTCACAGCCGTATGACAGAATAGGATATATAAGTTTATCGAATAGATCTAATACATGTTTTGGCGATAAGTTAATGAATTTGTATAAACATTTTTCAAGCTTAAAACTGGCTTTTAACGCTTGGCCAGATAACAAAGCCTGTGTTTCAGAAAATGAACCACCTGTAGTAAAGACAATACCTAAATACGTAAAACTACTAACGATTTCAAGTATTTCACCACTGAAAATAAATTGTGTATTTCTTGATAGAATGCCACCTTTTCTAAACACCATTACTTTAGTTTTGGCAGTATTTACAACTAATTTCCATTTTTGACAGTATTCATATAACGAATCAAGTCCTTTCTGCAAATCTGCAGCATCTTTTGAGAAAATTACAATATCATCGGCATAAAGTAGCAAAAATAGTTTCAAAAAGGAAATATCAATACCATCTAAACCTTTTACAACAAATTCTGCTTCAATATCATTCAATAACATTGAAAATAAAAACGGAGATAAACATTTTCCTTGGCGAACGCCTAATATACATGTAAATTCATTGCCAATCGTATTATTTATTTTGATTTGTGATTTTATATCATTATACATGGATTTTATAATATTCAATATTTTAACACGTATACCAAGTTTTATAAGTTTTAACCAAAGATTATCTCGTACAACATAATCAAACGCTTTCTTAAAGTCTACGAAAGCACAAAACATTTTTTCACTCGAGCTTAAAACCTTGTTAATTAATGCATGCAAAACAAAAACATTATCAGTTGTGGACATACCTTTTCTAAACCCTGCCTGGGCCTCAACATAAACATTATACTTTTCTGCCCAACTATTTAACCTGTTGTTAAGTAAAACAGGTAAAATTCAATTACAACATGAAAACACACTGACACATATATTACTTTATGTCTAATAGACTTGAGAAATGCTCGACTTTTATTCTAAGATTTGAAGTTCCTAATAGACAAATTTAAATATTATATTTACTTAATTGTTATTTAAATTGTGTCAGAAAGCTCAAGGAAGCAAGTTATATAGTGTTTTTTTTTTAACCATTCATATTAATTTTGTTATTTCAGTAGATTATTAGATGAAAAAGAATGTATTAAAACATTTTTTTTTCTTTTTTGTCAGTTTACAAATATATCTGCACCCGGGTCATACCAATTAAATATGTTTAAAACATCATATTATAAACTGAATTGCCATGCTTGAAAAGCATTTATATTAAAAACTGATCCTTCTGGTGTTGTTGTACCAAAAACCCCTGGATCTCAAAAATCAGCCAGAGACACATCACTCCCTTTATACCTGCATGTGCTTATCTGAATGATGTTCGGATACTGATAAGAAAGTTGGAGACAGAGCCTGGGGCTTTCACATATGAAGCTCAGCTAAGAGAAGAGAAAGAATCCTTTAATATAAACCTCTGGCAAGGCTTTATACCATAATCAACTTATTTTACCAGTATGAAGACAATGTAAACACTAGAGTAAGTTTGTAATGAAAGTTTGTAATGAAATAAAACAAACACAAAGGTTAAGTTATAATGTCATAATTTCTGCTCGGGTGAAATTTTAAAAAAGCATAGTCTCACAGTTTAATAACAAGAGATGTTTGTAAAATATATATTCCCCCTTCAACAACCATGACACAAACATCAGTGCCAAATATTGAGCGACAGCTGTTTTTCAGTTATGGAAGCAAAGCAATTTTTAGTGAGTTTTAACATATACATCATTGGCAGTAATCCTTTTATAGATGTAGGTATTTTCATGTCCCCTTTCGGGAAGTGGGGCATAATAATGGAGGTAATTATGCCCCCTTCCCAAAGTGGGGGCATATGGCTTTGTCTGTTTGTCTGTCGGTCGGTCGGTCTATCCCGAAATCTTCGAGATAACTCAAGAATGGCTGGCACTACAAACTCGAAACTTGGCAGGAATGTTTGTGTCATGGTCTAGTTGTGCACCTCCCATTTTGGATAGATCTCCCCTTTTGGGTAGATTCGCATTAGAAATGTGGTTGCCATGGTAACTAAACATATAAAAAAAAAATTGGTCGGTCGGTCCATCCTGACATCTTCTTGTCTATGCGATAACTCAAGAACGGCTGGACTACAAACTCGAAACTTGGCAGGAGTGTTTGTGTTATGGTCTAGTTGTGCACCGCCCCTTTTGGGTAGATTCGCATTAGAAATGTTGTCGCCATGGTAACAAAACATGTAAAAAAAACAACACTAAAAATCGCCTGTCTTCGCGATAACTCAAGAACAGCTTGAACTACAAACTCGAAACTCGGCAGGAATGTTTGTGTCATGGTCCAGTTGTGCACCTCCCCTTTTGGGTAGATTCGCATAAGAAATGTGGTTGCCATGGTAATAAAACTTGTAAAAAATCATTAAAAAACACTTGTCTTCGTGATAACTCAAGAACAGCTGGCACTACAAATGCCAAACTTTGCAAGAATATTTGTCTCATGGTGTATTTGTGCACCTCCCCTTTTTGGTAGATTCGCATAAGAAATGTGGTTGCCATGGTAACACAATTTGTAAAAAATTAATCACTAAAAATTGCTTGTTATTTTTTAAAACCATTTTTTTTTCTCAAAGGAAACCTTGGTTTATGGGTTGAATTTTTTGAATTCTTTTTTTTTTAATTTTTTAAATATATATATACATATATTTAGTTATTTTTAAATTTTTAATATTTTTTTTATTTTATCCCCTCTCCCCCTCCCCACTCCCCCCCCCCCACAACACACCCCACTCCGCACCCCACCACCTTTGTTGGATTCTTTTTACATAGAGTTAGGGGTAAGAACTTCAAAAATCTTCTCTGAAACTACAAGAGATGAAGGTTTAGTTTTATTTAATATCAGCTTTTGGATCCTCTACCAAGTCAGTTCAAATGGTGAACCTGGGGTCAAATCTGGGCCCCGCCCCGAGGTAGACAGTAGAGCGATACAGGCCCTCTTGGGCCTCTTGTTTTTAATATACAAGTATGTTGCGATGTTTCTATAATTTAACCTAAATAACAATATTTAAAATTATCTTTAATTTACCTCCCTTTATTGAATGAATATTAAGATTACATTTGATTCTAATTAAAAAAAATACATTTATGATTTATTTTCGCCCTTTAAACACAAACCATTAAATAATTTTGACATATGGGATACTTTATTTTGATGAAGAATATGCAAATTAAGTAACCCATGTGAAAGTTAAAGGTAAAATACCTACATATATAAGGATAACTGCCATTGATACACTATGACAGTTATCCTTATATATATGTAGGTATTTTACCTTTAACTTTCACGTGGGTTGCAATGATACACTATGACACCGAAGCATTGTGGTGTAGTGGTTATAGCGTCTGCCTTGTATTCGGGAGGTCGTGGGTTCGAGTCCCATGACCGCGTAATACCAAAGACTTTAAAAATGGAGTAGTTACTTGTAACCCTTGCCTGACGAGCAAATAATGGGTAGTGCTACGACTGATTTACCAGTGTCAGAATAATGTGACTGGGTGGGTGGGGGTATCATGTCTACTACGGCGTGGTATTCCAGTGTGGCAGCACTATATAGAAACCATTGAGTTCGCTGTTTCAAGTAGACATATCATCACATCACACAACAACACACAGATAAAAGTCCAGACATTGTGCCTATAATCGTCGGGTATGACGCCTTTCGTAGGTGGAGGGACTATAATCCTGAGAAATACACACACACACACTGATACACTATGACGTCCAGACTCTATTGTACTCGTCTCGGATGTTGGCGGAGGGGCTTTAGAACACACACACACACACACACACACACACACACACATTATGTATATGTGAAAACTCACCAAAAATTGATTGGTTTCCATAACTAACTCAAAAACAGCTGGCACTCAAAACTTGGCAGTCATGGTTGTTGAAGGGGGGCATATATGTTTTACAAAATCTCTTGTTAAAGATCTACATCTGCAAATGAAGTAGGGCGATTCACCCTACTTTACATAGGTTTGCATCAGCACTCAATTGAATTTAGCAATTTTTTGGTGATATTTGTAAAGCTCTTCTTCCAAACAATTGTCACTTTGCTGTTGTGCAACAGAGATTGTTTAACTGATTAATTACACAGAAATAAAGAATATATGCTAGTTAATTTTTAATCAATATTTATACAACAATACAACTGATTGACAATTCCTGTGAAATAAGTGTATATGGATTATATGTAAGTAGTTTATATCAATTTGTAACAGCATAACATAGGATAATATATACTCAGTTGCAAAAGAAAGTGGACACTGAGTTTTGTTTAGATTTAATTGTACAATATCTTTTTAGAATTAAATTGACAAATTCTAAAATGAATATTTTGGTACCAAAGTTTTTATCATTCCATTGCCAATAACATGTTGTCATTTGTTTTTCAATAGGTCGAATCATTAAAGGACTGTCGCTTGATAAAGACAATAGGTTGTAAAGTAAAATGTTCAAAGTGTCCAGTTTCTTTTGCAACTGAGTATAGTTCATATTAGTCTTATTAGAACACCTTTTACCAGACAACCACATGTCACAAATACCGCACATAATGACACGAAAAAAAACAAACTAGTCAGTGTGTTCAATGTAATATTTAGTGTCAGGAAAACAGTTTATTCAGGCATATACAATAGTTAATGCAAGGTATCTGTATTTGGAAGGTACAATTGTTCATGTAGATATGAATCAAACCAAGTTTATGTAAAATCATATTTGGGGGCTACATTAAATAGGTAAAAAGTCAAATATGAGACATAAATTGAATACCAAAATGAAAATCCATATTACTTCATGTTAATGCTTGACTTTTATTCTTAGATCTTAAATTCCTAATATACACCTTTAAATATAGGACCACGTGTAATAGAACATAAGGAAGACTGTAGACAGATAATGTTTATATATAGTTTAATTGCTGTTTAACCATGCATATGCATTTAATATGTAGCCTATCCATTCAAATAATTTTCACAAATGCAAATATAATTAATAATAATGTAGATCTACATTGTATTACGTCAGACATTTTTAACCAGATGTTAAAACCTATCTCAGTCTTTTTTTGATATCAATATTTTATTATTTTAATGAAGTATTATTTTTAGATACATTAATGTGGTAATAAAGCAGTGTAATACAGCCAACATATATAACTTCCTTTCAAACATTGAATACGTTTGAAGTTGATTTCTTTATCAAGCCATGTTAATATAGATTTAATGTACTAACCTGTATTTAATGTACTAAACTGTATCATTAATGCTTTGTTGCAGCAGACTGAAAGAAGACAATCTTCATTTAGTTTGCTTATTTAATATCAGTTGACTGTATAACAGTATAGTTATTTTAACAGAATGAAACAAACTACGTCTCTTAAGTGACTATTCTCTGAAAAGCACAGGCTTGTTTAGTTCCTGTCACTATCAGATCAGTTATTTTATAGATCTACTTCCTTTGTATCTTCTGCCACCCCGTCTCCATCCCGGGCCACCCACCAACCCCCTCATCCTGCTCATAAGTACACAAAGTAGATATAATTTCTTTAAAAAAAAACGCTCTAAAGTCGAGACTGTTTATAACAACAAACTGATGCATGATCACTCTCTCTTCTTTGTTGTTTTTCCCTTCTTTCTATCTTCTTATTAGATGTTCCTGTTTGTATTTCGATATTTTTTCACCATTAAAAATGCTTTGTTCCTTTAGTAAAACTATACCATTTCAATAAAAATAATTGTTTTGACCAGTAATACTCAAAAACTATTTTTTAATTCAATTTATCTGAATTTTCGCGGAGCGGGTACTTTCGTTTTCCACGCCGGTAAAACAGAAAGTGACTACGGTCGCAATCGTTGTTGAAATATGTCACTAATTCATTGATTTTTTTTTTCAAAGTTGGACTGGTAGAGTAAAATCAAACACTGAAGCATGTATCTGGGCGTTTCGTTTGTTAATAATTCATATTTATTTGCCGTTATCGGGTTTATAAAGCCCCGTAGTTATTACGCCGTACTGTATTTTACAATGATGTAAGCGGTTTTTCCCCTATAGCCTTAAAGGAGCCCTTTTATACCTCTTGTTTCTTGTTTATATTTATTACTGAACACTATATAAACACATTGCAACTCATTTTTTGGTGGTATATCGCTTTCCATGCTTTTTATCGCCAGGTAAAAAATCACCTGTTGACCGATACAATATCCGTATTCGCCTCGGGTTTATTTCCGCTGATTTCCGGTGTGTGACGTCACACAAAGTACCGCGCCATATCTGACAGATTGACAACACAGACAGGTTCTCAATATTTTATTGAAATAACTTAGATCATACTTTCTTGAAGTATTAAAGGCAACTGTCACTGAAAGTATGAAACACATAGGGATGAAATTGTTTATTGACTGCAGACTCATTTCTGAGAAAAACTTGTTGCATCACAGAAGTTCACGGATTTGCTCTCCTATAACATGAAGCCGTGGCTTTACGTTTTGTCTGACCATTGGCAAGTGCATTAAAAACATGTCTACGAACGGCAAGACGATTTTTGAAATGATCTGTCCTCCGACGTGCATACGCGTTTGACTTTATAATGTGTGGACTTTCCGTAGAGATTCTCTGCCCTAGACATAAATTGATACACTGATTTTTATAAGTGTACGACTTACCTAAAATGATCATTTGTTATTTCACACTAAAATGTTAATAAAAAAAACATTATGATATTAAATACATTAGTTTAAATCTATTATCTAGGTACTATGCACTGTTTGAACGATAAAATACAGGTGTCAGTGCAGTGACGTCTTACAAGAAACGTTTACACACGGTCTGAAATCGTTTTTTGGTCAAATGCAAGTCACATGGTGCATATGTTAACGTCCTTTTGTAACAAACCCAGATGTCAAATAAATGAGACTAACCGATTGCATACTTTCATAGTTTGTCTTTGTTGTTTGTGTTTATTAACATATCACTTATTATACGCCTATCAAAGTTTTACCCCACTGAGGTGGCGGCTGGCATACACAGTGGGAATTAGACACATATACACATTGATCGCATAATTGTCATTCGAAGGTCTACGGGTAAGAGTTATATAAATATCACCATTCCATGTTCTGTCCAAGTTCTCCAGAATACTCTATGTTTATCATAAGTAATAAATCGGGCTACAGGTATTGCTAATTCAAAACATGTGTTACCTTTTTTCAGGCATGTTAATAAGACCTCACATATATACGCCAATATTTTTATTTTTTATTATTATTTATATAAAAAAACTGGCCCAATAAAATTATGCTCCGGTTTCTGACCAACCCTGTTTTTAAGGGCTGACCTCAAACATTTTATGCCAAATCTAATTTCTGTATCCTGTAATATATGATGAAATCAACATTTATCTACCCTAGTAATGAGCCACATATATAATTTTATTTGGTATTATAATATTATGTCTAATTATAAGGTTTATATTCCCGACGCCATTGATGGTGAAATACACATGGTTATAAAAATCTTTGATGTCCTATAAGCTGGCTAAAAGTGGCTAAGTACTGCGAAATACCATAAATGCCATAAAACCCTTACTGGCCACTCAATCTAGAATATGCAGGGTCATAAAACTAACTGACTGTGTTACAGAAAGGTGATAACAGGATATGGCTAGGATCATAAAACCCTTCTTTCACTTGTTACGGAATACACAGTGTCATAAAATGACTTTGTTCTGGCTGTTTCAAACAATTTGGCCTAGAGGATCATGTACTATAATTGTTAAAAAAAATATTGATTTATAAGACATTAGTGAAATTAACAAGCAAATAATCTGATCATGTAAATCATGATCATTTATTGATTTTTTTTTTAGATATAATAATTTTAATCAGCTTGAAAAAAATAAAAGAGTACACTCTCAGAAACTGAAACATCCGATCTGGGCATCTGTGTGACGTCATCGCCGAAGTTGGACTTCTGGTAAACTCGTAATATTCCGGATTTTTTCCCGTTGATTTCCGTAAAGGTGTGCCGTGTGATATATGGAAACGTAATAATAACGTGTTTCGGCTGTGCTTTTAATCGTGAGAAATATATCAATAGTTTTTATACCAATATATCTATCAAATAAATATAAGTTATAAGGGTATTAAAGGGCTCCTTTAATATAAACCTTTGGCAAGGCTTTATACCATAATCAACTTATTTTACCAGTATGAAGACAATCTAAACACTAGAGTAAGTTTGTAATGAAAGTTTGTAATGAAATAAAACAAACACAATGAATGAATGAATGAATGGTGTTTTACGGCACGTCGACACATAAATAGGTCATATTGTGCGCAAAAATTGATGAAAAATGAAGAATTAATTAAAAGATAATGTAAATATATAAAGATAAAATTATTAAAAAATAAGGGATGATAAGGTGTAATATAAACTATGTATGTAAATCAACAAATGCCCGTCAACGGGTATATCAACAAGTAAATATATATAAGAACACATTATAATGATTTATATAATCTGATCTCTTTTAGGAAATCTAAAACAAGACTAAAATCTACAGTATCAAATAACTCTTTCATAGTATTAACATTGCAGTACCTTTGACGCATAGGATCAAAGTCTACACATTCCAACACGATGTGTTTGACCGTTAACGGTGCAAAGCAGGGTATACATTCTGGTAATTGCTCACCTTGTAATAAATATGAATGAGTATAACGTGTATGCCCTATCCTGCACCGGGCTAGGATAACTTCCTCTCAACGAACGGGTCTACTAGAAGAACGCCATTCTCCGAGTAACGGTTTAATTGAATTGAGTTTATTGTTAACTGACAAATCCCAAGCGGTTTGCCAAGAGCTACGAATATATGTGTTAATACAACTTTTAAAATCAGTATAAGGTAATTTGGTATTAGATATATGTAAATCTAATGCTGTCTTAGCAGCACTATCAGCTCTATCATTACCACGTATTCCTACATGGCTTGGAAGCCAGCAGAAAATAATAACATTATCAATTATAAGAGAATTGTACTTTTCTAAAAGTTGAAGCACAACTGGGTTATCATGTTATATTACCCAGTGCTTGAAGAGATGAAAGGGGATCAGAAACGATTACAAAATGGTTATCATCAGATTCCTGAATATAATTTAAGGCAAGTTCAATTGCCTTAAGTTCAGCTGAAAAGATAGAGGCTTTGTCAGGCAGGCGGCTCTTTATGCTGTGTTTGTGAACAGCTGTTGCAGCTACCTTATCTCCATCTTTAGAGCCATCTGTGTAGATATGTTGAAAGTCACTGTATTTCGATATAATTTCATTAAATTTGCTTTGAAAGACAGTAGGGTCTGTACTGGATTTGTTATTATTACAAAGATCAAAAATAATTGTTGGAGTTTCCAAAGTCCACGGTGGAATTTGTGGTACTTTGTACTTGGCAATCAAATTTAGGTCGATTTCAGTGTCTCTTAATTTTGGTTTAATACGAAGACCAAATGGTCGAATGGCCTTCGGGTTTCGATCAAAAAGAGGTTCACAACTAGGATTAAAAACATTATCGAAAGTTGGGTTTGAAGGGTTAGACTTTAATTTTATGGCGTATTGAAGAGCTAATTTGTCTCGTCTATGAGACAGTGATGGTTCATTGGCTTCAACATATAGACTTTCGGCTGGTGATGTACGAAAGGCACCTAAGGCGAGTCGTAATCCTTGATTATGTATAGGGTCGAGCATCTGCAAGTACGACTTGCGAGTCGATCCATATACTATTGAGCCGTAGTCCAGCTTGGATCTGATAAGAGATCTGTAAAGTCGCAAGAGGACTTTTCGATCTGCTCCCCAATTAGTGTTTGCAAACAACTTTAAGTAAGTTAAGAGCTTTAAGGCATTTGGCCTTCAAGTATTTAAGGTGTGGTATAAACGTTAATTTACGGTCGAAAATAAGACCAAGGAATTTTGTCTCATCCACTACTGGTATTGGTGACCCATCCAGTGTTAGATGAGGGTCTTCATGATGTTTACGAAGTTGACAAAAGTGCATACAATTAGTTTTAGATTTAGAAAATTTAAAACCATTTTCATCAGACCAGGTCTGAAGTTTATTGAGACATTGTTGTAACTGTCTCTCGATAGTATTCATGTTTTTTGCACGATAACATATAACAAAGTCGTCAACATATAGTGAACATTCCACACCTGGATTGATGCACTTTACTATACTGTTAATCTTTATATTAAAAAGTGTAACAGATAGTATGCTGCCCTGTGGAACACCCATCTCCTGTTCATGAATATCAGAGAGGGTTGAACCCATTCGGACACGAAACTGTCTATCATCTAAGAAATTCTCTATAAAAATGGGTAATCGGCCTCTAAGACCAATGTCATGTAGATCATTCATAATACCGTACTTCCATGCAGTATCATAAGCTTTCTCCAAGTCAAAAAATACAGCCACTAGATGTTCTTTTTTCACGAAAGCTTCCCTAATAAATGATTCAAATCGAATGAGATTGTCTGTTGTGCCCCGTTGGCGCCGGAATCCACTTTGATACTTTGTTATCAGCTTGTTGGATTCCAGGTACCAAACGAGTCTCTCATTAATCATTCGTTCCATGGTTTTACATATACAACTCGTTAAAGCAATAGGGCGATAATTTATTGGGTCCGTATGATCCTTTCCAGGTTTGGGGACTGGAATAACGATTGCTTCCCGCCAAGAATCGGGGAAGTTTCCCGTCACCCAAACCTTATTAAATATATCAAGAAGGGTAGAGAGACAGGATTCAGGTAAATGTTTTAGTAATTGATAATGGATATCATCAGGACCAGCTGATGTATCATGAGCCTTTTTAAGCGACTCTCGAAGTTCTTTGAGAGTGAATAGTTTATTGTATTTTTCCAAGTTTTTCGACTTGAAGTTCAGCTTCTTCTGTTCTTTTTGTTTGTTATTTTTCAGAAAATTTAGTTGACAATTTTCAGAAGAAGAATTTTTTGAAAAAGTTTCTGCTAAAGTGTTTGTAATATCTTTGACAGATGTTATATCTCCATTTTCTGTTTTAAGATGATTTACAGAATTAGAATTACCTTTACCACTTATTTTCCGGACCATGTCCCATGTCTTCTTAAGAGATGAGCGAGAATTCAGCCTAGAGACGTAAGACCTCCCGGATTTCCTCTTGCTATCCTTAATAGTACGACGGGCTTTCGCACGAAAAACTCTAAAGTTATCTAAATTTGTTTGTGTTGGCCGCAAGTTAAAATTATTTAATGCAGCTTTACGATCGCTGACTGCCTTTTTGCAGTCATCGTCGTACCATGGTTTATGTGGGCGTTTAGGATTTGCCGAGGTTTTTGGAATGGTTTGATCAGCTATATCGTGAAGAGTTTTGGTAAAAAGAGCAGTTGCGTCTTCGACATCCTCGAAAACGGAAGGCTTTAATTGTTCCTCGCAAAGAGATTGAAACGTAGTCAAATCAGCCTTGCGAAGTTTCCATCGTTGCGTTTTTTCGAGAAGTGGAGGGCCGATATTTTCAAGAAATATGGGGAAGTGGTCACTTCCACAGAGGTCGTCTCCAACACTCCAAGAAAAATCCATAAAAAGCGTTGGATCGTATATTGTTAAATCAATGGAAGAATGAGAGCCTGTAGCAGGATGTAAGTAAGTATGTGATTTATTATTAAAAAGGCACAAATTGTTTTTGGCTAAGAAATCCTCAATTTTCTTTCCTTTATCGTTTATATCTTTACAACCCCAGATGTAGTTGTGTGCATTAAAATCGCCCAAGAGTATAAAAGGTGATGGCAATTGTGCAACTAGGTGATTTAGATCTTTAGTGTCTAGTGAAGAACTAGGTGGTAAATATAAGGAACATATTGTTATGACTCTGTGCATAGTAACACTGACCGCAATAGCTTGCAAATTTGTTTTCAACGCAACAGGTCTGTGAGGAATGTTTCGATTAATGATTATCGAAACTCCACCAGTCGCCTTGTCCCCTGTATCACAAATATGATTGTATAGTGAGTGTTGTTTAAAAGATACCGTATCAGTTTTCTTCAAGAATGTTTCTTGAAGACAAAAGGCAATAGGGTTGTGTTCATTTAAAATTAAGCTGTTTTCATCATAATTTGGTTTCAAACCTCGACAATTCCATTGAATGATCTTATTAGTTTTACCCATTATTGAGCGTTAAGGCGACTTTTAATTTTATTTTTATTTTTGGCCTTAGATTTAGGAGAGGTCTTAGGAGACTCAAGCAGCGACATCTCCACTGATGAATCCTCCTCCCTGGAAGAAGTCAGCTGAAGTGGCACCTCAGCTAACTTCTCATGCGAGGATGGAAGTGGCAGTGCAGCTGCCGGCTCTGAAATGTCCATGAGCTGTTCGAATTTGTTATGCAGCTCAATAGGGCCGTTAGACACCTTTGGCTGCTCCTTGTGCTCCCTAGTTCGAGAAGCACTAGGCTTTCCAACTTCCTTAGTTGGAGCAGCACTAGGCCTTCCAACCAAGGACGTATTAGGCCTCACGACTGGGGAACTACTAGACTTCACAGTCTTAGAAGAACCCCCTTTCCAATTCTGAGAAATTGGCATGCTCTTGACATTGCCAGAGCTTGCCGATTTTGTGTTTGATTTAAATGAAAAAGTTTGATTAGATGAAAAGTTTAATTTGGGTTTGTTAAGTTGTATTTGTTGACTTTTGTTTGGATTTGATACTGAGGATGTATTCGTTGTATTTTGGATGTCTGACTGTGGTTCGTATTGCGTACCTGCATCCCTGCATTCTGTGTGTGTTGCTTTTGATTTGAGAATAGATGCGTTAGAGGTCGGACTTGAAATTTTATATTTTTCTTCTATCAATTTCCGTGCTTCTGGAAAGGGAATGTTTTGTGTATATTTAACTGTTATGATTTCTTTTTCTTTTTTAAATTTTTCACATAATTTTGAAGTTGCGCGATGTCCCAGACCGCAGTTGATACATTTGAGGTCGTTAGGACAATCTGGTTCGTTATGCTTGAATGCAGACTCGCCACATTTACCACAACGTTCTTCTTTAGTACACCTGGAGTTGTGGTGCCCAAAGCCTTGGCAGTTGTAGCAACGTAACGGGTTTGGAATGTAGGCGTCAACATGCAATTGCAGATATGCCACCTTTATTGTTTTTGGTAAGACGGGTGTTGAAAATGTGAGGATGATAGTATTTGTACTGATAATTTTGTCATTCCTCTTGATGGTTATTCGGCGAGCCGCAGTTACCAACTGTGGCGCAAGCTCGTGAATAATTTCATCTTCAGGTACTCCGGAGAGATCCGGGCACCTGATGACGCCTTTGGAGATGTTCAAAGAGGAGTGAGGGTAACATTTGACTTTTGTGTTTAAAATTTGTTTAATAGTGAGTAAATTATCCGAACGAGATTTTTTATCTGTTTCAATAAGAAGAGTTTTGTTTTATAGATGTAGGTATTTTTATGTCCCCTTTCGGGAAGTGGGGCATAATAATGGAGGTAATTATGCCCCCTTCCCAAAGTGGGGGCATATGGCTTTGTCTGTTTGTCTGTCGGTCGGTCGGTCCATCCCGAAGTCTTCGCGATAACTCAAGAATGGCTGGCACTACAAACTCGAAACTTGGCAGGAATGATTGTGTCATGGTCTAGTTGTGCACCTCCCATTTTGGGTAGATCTCCCCTTTTGGGTAGATTTGCATAATAAATGTGGTTGCCATGGTAACTAAACATATAAAAAACAAATTGGTCGGTCGGTCCATCCTGACATCTTCTTGTCTTTACGATAACTCAAGAACGGCTGGACTACAAACTCGAAACTTGGCAGGAGTGTTTGTGTTATGGTCTAGTTGTGCACACTTGTCTTCGTGATAACTCAAGAACAGCAGGCACTACAAATGCCAAACTTTGCAAGAATATGTGTCTCATGGTGTATTTGTGCACCTCCCCTTTTTAGTAGATTCGCATAAGAAATGTGGTTGCCATGGTAACACAATTTGTAAAAAATTAATCACTAAAAATTGCTTGTTATTTTTTAAATTCTTCATTTTTTAATTTTTTAAATATATATACACATATATTTATTTATTTTTAAATGTTTAATATTTTTTATTTTATTCCCCCCCACCCCACACAACCCACTCCGCACCCCACCACCTTTGTTGGATCCTTTTTACATAGAGTTAGGGGTAAGAACTTCAAAAATCTTCTCTGAAACTACAAGAGATGAAGGTTTAGTTTTATTTAATATCAGCTTTTGGATCCCCTACCCTCTTGGGCCTCTTGTTTTTAATATACAAGTATGTTGCGATGTTTCTATAATTAAACCTAAATAACAATATTTAAAATTATCTTTAAATTACCTCCCTTTATTGAATGAATATTAAGATTACATTTGATTCTAATTAAAAAAAATACATTTATGATTTATTTTCACTCTTTAAACACAAACTATTAAATAATTTTGACATATGGGATACGTTATTTTGATGAATAATATGCAAATTAAGCAACCCATGTGAAAGTTAAAGGTAAAATACCTACATATATATAAGGATAACTGCCAATGATACACTATGACAGTTATCCTTATATATATGTAGGTATTTTACCTTTAACTTTCACATACACTATGACAGTTATCCTTATATATATGTAGGTATTTTACCTTTAACTTTCACATGGGTTGCAATGATACACTATGACACCGAAGCATTGTGGTGTAGTGGTTATAGCGTCTGCCTTGTATTCGGGAGGTCGTGGGTTCGAGTCCCCTGACCGCGTCATACCAAAGACTTTAAAAATGGAGTAGTTACTTGTAACCCTTGCCTGACGAGCAAATAATGGGTAGTGCTACGACTGATTTACCAGTGTCAGAATAATGTGACTGGGTGGGTGGGGGTATCATGTCTACTACGGCGTGGTATTTCAGTGTGGCAGCACTATAAAGAAACCATTGAGTTCGCTGTTTCAAGCAGACATATCATCACATCACACAACAACACACAGATAAAAGTCCAGACATTGTGCCTATAATCGTCGGGTAGGACGCCTGTCGTAGGTGGAGGGACTATAATCCTTAGAAATACACACACACACACACACACACACTGATACACTATGACGTCCAGACTCTATTGAACTCGTCTCGGATGTTGGCGGAGGGGCTTTAGAACACACACACAACACACACACACACACACACACACACATTATGTATATGTAAAAACTCACCAAAAAATTATTGGTTTCCATAACTAACTCAAAAACAGCTGGCACTCAAAACTTGGCAGTCATGGTTGTTGAAGGGGGGCATATATGTTTTACAAAATCTCTTGTTAAAGATCTACATCTGCAAATGAAGTAGGGAGATTCACCCTACTTTACATAGGTTTGCATCAGCACTCAATTGAATTTAGCAATTTTTTGGTGATATTTGTAAAGCTCTTCTTCCAAACAATTGTCACTTTGCTGTTGTGCAACAGAGATTGTTTAACTGATTAATTACACATAAATATAGAATACATGCTAGTTAATTTTTAATCAATATTTATACAACAATACAACTGATTGACAATTCCTGTGAAATAAGTGTATATAGATTATATGTAAGTAGTTTATATCAATTTGTAACAGCGTAAAATAGGATAATATATACTCAGTTGCAAAAGAAAGTGGACACTGAGTTTTGTTTAGATTTAATTGTACAATATCTTTTTAGAATTAAATTGACAAATTCTAAAATGAATATGCCATGTTTGGTACCAAAGTTTTTATCATTCCATTGCCAATAACATGTTGTCATTTGTTTTTCAATAGGTCGAATCATTAAAGGACTGTCGCTTGATAAAGACAATAGGTTGTAAAGTAAAATGTTCAAAGTGTCCAGTTTCTTTTGCAACTGAGTATAGTTCATATTAGTCTTACCAGAACACCTTTTACCAGACAACCACATGTCACAAATACCGCACATAATGACACGAAGAAAAAAAACTAGTCAATGTGTTCAATGTAATATTTAGTGTCAGGAAAACAGTTTATTCAGGCATATACAGTAATTAATGCAAGGTATCTGTATTTGGAAGGTACAATTGTTCATGTAGATATGAATCAAACCAAGTTTATGTAAAATCATATTTGGGGGCTACATTAAATAGGTAAAAAGTCAAATATGAGACATAAATTTAATACCAAAATGAAAACCCATATTACTTCATGTTAATGCTTGACTTTTATTCTTAGATCTGAAATTCCTAATATACACCTTTAAATATAGGACCATGTGTAATAGAACATAAGGAAGACAGTAGACAGATAATGTTTATATATAGTTTAATTGCTGTTTAACCATTCATATGCATTTAATATGTAGCCTATTCATTAGATACTATTCATATTGTCATCAATTTTTCAAGTCAATTAATTTTCAAAAATGCAAATATAACTAGATTTTGATCAGAACCTGATCAAACGGGATTTCCATGTCATGTACAATCATTGAACGTGTATGGCGGTTCGGTACTATTTGCTAGACTGTGTGCCGCGTATGAATGCGTTGGGAGGGTCGGTGGACGTTGGGAGGGTCGGTGGAACGCAATAGTGCCGTGTAAAACGCCCAGCGTTGCTTTAAAACGCCCAGCGCACCTTTAAAAAAGCACACCGCGCCCAAAAGTGCTATGAAGACAGCCCACTGAAAATAAATGACAGGCTCCATGAATTTGAGATAGAAAACCCCAATCAATTAAGCCAGTCAAATTACAGGTGTCAAGACAGTCGACAAAAATACAGTTAAGTGTGTCAGATGTGACTGACATATTGTTGTTTATTTCCTGTAATTGCTACATGATTTCCCGCCAAATGCAATTGAACACTGAGTTCACCGAGGTGCATTCGCACTTTAGGCATATTGAAGGGACTGGGGACGTTTCGAAAAAAGTACTGATGTGTATCAATACGCGTTAAACTATTTTAATGAGTTTTAGTTGCATTTAATTAAAACGAGCGAAATAAAAGAAACAACAACATAACATAATTAATTGTCCTGAATGTAAAATTGCGTGTTAATAGGTTCGACTTGAAACATGTATCATATTGTCATTGTACATGATCGATGTATATGTCTGGCTTTGCACGTATGTGACATACTGGTTGGGAGCGTTTTTAAAGCGACACGCGGCAATCTCGAATTATGTATCAATCATCAAAACTAGCACCTAAATGTATAAAGCAAATACTATTGTGACTTTGAATCATTCAACTGATGCTTTCGTTTAAGGAACACATGGCAAGTATGTCCATCATGAAAATAAGCATCCCGTTTAATAATCCATTATCATCTTGACTTTAAAACTTCCTGCATTGAATATATTATTGGTGCACTATAAATCAAACGTTAGTAAAATGCAAAACCAGTTTGCTTGATAATATCAGTATACTTATTATTAATGATTGAACACATGCCGGTTATGGTATGTGAAAAACTAACGGGCCGCCGTTAAAATATCAAGATTGCAGTACACCCCTTTAACACATGCGGATGTATCGTCGACGATCATTAAAGGGATAAATACGGCAATCATGAGGTTTGTATCAAGCCTAAAACATAGCACCTCGACTTATGAATCCAGTATTTTGTTAAACACGTCTTGCATATTCAAATACAAGTGTGAGTTTTCAATTAAAAGTAATATGCTACAACAATTTGAAAACT
This sequence comes from Cyrtodaria siliqua, assembly GCA_037043455.1. Taxonomy (NCBI): domain Eukaryota; kingdom Metazoa; phylum Mollusca; class Bivalvia; order Adapedonta; family Hiatellidae; genus Cyrtodaria; species Cyrtodaria siliqua. The sequence goes on from JAWPHD010001209.1 coordinate 302,581, forward strand.
TTGAACCAATAATTAATAGTTTAATTGCAAAAATCAGGATTGCCGTGTGCCCCTTTGAGATTGAACACTAACAACTTTAAAGGAAGATGAGACAGGGGATGAATTGTCCTTTTTGTCTTGGGGCCGCAAAAAACTGTCCACAATGAACAACATTATGCAGCTTTAAAGCGCAAGGTCTTATCCATCCACTGAAATTTCCGGGTACTGGACATTGACGGTCTGGCTATTTCTTGCGGCGTATACATGCAACTCAGTTATACACTAATGCAGGACACGAAGTCTGTATCAGCTCCTTTAATGTCGAAAAATACAAACGTTTGATTTTACTTTCACGTGCGGGTATCAATATTATATCGGGGTATATACGGCGCCAGCAATTTCCTAGGAAAGATAAGATGAGGGATAATGTTTCTATCTATCAGACACGCCTCCGCCATGAAGCGAATCCCTCGGGGAGTGTCTGCAGTTTTAAGCGCAGTGACTTACCCCACTGAACTTTCCTGTTTCAGTGAACATTGAAGGTCTGGCTATTTATTGCGGCGTGTACATGCCAACACTTCTTCCCTTCATAGTTATACACTAATGCAGGACACGAAGTTTTTATCAGTTCCTTTAATGTTGAAAAGTAAATTGAAAGGCCTTACAAATGGTACATATGTTCTTGATAACATTTTCAACCGTTACTGAGATATAGGTGGTTATTGGTGTTCACACAAATCGCTTACCTATGACCTTGACCTTTGACCTGGTGACCTGATTTTCCCAGACTTGGTCAAGGTCACATAGTGGAACATATATGAGGGCATTGTTGGCGCTAGCTGGTTCGGTTTTCGAAATATACTTAGAAGTTTCTATTTTAGCCTGTTAAAAATTAAACCACTATGGCCACCATATTTGATGACGTCATCAAATATTTTTCACACGATCGATAGAAGATGATGAAAACATGATTGTGGTAAAGTTTCAAAATGGTCATGCAATAATTGTATTTTTGACGATTTTTTCCATTTTTTAAACGTCTGGCGTCTCTGACGCCATCACGTTACAACGTCATGACACCGCATGACCTTCTTGCACAACAAGACCATGACTTTTACAATCTGTGAAAGTTTCATTCAAATCCGACCATAAATGTCTGAGATCTAGCGCGAACAAGATTTTCATCATGACCTCACTGGCGGCCATCTTGGTTGACGTCATGACCCCAAAAGCGTCGCGGCACTATTCCAGAATGAGCTCTATCACTGTGTAAATTGTAGAGGCCGTGCGACCAGTCTTACTATGAAAAGTGGCGGTCAGAAGAATAAAGTCCAAATCTTGCCGAACAACAATAGGTCTTTCCACTGGAAGGTGGAAAGCCCTAATAATGTTTTCGCGTATCTGTATGTGCGTGCAAGACGGGTACTGCGTTACGCCCGACACTGAATATTTAGGTCTGAGCTATGTATCATCTTCACGTGTATACATTCGTCTGCCCCACGTCCCAGCCATACGCACATTATTTGGCGAAGTTTCATCATTATCAGACTGGAAATGTTTAGGAAGAGAAGCGTGAACAAGGTATTTCTTAGATATTCACTGGCGGCCATATTGAATATCGCTGCGACCCAAAAAATTGCAATGCACAACTACAAGATAAGTACATTATTTTGACAAAGATTCACCAAGAAGGGACATGTAGTTTTTGGGCAGAAGCGATTTTAATCTTCTTTCGTTTCTACGTTACTGTGACGTCATTAATGACGTCAGCTAAAAATAAACTTCACGTTCGTATTTGCAATCATAAGTTCTACAAAACTGACAAATTTTACCTGTCTACGTCAATTTTTCAAATTTTACGTCATTGACGTCATCGTATTTTGGTTCCTATGGCAACCATTTACCAACGTTGCGTTTTAAGTGGATTTTATTTTTGAAAAGTAAATTGAAAGGCCTTACAAATGGTACATATGTTCTTGATAAAAATTTCAACCGTTACTGAGATATAGGTGGTTATTGATGTTTACACCAATCGCTTACCTATGACCTTGACCTTTGACCTGGTGACCTGATTTTCCCAGACTTGGTCAAGGTCACATAGTGGAACATATATGAGGGCATTGTTGGCGCTAGCTGGTTCGGTTTTCGAAATATACTTAGAAGTTTCTATTTTAGCCTGTTTAAAATTAAACCACTATGGCCGCCATATTTGATGACGTCATCAAATATTTTTCACACGATCGATAGAAGATGATGAAAACATGATTGTGGTAAAGTTTCAAAATGGTCATGCAATAATTGTATTTTTGACGATTTTTTCCATTTTTTAAACTGACGCCATCACGTTACGACGTCACGACCCCGCATGACCTTCTTGCACAACTAGACCATGACCTTTACAATCTGTGAAAGTTTCATTCAAATCCGACCATAAATGTCTGAGATCTAGCGCGAACAAGATTTTCATCATGACGTCACTGGCGGCCATCTTGGTTGACGTCATGACCCCAAAAGCTTCGCGGCACTATTCCAGAATGAGCTTAATCACTGTGTAAACTTTAGAGGCCGTGCGACCAGTCTTACTATGAAAAGTGGCGGTCCGAAGAATAAAGTCAAAATCTTGCCGAACAACAACAATAGGTCTTTCCACTGGAAGGCGGAAAGCCCTAATTAATAATAATGTAGATCTACATTGTATTAAGCCAGACATTTTTAACCAGATGTTAAAACCTATCTCAGTCTTATTTTAATATCAATATTTTATTATTTTAATGAAGTATTATTTTTAGATACATTAATGTGGTAATAAAGCTATAACTTCCTTTCAAACATTGAATACGTTTGAAGAAGTTGATTTCTTTATCAAGCCATATTAATATAGATTTAATGTACTAACCTGTATTTAATGTACTAAACTGTATCATTAATGCTTTGTTGCAGCAGACTGAAAGAAGACAATCTTCATTTAGTTTGCTTATTTAATATCAGTTGACAGTATAACAGTATAGTTATTTTAACAGAATGAAACAAACTACGTCTCTTAACTGACTATTCTCTGAAAAGCACAGGCTTGTTTAGTTCCTGTCACTATCAAATCAGTTATTTTATAGATCTACTTCCTTTGTATCTTCTGCCACCCCGTCTCCATCCCGGGCCACCCACCCACCCCCTCATCCTGCTCATAAGTACACAAAGTAGATATAATTTCTTTAAAAAAAACGCTCTAAAGTCGAGACTGTTTATAACAACAAACTTATGCATGATCACTCTCTCTTCTTTGTTGTTTTTCCCTTCTTTCTATCTTCTTATTAGATGTTCCTGTTTGTATTTCGATGTTTTTTCACCATTAAAAATGCTTTGTTCCTTTAGTAAAACTATACCATTTCAATAAAAATAATTGTTTTGACCAGCAATACTCAAAAACTATTTTTTAATTCAATTTATCTGAATTTTCGCGGAGCGGGTACTTTCGTTTTCAACGCCGGTAAAACAGAAAGTGACTACGGTCGCAATCGTTGTTAAAATATGTCACTAATTCATTGATTTTTTTTTCAAAGTTGGACTGGGTAGAGTAAAATCAAACACTGAAGCATGTATCTGGGCGTTTCGTTTGTTAATAATTAACATTTATTTGCCGTTATCGGGTTTATAAAGCCCCGTAGTTATTACGCCGTACTGTATTTTACAAAGATGTAAGCGGTTTTTCCCCTATAGCCTTAAACTAGAAGTGTTGATTCAACTATAGGAGCCTACTTTACCAAACTATGTATTTAAGATTCACCTGTTTTATATTCTGACACAAACGCATGCGCGTAGCATGTATAGGAAGGACCTGCATTGGCCAAATTATATACAAAAACATATATATGCCTCTCGATTCCACAGGTTGCTGTATCGGTGTTGGGAACTAAAAAACAAAAACAAAAAACAAAAACAAAAACAAAAATTGATTTTTTTCCGTGTTATTTGTTGAAAACAAACATATTTTAACTTTTCCTGTAAAAAAGTTCCAGAGTAATGTAGTTATAGACAAGGTGTGAAGCTCTCGCTGGTCAACATGTGATACCTAACTGTTTTCATCAATTATTTCACTGGCCAAATACCGAGAATTATCTACAAATCTTGGCTGGTTGGAATCGCAGATGTATGTCATTCTCGAAACCGAAAACCGAAAACAATTCGATCAAACCATTTTTCTGTGACAAGTCAAAACGCTTCGAAAAACGCGATTTCCAATTAGGTACATCACTGTAGAACAAAATAAAGCACATATTATACAATTATGGACTTTTCAGCTGTTATACATGATGTGATATGCACCAAAAAAATCATTATTGACCGAGGCGATAGCCGAGGTCAATAATGATTTTTTGGTACATATCAACATCATGTATAACAGCTGAAAAGTCCATAACTGTTTTATTATATAACCCTCAATTTACAATTATATGAAACAGGTCAATATCAAAAAAACAATTATATAAAACAGGTCAATATCAAAAAAACAGGTCAATATCAAAAAAACAGGTCAATATCGCTAGATATTTTTTCTAAAAAATTACTTTTTAGCCAATGAAAACGCGTCTATTTATAGGTTATATAATAATCATCGTTATTGGTGGCAATTCTCCAAATGTACCAGTGCCAATCAATTCAATCCGAGATGATTTCAACAACGGAACAAGTAATAAACATAACTACCACGCTTTCCTTTTTAAAAATTGTTGTAGTTGACGAGAAATCGTCTGTTTAGAATATTCACTCCACCCACTTTATAAGTGTATTTGTTCAATAGAATCTTGAACATATACGACGCTTGCTTTTTTAAATACAACGGAAAACGTTAAAAAAGCAAGCGTCGCATATGATCAAGATTGTTCAAAACAATTGCAGCAGACGGGGGTTTGAATATTCTAAACTGACGATTTCTCGTCAAATAAATCAATTGTAAAAAAGGTAAGCGTTATATTTATTATCAATATGAACTAGGTAATACCTATGTGACGGGCAAAACTATGACAAGACTTTGATTGCAGTAAAAACAGTAGACATTTTAAATACACTTTTTTTTCATCAGTAAAGTTCTCATTTGTCAGGGACGGATACGTGATTTGAGATTAGGGAGACGGGGAAAGGGAAAGCGAAAGCGGGGTGGTGGTGGTGGTGGTGGTGGTGGTGTGTGTGCTGAAGCACAATTTTCAAAACACAATAAAAACAAACTGACAATTCTATTACAAATAAATTTACATAATTGATCATATAACCGAATCCAAATCCTTCCACTATTCCCCTTCTTGTAAGATTTGTTTACAAATTAAATTCCTGTATTGCTTGCTTTCGGAAAGGTGTCCATGTACTCGGGCTAGATTTATGCAATTAAAAATGTATTTTACATTGTCCGGTACATTGACATTTAAATACTGATTGACTTGAGTACATTCCAGATTGTGTTATTCTTTTTCTCCCTCTTTCAATCTAAGACGTTTTTTTCTTGGAATGTGTGTAATCCTGGATAAAACTGACAAATGCCGGTAAAACAGTCGACATATATCATCGCTATGTACTTTGTGAGCCGGCGAAATTTACCGGGATACCGAATGTAAGTCTAAGATAATTGCAGTTAATGTTTGAAGACTAGTCACGTTACGTGACGTAGAGTTATCTTTCGTGCCTTCCTCAGATGTCAACTGTAACAACTTTCAATTGCTGAACTAATTAAACACATGTCGAATTTGAGGAAAATGTTACGTGTAAGCAACTTGCCCTTATTTTTCAGTATTATTATTTTGAATGCTCAAAAACACAAAATTGTATTAAAAACTAGAAAATGGCTCTCGCCCTGCACTCAAAGTTGTTGTGTTGGGCAAGCGGGCGAGTGGAATTGTACACCCCTAAAATAAGTGTACACGGCATTTTGACATTAGATAAGATGTACATACAGGGTGCTGAAAAGAAGGGATCGTCATCTAGACCTTTTTAAATATCTATTTATCCACTTTTATTTATTTGGTTTATTGTACACTAAATACTTACTATACTAGGTAGTAATTCATTTTGATGAGGGAGAGCAAAAAAGGAAGAATGCGCTTTTAAGAAACAGACATGAGTGGCTTGTCATAAGCAGTTTTGTTTAAAAAAAACAAAAACAATCAAGTTCATGATCTAAATATAGGTCTGTCCGAGAGCTTATATTTGGACGAAGGCCGGGCACGATATGAAAATGTAATATTTCATTCTATGTATGACATAAAAAATTATATACTTCAAAATATTTTGTTGATTTTAGTTGTGATGGAAGAATAATGATTTAATAAACGAGTTGGCAAAAATATACAAAGCGCGGCTTGTCGAGCATCATATAATGTTTGCAAATAATGTTTGCTGAAGAGTTTAAAAATAATAGATGATTTTGTGAGATTCTATTTATCACACAAAACCCATACAAGTTGATGGTACAACGTGAACGTTTCTCTGTGATGTCAATTTACCTATATATACGACAGCCCAAGCTAAATAACAGGACACTGTCGATTCATATGAAATTCCATGCATATATGATATGGCTTATATATACTGAAAGGAAAAAGAAACGCATAATGGGTATGTAAGCTATATATTGTATACTTAATATGCTACTGCTAATCGAATGGTACAGTGCATCATAAGGCCTGTCCTTTCAGAAAGAAGGTTTAAACAGCACCGAACACGCCAATGGTTACCCCTTTAAAGTTTCATTATCGACAGAATGCGTATTTGGCTCAAGCAAGTGAGCAAACGTTGCAGTCTCTTAATATTAAACACACTACTGAAATGGCTTGACTTTTTCAAGCGAAACTTCAACATTTATAAATTTCGTGTAACAAAGTATACTTTGAATAAAAGATTCTACTACATGACAAGAGTTGTCCTTTCTGTAATTAGTTGTAGCCCCTTTTTGTACAAAACACGTTGAGATATATCTGGAATATTACGTGGAATTAGGTGTATATAATAGTGTAGTATAGGCACTGTTTTGATTATGCGTTTCTTTTTCCTTTCAGTATATTTTTCACCACAGTCCTTTTTTTTTGTTCATTTCAGAGAAAAATCATCTATTCGCAAGATGCCCTTCGTTCTTCAAATACCAATGCAACCCTGAAAGATTTGGATTTAACCAAAAAAGTTGACTATACTGTGATCGCAAGATACTAAAATCCAGGAAATATATTGATTTAATTAGGCCAAATCAGAAATGCAGTTATTTTTTCTTCGGCCTTATGTGTTGTTACTGCGTATGCCGCTTGAGATGTGATCATGATGGTGACTTCTATTTGGCAATCCTGTGAACTGAGCAGATGTTATTTTTAAGAATCAAAACGAACATAATTATATCTCACAAGGACTATATAATGTGTAAAGCTGTTAAAAAGCACCAAATGTATACAATGTTGTAAAGCTCACATTCAAAAAACTTGGTTTGCCATGAAATATCTGGCATAATATTGAAGTTGTAATAATAATAAAAAAAATAAAAAAATATCAACACACCAGGCCCAGGGGGTGTTTGTTTGTATTATAGGTTATTGCATTTGTATGGCTAAATATTACTTGGAACGAGTTGTTTTGGCAAAGGACGACGAGCTTGCGAGTCGTCCTGCGCCAAAACAACGAGTTCCAAGTAATATTTAGCCATACAAATTCAATAACCTTTTTATTGTATACTTTCATATTGTTTTTGATCAATGTTAATTGTATGACTATTACTTTTCATTGTATTTGTGTTATTTTTATAGCTTTTGATGGAATTCCTATCTTGCCATTCAGTTTCATTTTGTGTGGATGATTATTTTGCGCGAAAACGACGTCGACGTCGGATGACGTCATTAAAAACATCAAGCGATTTTCGGAAGTTTGTTTACCATTCGATAACATTAAAAACAGTGGGTGAGTGACCATTTGAATTATTTTATCAATTTTTGCCATAAAAGGTTGTAAAAAAACACGTATTTTTGTGTTGACACTATAGGAAGGATTCCGTTATTTTTATTTGAAAGTAGTTCCTTATTTCTATTTCGCGGCTCTTAGCAAGCACGAGCAAAAGTTCCCGTGCAATATCAATGCGTGCAATATCGTAGAATATTATACCTCATTTGCATATTCCACTCTTTGTTTAATGTGACGTCATCCGGTCAATAAATAGAGGTTATTAACTGGGGTAGGTGTGCCTCTTTGTGATATTGGCCCGAGATAGCCATATGAGGCCCGAGAGCTTTAGCTCGAGGGCCTCATATGGTTGTCGAGGGCCAATGTCACAAAGAGGCACACCTACCCCAGTTAATAACCTGTTTATTACATGTGTAACCAAAACACTGTTACTTTGGATAGATTATTAGATCTAAATTGCGCAAAGTCATTTTAAATATCTTTTATCTACTTCATGTACTTGTGTTCATTTTTTTATTTTATTTTTAAATATGACTCTTTATTTCGATCCATTTTTATTCATTGATTTTACAAAAATAAAACAAACGTATGACTTTAATAGGATATGCCATTTAAAATCGGCAATTCGGTACGTTGTTTCCAAAACACCAATTCAACCCCCTTAATTAAAATTACACAGAAACGTTTCTGACGTAATCTTTGTAACAAAATCGTCATAATGGTGACGTTGTGTTTGCCAGTGACGTTTTATTCCACGTCATTGACTTTGTCAGTTTTTGTGTTTACGTTTGAGCTTGTAGAAGAAAAGAAATTTCAAATGGCATTTGGTTTCGCAGATATAATTTAAGGATAAAAAGGTAGGAGATTATTTTTTATTTCACATACAGTACAGTATGTATTGTTTCCTGCATGCCTTTTATTTAAAATGTAATTGAGACTCGAACGGCAGTACTGGTCGGGGGCCACTTTCGATTTTGTACCGCTTCTTTACTTTTTGGTTGTTTCTGTTTCCAATCGGCTGTGCAAAACGTCTGTCGATAAGTAACATCGCGTTAGCAATTTGCTTTGTAAAAACTGTTTTTAAATGAGAATGAATGACGGAAACTGGTCCCTAAACAGTATATATTATAATAGGTTGTTGAAGACATTTCGATCAAAAACAACAAGTTGATAATGTACATGTACTGTATAATTTAACAGGTTACAGTAAATCTATCACACAATCGGCAAAAATATTTTCAACATCTCCGAGCCAGTCACACACATTTTTTTTACGTCATATTGTAGGGTGATTTAGACCGAGTCGTTTTTGTTTTTCACAATTTTATTATTTTATGTCCGTCCTGATATTTGTTTGCTATTAACGATCTCCTGCGTGTACTCAGGGTAGCGAGCATTCTGGCTGCCATTTTCAACCGTCGCAGTTGTCGTTGGATGCACGTGCCGATGCACGATATGACTGGTTCGTGGTCGATTATTAAAAATATATCTACAATTTAATGCTAAATATATGTAACGCAGTCTAGATTTAATATGGATTTTCGGCCCGCCATATGGTTTTTTTGGCCCTTCATATGGATTTTTGGCCCGCCGTTTCACGCGCTTATCTAATATGACCGCAGAGACAATGCCTGTATTACACGAAAAACAGGCCGTTTTTGTTACTATATATAGTAACACATGTAATAACAGTTTTTATTGCTGATATTCCCATAGGCCAGTTTTTGAGGACGTAGGACAGCTTGAGCAGCGCTTTAATTAAACAATGTTTGATGTTTTTAAGGACACTTCAATGAGTACTAACTATTCCTTTAAACATTCCTTCCTTGGGAAGTGCCGTAACTAATGTTGTTAGAACGTGTGGCTCAACCCGTTTGCATATTATATGGCAATAAAATATGTTTAAATCATTCCTTTAAACAGTTTCAAATTTAGCCAAGCAATATTCTTTTATGGATGTTGCAGTAATACATTCACTTACCTGTTTAACGATTCGATGTCTAGACTAGTTCCATGAACTTTAGGATGATCCATGTTTCTGAGTCCTCTTTATATATTTGTATATTTAATATATTGTGTTAATACTTTCAAACAAAGCCCACTGGCCTCAATGTCTCTGCTATTTAAAAGCTTTTAGTAATTATGGCAATCGTCGTTACGATCTCATATCATGAAGGTCGAGATTACGAAGAACACCTTGTAAATTCCAGAAAACAGAGACGTTTGACTATAAACCGTTCGCGTTTAATGTTGCGATGGAAACAACAACAGAAGCTAAAACACTTATTGCCCCATTTTATAGCATTAAGGGCAGACGAACTCTTATTTTAGATAAGGACACATTTGCAGCGTGTACTGTCAAACATTTTTATTGCCGAACCACCTCCTGCATACAAACTTGGTATAGGACTCGCACCACTATTATCTCCCTTGAATACTGGTGTCCTACAGACGAAGGAGGTAGCTAAAAAAATCAAAAAAATCGCTTTTCTACATGAAATTAAAAAAAAGTTTAATCTGGTAAATATTTGTTAAATGTGTTTTAAATTGCAGATTTTCGATCAATGAAGAATTTAAGCATAAATACATGTTGCAAAATCTGTTGTATCTCTATGCCACGAACAAAAACATTACAATGGGACCCTATGGAAAATTAATTGTGGTGTGAGACGTGTATGAGGAATTGAATATATCATAATTTAGTTTTATGAAATTGATTAATATTCTTTTTAAATTAAAATGTAAGATACATTAGTACAGTATTTGATTATCTTTAGTTTGTAGTATTGGATGTGAATACAATAACTCCTTTATAGTTTTACTAGTTAAATTATTCAATAGGTTGTCTTTGAACTCAGGTTGTTTAAATTTGCCTATACGGCGAATGAACTTTTGTTGAAATCGCGTCATCTTTTCAAGTATGACGCATGCTTAGACATCTAAGATGTATAGTTAGTTTTAAATGTTGTATTTTAAGAAAGTAGCAAACTTTTTCTAAAGTTTTTTTTTATGCAGTTTTAGCCGTTTTCTGTGTTCGTGCATATAGAGAATATAAGGAGGGCCACTATACGGGAAGATAAGTTAAAAGTAGTCTCGTTTTTTCGAGATAGATGTTCAGATCTTATTAATAATCTCATAGAACAAGTTCATGCATACATTATCTCAGTTACAGTTTGTTTTCCAATATTAATTCGGATTGTTTACTTGAAAATATTTATGGTTACGGAATTGCTACTGTTTGAAATTATTATTGATCCAACTTTGAGTGTTATTAAATTTCCGTTTGAGCCCGTCATATCACATGCCATGTTTGATTATTACACCACAAACAATTCCAGAATTTGTTTAAACAATCGCATTTAGCAAAACACGACCGTAGTTATCAACAAGTGTTAATACAACAACTTTTTTAATACTTCTGAAATTGGCTCCATGCTTCGCTCTTTAGAACTATGACGTTATTTATATTAGTTCACCAAATGATACCAATGTCTTTGTACTCTTTGCAGAATTGTGACGTCTCTTTTTGTTTGTCCGTTAGTTAACACTAATATCAGCGAGCAAAGCAAAGCGAGACAGTTATAATTTTATAAGTTTGCTTGTTTGTATGGTGTTTTACGTCATTTTCAACACATGTAAGGTTATACATGACTGTCGATTTTTTGTGGTGGAGGCAGACCACCCACCTTTCCTGGGTAGAACCAGAACTGTACACCTCCCGCAATCCGTTAGAATCGACATTTCCTGGCTAACAAGTTGAGCTCCCAGTGGTATTCGAACCCGCAGCAGTGAGAGGCGAGAAGGTTTACAACGCAACCACGGGAGGCGCTCTTTATAATACCATTACCGTTTTAAAATTGCACTTACGTTTAGACTTTCGATATTTTATCACATAACGTCCCTTGTTAGCAGTGTCGAACACCCATTTAATATTCTATTTTATTATACCTCACATAAAACGCCCATGCTAAATCCCCATAGACAACAATGTGTAATTTCTTACTATCTCACGCGAGGGTGATAGTACAGGGTGATAGTAAATCGCAGGATGATAGTAAAAACTTATCGCATGCGCAGCTTTGAGTCGCGTTGGAGTGCGTACAGTTTTGGTGACGTCAAAATTAAAATAATTCATAACTCATTTCATAAATCTTATATGAAATGGGAACTCGTTTAAGATCCTCTATATATTGACTTGAGTTCGCTATGCATTATAATTACATATTATTTATAAATTAAAGTAATTTAATCAAGTAGAATCTGCTGATATGTGTGAATCCCCTATCTTATATAATGCTCGTACTTCAAGTATCTACTCATGACGTTGTCTCGGCTTTTCAAATAAACGAGAAAGATGTTTGTTGCTTTTACGTTGACGATTGAGAACACGTTTACTTTAATTCATCGAGTTCAGCTCTGTTTCTTGAAAAAACATATGGACTGTAGTTTTATGTCGTGTATGTCAACCCAATCAGATCTTACATAAGTTATTTATTTTTCAAATACAGATTATTTATGTGCTTCGCTCCGGTGGCAAAGTTTTAAGTTTGGAAGAACAAGAGTGTGTACATACTGAATTTGTGTTAATCTTATTATTATGATGAGGATTATCTGAATGTATACTTGTGATCATCAGAGCAACCAATGATTGAATTTGTATTAAACAATAATATGACCCTATCCAAACCATTTAGCGGCCCTCTTCCAAAAACGAGAACAAATATCTTATAGAAATCACAGCACCTAAACGAAATGGTACCATAGGTCTGCAGTGTACCACAAACAAAGAGCAAATTAACTATACAATGAAAAGGACAATATACAGCACAAAGGGTGATGAAAGTAGGGGTACCAACTTGAAACGGCCAGTAGGCATAAAGCTAAACAGGTCGGATCCAGACAAGATACTAACATATCTTCCAAATATCTACCAAGACGCCGATGATCCAGCCTGAGTAACATACAGGCTTATCTCGTACAAACCGAGTTATAAGATCTTGCCAACAATCACTAGGATCCCACATGCCAACCCCTATGCCCCCACCACCAACAAAGTAATAAAAATAAACAAACATACCAACTTTTTTATGGACGAGTTCATGTGAGACCACGTTTTTGAACAAACACTTAAAAGACAGTTACCGAGGTGATCTCAACACGTTGAGCTCCAAAACCATGACAAACACAACAATTAACTGATCCAGACCAATACGACTGTTGAAGCTAATTGAACAAGTGCAAGCCAATAAAACAGTGTAAAGTTCGAAAGTTCATCAAAATCTATTAAAATCTATGAATACACTTATTACATATACAACAATAAATATCAGAAAAGGGGTCATATAGAAATCTAAGCACCAACATGCAATGGCACTGTAGGTCCGCACTGCTCCACAAAGAAAGAGCGAATTAAAATATACAATGAAAAGAACAATACACAACAAAACGAGTGCCGAAGTCAGGGTTACCGACTTGGAACGATCAGTAGTCAATATTGCCTACTGGTTATCAAAACAAAGCAGAAATGGTACATTTCCCCACTTATTTTCAACAATCGTTCAGTCATAACATGACGGTGTCTACTTGAAACAGTGCGCTCAATGCCCAGCTGTTACAGTGGAATACCACGCCCTAGACACATGTGATGATACCCCACAAAGTCACATTAGCAATACCCTTTATAAAAAAAATATGCTGAACATAAAGCAAAGGAGCTGCAAGTACCGTTTATGAAGTCTCCTAACAGGATAAGGAGAGGTTGACAGATATTGTTTTATATTGGACTGATGAACAGTAGTGCCTTCAGCAATGTTAGTTTAACCAGTTTCAAGTTTGGCCGAACTGCGAACTGGGAGCCAGAACGCAGTTCGCAGTTCGCAATTAGAAAAAAGAACTGCGAACTACTTCAGCTATTTAACAACACGTCCTTTTTCTTTATATTTTTCTTTAAAAACACATCTTATGATATTGTTTTGTATAGGAATGTTGAAGAGTCGGGCCTTCAGCACCGTTAGTTTAGCCAGTTGCCAATTTGGCCGAATTGCGAACTGGGAGCCAGGAAGAAGATCGCAGTTCGCAATTCGAATAACGTACTGCGAACTATTTCAAATATATATCAACATGCATGTCCGTTCCATTTATAATGATGATTTTTTCTTTAGAATACTTCATTTGAAATTGTTCTCTATTGGAATGATGAACAGTACCTTCAGCACCGTTAGTTTAGCCAGTTGTCAATTCGGCCGAATTGCAGACTGGGAGCCAGGACGCAGTTCGCAGTTGCAATTCGAATAACGAAATGCGAACAACTTCAGCTATATATACACGTCCTTTTTTTTAAATTTTGTTTTCTTTAAAATACTTCTTTGATATTGTTTTCTAATGGAATGTTGAATAGTACTGCCTTCAGCACCGTTGATTTAGCCAGTTGCCAGTTCGGCCGAATTGTGAACTGGGAGCCAGGACGCAGTTCGCAGTTCGCAATTCGAATATCGAACTGCAAACTACTTTCGCTAGGTCTCACTAAACAGTTATTTCCCTTGCCATTCACGGTAGGAACTTTCTGGAGCTTTAATATTCCATACATTGCAATTTAAATCAGAATAAAAAAAGTTATGCTTCAAATTTGAATTATTAAAAAATTGGCTGGCAGTGTTATTCGGTTCTTGCCTATTTCTTAAAATGTGCAAATATTTTCTCTTTTTTTGTTGCAGGTGACAAGAATGGGACAAGTTCATGACAAGTTCATGATTTCATACAGGTTAGGATATGCCTGAATGTTTCTGAGCCCAGATCTGAGAATCTAATACTGGGTAGTGATACATTTGAAAATGTCAGTGAAATGGACAAATTCAAGAGGGTCTCTTCAAACTATTGATATTAAAAAAAAGCAAATTGGTCAACCCCGTGTTTTTTGTAGGATATTTCGTGCAACAGACATCAAGTTTCATAAAGAAAATATTTTTAAGAAAATTCATTAAGTTCTACAGTGGTCCAGAGGGGTCCTGCTACATATGCAGAGCTATGCAAAATTAACTGTGTTGTGAGACGTTTAACAACACGCCCGTTTTTTCTTTGTTTTTTTTCCTTTAAAATAATTAATTTGATATATTATTTTCTATTGGAATGTTGAACATTAGTGCCTTCAGCACCGTTTAGCCAATTGCCAATTCGGTCGAATTGCGAACTGTGAGCCAGGACGTAGTTCGCAATTCGCAATTCGAATAACGTACTGCACACTATTTCAAGTATGTAACAACATGGTGTACTTAGTAACACTGTGACGTCATAGTGACCGTACTCTAAATTCCAATATCCGGTAGTTGCAGTACGGCATAGCCACGCCCCTTTAGTTACCCTTAATTAAACGATTTAATGCTCTGCATTCATCAAAGTAAATGTCACCGACCATTCTACAAATCCGTTTTATTTATAATCATTTCGTCTTTTTTAGAATACTTCATTTGAAATTGTTTTCTATTGCAGTGTTGAACAGTAGTGCCTTCAGTACCGTTAGTTTAGCCAGTTGCCAATTCGGCCGAATTGCGAACTGGGAGCCAGGACGCAGTTCGCAATTCGAATAACGGACTCCGAACTACTTCAGCTATATAACAACATGTCCTTTTCATTTATTTTTTCTTTAAAATACTTCATTTGATATTGTGAATGTTGAACAGTAGTGCCTTCAGCACCGTTAGTTTAGCCAGTTGTCATTTGGCCCAATCGCAGTACGCAATTCGAAAAAAATGGAGAAGGGACGCAGTTCGCAGTTCGCAATTCGAATAACGTACTGCGAACTATTTCAAATATATAACAACATGTCCGTTTTATTTATAATTATTATTTTTTCCTTAGAATACTTAATATGATATTGTTTTATATTGGACTGATTCACAGTAGTGCCTCCAGCACCGTTAGTTTTGCCAGTTGTCATTTGACCCAATTCGAAAAACAATGGACATAACATGTCTGCCTTGTTTTTTGTATGGAAATTTTATTTTGTACACACATCAACTTACTATTATTAGGTGAATAAATGCATATATGTAACGTTCACTTCGAATTGCGAACTGGCAGCCAGTTCCCAGTTCGCAGTTCGCAATTCGAATAGCAAACTGCGAACTGGGTCCTAACTTTATAGTCATTATCGCATTGACATAATTACTTCCGTTTTCGCGCCAGACCGGTATGACACGCCGCGGTCCTGACATGTGCAGTGCTCACTTTATATGCACGCGCGATATTAATACGGTGCATGTTCATTAGGGTGTATGTGAATTAGCATAAGGTTTAATGTTTTTAAAAATGAAATGATGACAATATACATGGAAAGAAACTACAGCGCAAACAGCGCAAATGCCTAAACAAAATCTGAATTTGTGAAAACAAATGTATCCAAGATCTTATATTCGGTACAATATAACTCGGACAATATGCAAGTATTGTCTTCAATTTGGTATAATTGTATACCTTTTCTTGTTTGACTGCCCGGTCCATGAACGTTCACAAAAGCCTCACCACCATGCAATATTTTTAATTCTTGCATACCGGATAAGGTTATCCACATCTTACATGGGTGATGGAAAGCCTGAAGATAAAAGTCGCGCGCTGATATCAACAATGCAACATGCAAATACACATGCAACACGTAAGTTGCTGACAACGTCAATGTGATGTGCAAATAAAAGAACCCATCATAGGAGTCCGACTCAGATACGGATATTCAAACCCTCTGCATAATTGTTTTAATCGGAACCTCGGCAGGGGGCTCGGTTCCGATAAAAACAATTATACCTCGTGTTGGAATTTCCGATCTTCTCCGGATACCCAAGAAAGATTCTTATATTATCCCACAAAAAGATCTTGAACGTAATCACCTTTCCGTGTTTTTATCCTAAAAATTAACCAACACAGAATATCTGTAAGGAATTTATTTTGTTTCAAAACCATTAATTTCCGGAATGAAAAAAATAACACTGCCAGCCAATTTTTAATAATTCAAATTTGAAGCATAACTTTTTTTATTCTGATTTAAATTGCAATGTATGGAATATTAAAGAAGATTATCAATACCAGAGAAAGAGATAATTGTTCATTTAAAGAAAAATCACATTATGTTTTCTCAAATCCAGCGTAATACATTAGCATTACATGCCTCTTGAGTAATTTACAAAGATTTAACAGACTGATTAACATGTGTTTTACACCAAGAAGCAACATATATCATTTCCTTTCATTTTCTAAACTCTATATATTGTATCAGTAGTGTTATTTGTTATGGTCCTTTGGGATCAACGAACCCAAGTTTGGTGGTTTTGAAGTAGAATACCGCTTAAGCCGGCACTAGATGTTGCATCTCACATTACCTCTCATGAACAGACTGAATAAAATCGACTTTGCTACTTTATTCTCTTGGTTGTATTTGTCTGCTATTGACCTGAATCTTAGTCTACTGTTATTGCTTGTGAAGCACACATTCTTATTCTGAATCCATGTTTGCTGCTTTTACTGCGATTCACTACACATTGTTATGATTCAAGATACAGTTTAACACACAATGTATGTACACATCCATCCATCCATCCATTCGTCCGTCCGTCCGTCCATCCGTCCATCCATCCATCCATCCATCCATCCACCCATCTATCTGTTGGGCGAGGTGCTGCGTCGAGGTCGATGTCCTGTGGCTGCGAGATCGAGTCCGTTGGTAAGTGCTTGGTAAAAAACTTTAAATTTTATTTTATTTTCATTTTGTATATTTTTACCACAATTTTATTGCTGTAAGTTTATGTTTTATGTTTTAAGTTTATAACTCTCTGATGAAGCCATGAAGGCGAATACCGGTTTAGAGTATTAAGCTGTAAAGCTCTGTTGAACAATTATTTTCCATGTTCTAATTGACTACTACAAACTCAAACCTAAAATAAAAATGTATATCGCATTATTAGAAACAAAAATACAAAAAAAACCCCACAATTTATGAAGTAATTTACCCGTGCTACGAATCAGTAGTGATATTTTGATCTCTTACTTTGGGATCATCGAGCACAATACAGATTGCTTTAAAGTAGAATGCCGCTTAAGCCGGTTCTAGCGGACGTGAGTGATGTTGCGTCTGACATTACCACTCATGAACAGACTCAATAAAACCGAATATGCTGCTTGATTCTCCAGGCTGTGTTTGTTGCTTCCAAATGATCCCCCTTTTCAGTATTCATTAATACAAACGTGTATGCGAACCTGCATTAGAAGACATGAGTGTCACCTTATCTATTTTTTTATACATATAGAGCTGCATACTGCATAATTATATTATATAAAGACATGAATGCTGGATATATGAAGAGTGCTGCTGTTTACTGGCTCATCAAGACATTATCTCAGGTCATTTCGACCCATCCCAGCGTAAGGGGAAGATATATATATACATACTAACAAATGTGATATGTGAAGTGAACAACCATAGAATTCAGACCCAAAGCAACATATCTCACGATATCAAACACAAGGTACTGTCACAAGGAGATATCTGTCCATGAAATATATAAAGATGGAATAAATGTTAAGCGACTCATCAACAAAATGTTATTTCAAATCGCCACAGAGAGAGGGAGTAATACATGTAGGAAACCGGGAACGTGCTCTAGTTTTACTATCGAATATATTTATATTGTTCTTTAACGTTTTCATTGGTATTTTAACCAAACACGAACTGACATTTTCGCACATATATTTTAATAACTAATATTCAATGTGTAGACAATTTGTTTTCCAGTGACTGCTTTTAACAACATTGACTGACTGCAATACTCAGTAACTGAGTTTATTACGGTGTGGGAGTGGAATAACACCATTCTAAATTTTCGATATACAACTAGTTATATAACTATGCAAATAAGCCTAGTACGCGCTGTCAAAAAAAATCGATAATGACTAGGATCCAATTCCCACGGTTTATGTCGGTTTCGCATGTTAAAGTGACATGGAAAATGCAATAAAAGTCGATATATGAGTTATGTGATAAATAGAATCTAACATTCGTTCTCACTCATTATTGAATTTATTAAACTCGTTAGCAAAAATGATCGGCAAGAGGCTCGCATTATATCATTTTGCCATGTATTATATCGGCCCCGTACGGGCTCTCAAGGGCCCCGTACGGCCTTTAAAACAAATCGTACGGGTGTTCTCAAGCCCGTATGGCATCCACACGTGCCCGTACGGTGCCCGCACGCGCACCTTACGGAACCCGTAGCGTACACGTACGGGTTCTTGCGATCCCGTGGCCAAAAAATAGTAAGAAGACGCAGAGAACCCGTAGAACGCTCGTAGACCGCCCGCATGCATGTGACCACAACATCGCAGGACATGGCCCGCACAGCTCCCCAAGTCCTACGGGCCCGGGACCACCCGTAGGTCTAATCTGACCGAGGCATAAGTTAAATGTTTTAGCAATTTACTGCTATAAACTTCCATTTGAAATGTTTACCTATGCGTATCGATTGAGGAGACCTAAGTGCGTATTATTTTGATAGTAAAATAGTCCCGATTAAAACTAAATTGATTGCATGCATTATTGCAAATCTTGCAGCATCTAATTTGCAGATATTCTGAACATTATATTTAGACAAGAATATGAGTAATTTTCAGGCATATATATTCCAATTTAACAAGTTTTACCAAAATCTTGTAACTTAGTAGTTAGCGGACATATATGTGAGTGCAAGGAACGATAACTCTGCGTGGAGATTGGTAAACATCATGATTCAGGGAAATACTGCGGATAATACCAGGAAACAAAAAAGTTAGAAAGGCCGTCCGAGTTTATTGTTGTTACGTGTACATTTCTCTTATGGATACGCACGTAGTCAAGACAGATGTGGAAAACATAAAAAGTAGACAATGTATTGAAAATCATAGATAAGTCAAATTAAAACGCGCAAGTGAGTATTGATATAATTGTATTAAGTTTATTTCGTACATTTTGGAGAATATAAAATATGTAATCACCCTGAGGTCATATACTCACCAGCATTCGCAATGCTATAAATGATATATATTTCTTTACTTATTACATTTGTGCATATCATAAAACACACATATCACAAAGCACATATATTACAAAGCACACATATCATAAAGCACACAAATCACAAAGCACATATATTACAAAGCACACATATCATAAAGCACACATATCACAAAGCACACATATTACAAAGCACACATATCATAAAGCACACATATCACAAAGCACATATATTACAACAAAGCACACATATCATAAAGCACACAAATCACAAAGCACACATATTACAAAGCACACATATCATAAAGCACACATATCACCACAAAGCACAGTATTAAACCGCATCATTTTAATATGTCATAGCTACAGCATTACTTAATATCTCTTAACTGTAACACTGATTAAATTGCTGTGTAAATCAAGAAACAGCTCTTTTAACTGCTAGAGTCCATGTTAGGTTTTTAAATTTCTTTAAACAGCCAAAACTACCTGTGCTTATCTATGTCGGCTGCTAGTGATTCAATAACGACGCATAAAAAAACATATTTTCACTTTTACAGACGCAATAAATGTAGATATAAAAGTCGAACAGGAAATGCAGCATTAAAGGACCACAGTCAACGCACAGAAACAAACAATTACGGAGATGGATAAAAGGCAAGATATGTCATCACAAACACAAGACGGTTGAGATTGCTACGTCCTCCTCTTGTTTGTGCTCGTTTCTTCCGTAGAAACAACAAACATCCTCTTTGTATTTAGTTCTAGGCAAATTGCAGAATTGTTGCCATTTCGAATTGGTGTGTTTCTAATACTTTGGTATGTCGTGTCCGCCACATCGTATTACATGCTATTAATTGTTGACAAATTAAATCATCTAACATTTTTACATAGCATTTAACTAAGCCTTTGTTTAGTTTTGAAGATATTATGCCTCTGTTAGATTGCGACCAGCATTCTGGAAATCAAATTTCCAAGAAGGTCTCGCATCTGGATTATGTTCGTGTCTTTTTTAATATAAAATTATATTTCTAATCTTTTATACCTTCTCTAGACACAATCAGAATTTGCAAAGTGAAAACAGACATTATACTAGCGTTTTACACGTCGAGCATACAATGTCCTGTCCGCACGTTGTAATACATTTCCACCAGAAGAATTTTCGTAAAGATTGACTGGCCAATTCAAAACACTATTATTCAAACTACATTGCATAGTCTTCATCGTAATCATTATAAATACAGAGTTCAACATCTCCCCGCAGGGTCAGTTTACAAATAATTAATTGACATGCAGGAATCCGCAGTATGTTTACTGTACGGTTCTACAGTATATTTCACATCTTTACCATTTGCAGCATCATTATCCCCAACGTATATAACAAATTGTCTCGATCTGCTTTTCATTCTGATCTTTGGAGATCGCTGATGCATTATCAAATACTTCAAAGGCTCTGAGTATAGTTGAATCACCCTGAGGATATGCAGGAAACATCGGCATGTTTACTGTACCGTTCTACAAAATAGTTCAAACATTTACCATTTGCAGCATCATTATAACAAATTGTCTTGAACTGCTGTTCATTCCGATCTTTGGACATCGCAGAGCCCGCTATTTATATACAGATATAGGTGATGCATTATCGATATTTTAAAGGCTCTGAGTATTGTTGAATCACCCTGAGGATATATTGTCTGCTTTTAAAATTTAGTATTTTGATTGTTACTTGGAAATCGCAGGCTTCATAAACTCTGCTTTAAACGAAATTCTATTTGGTCCATTTCTCCAACTGTTTTCCTGTTCAAGGCAAAGCATTTTGTTAGAAGCTGTGACTATACAGCGTAATAATACGCCGCTGGCCATGGAATGGTATGAACATACCATATTGAAGGTTTCATGTTGACCATCATATGCATACCATCTTCAGGATGGCTGAAATGTTAAATCTTGAGTTCTGCTCAACCCGAGGGTAGAGCGCGTGAACGCTAGCAAGCATTTTTCACTACCGTTCATGAACAGTCTCAATTAAACCGAGACTGCAATAGTCCTATATTAATCGTCTTCGGCGATTCCCAAATTTTTCCCATTTCCCTTTGTATACTCATTTTCTTATTATTTGAATGTTCTAATGTTTTTCAAGACGCCGAATACATGCTAGCGCCACTAAATACATAGTTTTAATAGCATGTACCATTGTTCGAGGGTTAGAAGAATAATTCCGGAATAGGCATTATTTTATCTTTACCGGTCAAATGATGTATCTTGTGATATGATAGCTCAAGACAATGTATACGGATAAAACTGTTCAGTACGGGCAACTTGCAAAATGACAATTCGTTTTCTGTAAAGTTTGTTTTCAGTAAAGAGGAAAGGTGACCTGCTGTGTTTGTACCTATACAGACAACCTATTCAGACCAATCGACTTTTTCTGGAATAGCCCTACAAAGATTTTACCGGTTACATGATAGAGGTACAAACATTTTTTGTTTTTAATTTAATTTTATTTCACCAGATTTACATTTGTAAGACATATCATAAATCAATGCATAACGATATTATCAAGATACAAAGAAGTGTTTTCCCAGAGCAAACAAACACGTACTGCTACAGTGGAATTATGCACCTTTTGGTGGCGCGTACACATCAAAAACATAGAAACATATTTTTAAATGGAATATACTTAAGAAATAGAACATCGTTTACTGTGAATTATCGTTTAATATATCACGGTTTGGAGTTCAATTGTAAACAATTATTTCACGAGCCCGAAGAGCGAGTGAATTTATTGTTTACAATTGAACGACAAACCGTGATATATTATAGATAATTCACCGTAAACGATGTTCTATTTCTATTCTAATACCCCTAAAATGTGAAAATAACGCACACATCTGAAATCTTTCGCATTGCTTTGCTTGCTCTCCTAACGTTGCATACGTTACAATGCGGAATGCGCAATGCGCAATGCTTATTCTCCTAACGTTGCAAAAATTACAGTGATATATCGTTCAATATAACGAGATATTTTAAACTAGGCTATATAGTGCGGGTGTATTAGAATATAGAATGATACAAGTATTAAAGGCAATGTAGTGACCTAGCTCTGTTATTGAGAGTTCTGAAAAACTTGGAAAAAGGTGAAAGTGAAATAATTATCAAAATCGTATGTTCAACAAAATTATATGACCATTTGAAGGTTGTTCTAAAACGGATATGAGAGCCGCCATTTTGAGAAATATGACGTCATAGTTTCATATTACCATATATGGAATTTTGATAAATATCATTTGAAGCAAAGAAAAATCACTGCAAATGAATGCAAAATCCTTTACTGGTCATATAAAGCATTATTGCCATTAAGTATACATATTTTTCATACAGTTGCTATATATTTTCTTCTATAAATGAATAAATTTGCTTATTTATAAATATTCCATAGATGGTCATTTACAACTGTGTTGTCATAGCTCTCAAACCATTGTTTATCATACGATTTTAATAATTCTTTCACCCTTTTCCAAGATTTTCAGAGCACTCAGTAACAACTGAATTTATTTTTCAGATGTAGATTGCTGATGTAGGTTACGATATTGCGTGTACTGTACAGTTTTAAAAAATGACATTCGTTAACGTAAACACATGAAAATTTCATACAAACGACTACTAAATAACATTATCTGACACAAACGTTATGGATTTTGAAAGAGTTCTTCCAATTGCACAGAACTCACAACATAAGCAAGCCCCATAACTTACATTAAAGTGACTGCGGTGGAGTCGTCAACGCTGTTTAATATTGGAAATGTCTGCAGTTTTATGTTTTATTTCTTTCTTGTACGATTTATCACACACAACTGACACATATAAACTAAATTTGAAGATGATTACGATTTCAAAGTATTACTTGTGATTCAAAGAGACTTAAAAGTTTAGAGTCAAAAGCATCTGGTATTTAGCGTTTACGTGGCAAAAATGTTGCGTGCATATTATTATTTGAATAAGATTTCGTTAAGATTTTTTTATTTCTTTTATTAAATAGATAAACCCAGTTTCCAAAAAGGCCTGCCTCCGCAACAAAAAATCGACCGTCATATATAAACTTACATGTGTTGTAAATGACGTAAAACATAATACAAACAAACAAAGTGTCTTTTTAAATATAAAATTCTGTTTCTAATCTTTTATACTTCCTCTAGATAAAATCAGAATTTGCAAAGTGAAAACAGACATTCTACTGGCGTTTTGCACGTTGAGTACGCCGGGTATACCATGTCCCGTCCGCACGTTGTAATATATAATACTTTTTCGTAAATATTGATCGGCTAATTCAAAACACTATTATTCACACTGTCTTGCATAGAGTCACATTGTAATCATTATAATTACAGAGGTCAACATCTCCCCGCGGGGTCAGTCCACAAAGAATTAATTGACATGCTGGAAACCTCGGCATGATTACTGTACCGTTATACAAAATAGTTCATACATTTACCATTTGCAGCATCATTATCCCCAACGTATAAAACAAACTGTCTTGAACTGCTGTTCATTCCGATCTTTGGAGATCGCTAATGCATTATCAAATACTTTAAAGGCTCTGAGTATTGTTGAATCACCCTGAGGATATGCAGGAAACATCGGCATGTTTACTGTACCGTTCTACAAAATAGTTCATACATTTACAATTTGCAGCATCATTATCCCCAACGTATATAAGAAATTATCTTGAACTGCTGTTCGTTCCGATCTTTGGAGATCGCTGAGCCCGCTATTTATTCACAGATATAGGTGAAGCATTATCAAATACTGTAAAGGCTCTGAGTATTGTTGAATCACCCTGAGGATATGTTGTCTGCTTTTAAAATTTAGTATTTTGACTGTTACTTGGAAATCGCAGACTTCATAAATCTGCTTCAAACTAAAGTCTATATAGTCCATTTCTCCCATTGTTTACTTGTTTAAGGCAAAGCATTTTGTTAGAAACTGTGACTATATCGCGTAATAATACGCCGGTGGCAATTGAATGGTATGAACATACCACATTGAAGGTTTCATGTCTACCGTCATATGCTTACCATCTTTAGGAGGGCTAAAATGTTCGTGCTATTGACATTTGAATCTTGAGTTCTGCTCAATGTTTTTCAAGACGCCGAATATATATGCTAGATCCACTCAATACATAGTTTTAATAGCAAGCATCATACTTCGAGGGTTAGAAGACTAATTCAGCAATAGGCATTATTTTATCTTTACCGGTCACATGATGTAAGCTCCAGACAATTTATACGGATAAAACTGATCAGTACGGGAAACTTGGAAAATGACAATTAGTTTTGTGTAAGTTTGTTTTCAGTAAATAGGAAAGATGGCCTACTGTGTTTGTACCTATTCTGACCAATATACTTTTTCTGGAATAGCCCTACAAAGTTGTTACCGGTCACATAAGAGGTACAAACATTTGTTTTCGAATTTAATTTTATTTCACCAGATTTACATTTGTAAGACATATCATACAGCAATGCATAACGATATTATCAAGATACTAAGAAGTATTTACCCGGAGCAAACAAACACGTACAGTGTTCGGCAATTGCAACATGAGCAATGCAAATTGTTGTTCCCAAAGTTTGTTTTCAACTGGAAAGTCGACCTACCAATTAACAGCGTTCTATGGTCTGCATGGGATAAATTTGCCCCGTTCAATACCGAGTATGAATTAATCAGATGTATACATTGTTTCGTTAGAGATCAGACTAATTCATCCGAATTGGCCTATTTTAAAAAGTAACACATGAAAAGACTTAGCAATAGTTGGCCGATCTAATGTGTACCTAGTGTGCGCCGATAATGCAAGTGGGAACATACATATTCAGATTCATCGTGGAATTATGCACCTTTTGGTGGCGCGTGCATATACAACACATAGAAACATATTTTTATATGGAATATACTATAGAATGATACAAGTATTAAAGGGAATGTAGCGACATAGCTCTGTCACTGAGAGTTCTAAACAACTTGGAAAAATAGTTATCAAAATCGTATGATCAACAAAAAAATATGACCATTTGAAGGTTTTCTAAAACGGATATGAGAGCCGCCATTTTGAGAAATATGACGTCATAGTTTCATATTACCATATATGGAATATTGATAAATATCATTTGAAGCAAAGAAAAATCACTGCAAATGAATGCAACATCCTTTACTGGTCATATAAAACATTATTGCCATTAAGTATACATATTTTTCATACAGTTGCTATATATTTTCTTCTATAAATTTATAAATATTCCATAGATGGTCATTTAGAACTGTGTTGTCATAGCTCTCAAACCATTGTTTATCATACGATTTTAATAATTCCTTCACCCTTTTCCAAGATTTTCAGAGCACTCAATAACAATTGAATTGATTTTTCAGATGTAGTTTGCTGATGTAGGTTACGATATTGCGTGCACTGTAACAGTTTTAAAAAATGACATTCGTTAACGCACGCACATGAAAATTTCATACAAACGACTACTAAAGAACATTATCTGACACAAACTTTATGGATTTTGAAAGAGTTCTTCCAATTGCACAGAACTCAAAACATAAGCAAGCCCCATAACTTAGATTAAAGTGACAGCGGCGGAATCGTCAACGCTGTTTAATATTGGAAATGTCTGCAATTTTATGTTTTATTTCTTTCTTGTACGATTTATCACACACAACTGACACATACAAACTAAATTTGAAGATGATTACGATTTCAAAGTATTACTTGTGTGATTCAACATTTTCAAAGAGACTTAAAAGTGCAGAGTTAAAAGCATCTGGTATTTAGCGTTTACGTGGCAAAAATGTTGCGTGCACATTATTATTTGAATAAAATTTCGTTAAGATTTTTTTATTTCTTTTATTAAATAGATAAACCCAGTTTCCAAAAAGGCCTGCCTCCGCAACAAAAAATCGACCGTCATATATAAACTTACATGTGTTGCAAATGACGTAAAACATAATACAAACAAACAAAATGTCTTTTTTAATATAACATTCTGTTTCTAATCTTTTATACTTCCTCTAGATCAAATCAGAATTTGGAAAGTGAAAACAGACATTCTACTGGCGTTTTGCACGTTGAGTACGCCAGGTATACCATGTCCCGTCCGCACGTTGTAATATATAATACTTTTTCGTAAATATTGATCGGCTAATTCAAAACACTATTATTCACACTGTCTTGCATAGAGTCACATTGTAATCATTATAATTACAGAGGTCAACATCTCCCCGCGGGGTCAGTCCACAAAGAATTAATTGACATGCTGGAAACCTCGGCATGTTTACTGTACCGTTATACAAAATAGTTCATACATTTACCATTTGCAGCATCATTATTCCCAACGTATATTATTAGTTTATTGGGTTTGTTACTGACCCCCTACAGAAATATGTGGGGTCAGTAAGATGTATAGGGGGCGAGGCAATAGCCGAGTCCCCCTATATATTTGACTGAACCCCACATATTTCTGTAGGGGGTCAGTAACAAACCCAATAACTGATTTATTGCATCGAGCACCTTTTTTAAGGCAAACACCGATATTTAACTCATTTTAATGGAGCGTCAATGTCATTGAGGAAACAGTATTAATTTACTTATTATGTTTGTTACTAACGCCTTAAAGAACTATTTGCGAATGATTTAAATTTTGAATCGGAATTGTAGTACATATTGTTTTAGTGACCCTCTATGCAATCTACTGACCCACTATAGAATAATAGAGGGTCACCATGTGACCGCTCTAATCCAATGAAATTCCTAGGATTGTGTGCGAGGTGCAATAAAATAAATTGTTTTGAACTGCTGTTCATTCCGATCTTTGGAGATCGCTGAGCCCGCTATTTATATACAGATATAGGTGATGCATTATCAAATACTTTAAAGGCTCTGAGTATTGTTGAATCACCCTGAGGATATGTTGTTTGCTTTTAAAATTTAGTATTTTGACTGTTACTTTGAAATCGCAGACTTTATAAACTCTGCTTCAAACTAAATTCTATTTAGTCCATTTCTCCCATTGTTTACTTGTTTAAAGCAAAGCATTTTGTTAGAAACTGTGACTATATCGCGTAATAATACGCCGCTGGCCATGGAATGGTATGAACATAACACATCGAAGGTTTCATGTTTACCGTCATATGCATACCATCTTCAGGAGGGCTAAAATGTTCTTACTATTGACATGTTGAATCTTGAGTTCTGTTCCACCCGGGGGTAGAGCGCGTGAACGGTAGAAAGCATTTTTCACTACCGTTCATGAACAGTCTCAATCAAACCGAGACTGCAATAGTCATATATTAATCGTCTTCGGCGATTCCCAAATTTCCCATTGCACGAGTATACTCTTTTTAATTTTGGAATGTTATAATGTTTTTCAAGACGCCGAATATATGCTAGCGCCACTCAATATATAGTTTTAATAGCAAGCATCATTCTTCGAGGGTTAGAAGATTAATTCCGGAATAGGCATTATTTTATCTTTACCGGTCACATGTTGTAAGCTCCAGACAATTTACACGGATACAACTGTTCAGTACGGGCAACTTGGAAAATGACAATTAATTTTCTGTAAAGTTTGTTTTCAGTAAATAGAAGGTGACCGGATATGTTTGTACCTATACAGACATCCTATTCAGACCAATATAATTTTTCTGGAATAGCCCTACAAAATTGTTACCGGTCACACGATAGAGGTACAAACATTTGTTTCTAAATTTAGTTTTATTTCACCAGATTTACATTTGTAAGACATATCATATAGCAATGCATAAGGATATTATTAAGATACTAAGAAGTATTTACCCTGAGCAAACAACCACGTACTGCTACAGTGTTGGGCACCTGCAACATCGGCAATGCAAATTGTTGTTGCCAACGTTTGTTTTCAATTGCAACATAGTTCATATTAATCAAACTGTAATTATTTGATATATAAATCAATACATAATGTATTTGGGCTTTTGTATGTAGTTCATTTCAAAATGTAAAATCCCAGGCGGATTGTTTCTGTTTATAACAGTCAGGGGCGTACCTGGAGCATTTTGAAAGGTACGCCAGATATGAAAAGCTGCGAACCGAGCAGCGACGCTGCGAGTGGGGTGTAGGTGTGGGAGGGGGTTTCCCCTGCCGCCGGTGCGAGTTTTGGGGGAAACCCCAAGAAAATGTTGAAAATGAGGAGGCAAATGATGCGTTCTCAAGCTATATTTCAGCGTTAATATGGCATTTTGAACTTTTATTTTTTCACTTTTGCTGACGAATTGTACGCACTGGCGTACGTGCGTATGCCTGGATACGCGCCTGACAGTTTATTAAAATATCAAGTATGCGTAGTAATCATAGTCTACCATACATATGCTATGTTAAAGTCGTATTCTGCTCATACAGTTGAGAATTTAATCATTTATATGTACACAACATGACGTAGTTACTAGTTAAGGCACTTGTTCAATACCTTTGTCACATAAATGTTTGGTCTTTAATTCAAAGAAATAACAGTCCAATGTATATATGTAGCGGGTTAAGGGTTATTTTATACGTGTCATCATCGCTATTATAAACTGACTCACTTTATGTTAACTAACTCCAGAAATATATCACACGTGACTATGCTATTATAGTAATTTATAATTTTAATTTTATTCCATTACTTTCTTAGTTCTCTAAAAGGACACAGACCTTGATTTGTTATAGCTCGCTGCGTCCCGTTAGTATTCTACATAACTTCGCAAATTTGCGATTCATTATTATTATTTAAAGTCCCCTATCCGCCATTCAATAGCAACTTTTACTAAACCGTTTTCTAAACCCATTGACGACGAGGTATACATTTAATTGGCATATATTGAGAAATCCAAACTCTATAGACACAATACAAAATTGCAGCGTAAAATTGAAAAAGGTACCAACTCATAGTTCATTTTACGCAAGAACCCGTGAATAAACTTATATTTTAATCGGTACATAGACAATAGTATAAGACCTGAACACATGGATAGAGTTTTGAGGAACGCTTGTGTTGAGTAAGTGTGTCGTAAGTTGGCGGTTAGTTTCTTTAATTAAAGTAATATGAAAACAACGGTTATTCTGATATACAACCAGAGTTTCACAACGATGTCCTTTTCATATCAGTAGGGACAGTTTTAACTCTGGGGTATCATGCATCAATAATTAGCGCGCTGGCGCGTGTTGATTTTAACAATGAGTTGTACTGATTAGCTTAAATCACTTTTTATGTGTACACAACCTCGCTATTTTCCTTTCTTCAGCGCTCAAATTGACAAGACAGTATAAATAAAGGTACATTGTATCAAAGGAAATATCTAACAGTAAAGCATATAATTATGTAAGACAATTAAAGGCATACATAAATTACTGAAAAGAGAATTCTTTAGAAGCAATCATCAGATTGGCTGAGAGGCAAGGTGGGAAATCCAAGTAAGTGTATTTAATTTCTTATTTATTTCTTATTATTTAGCACATTCACATGCGTTGTTTCTATGATATGTCAGAGTTAAAAGTAAAGTGTCTTCAGCGCTCAACTTGACAAGACCGTCCAAAAGGGAAAAAAAATCTGACAAAAAGTTCACATCCAGAGAAATTAGCAAACAATACACTTATATGTTATTGTAAAAAATATATAAACAATTAATATATAATTACAAACACTTCAGGATGTATCCAGAATTTTACTGTATAACCTCAGCAGATGACCAGAAAAGCTGAGGGACGAACATTCTTGCACCAACCTCCCTTTTCAGGGTTTCATAATGTGCAAATGATAAGTTGTCCGGTCATCGAACTAGAAAAAAAGTGAAGCTTACTGACTGTAGAGGGGTCAATCACCAAGCACGACGGGCTTTGCAATACTAATGGGCAGACACATAAACCAATCAGACATATTTGCAAAAAAAGGACCATGTGGAAGAGAGCGATCTTCATGGACAGAACTTCTGTTTTTCTTCTTTTATAAAGTGCTAATGCACATTACAAACGCCCACTTGAACGTTTCGGACACAAACTCTGATAGCTAATCAATTCTTTGACAACTTAATATGATATTGGTTTGTCTGTGTTTTTTAGGCATCAACAAATGACTGAGGCAGACAGTACAACATTCGTTGTTAACTAATAACTCATTTAAGAAGAAATTTAGTATTGATTACATCTGATGTTGGCAAACGAGTTTCTTTCGAGATTTGTTTTGTAAATATTTCATTTTGGTCCCAACACCATTTGCGTTCAGTTCCTGTTGACAATCAGTTAGACGCCATATAGCCAGTAAATGTCAGTATATATGGATCACTACCAGTCCTACAATGTAATACCCATATTGTTTTGTATATACGTCATGTTACATTTCGGTGCAACACCATTTGTATTGAGTTAATGTTGACAATAAGTTAGGACGCCAGTCAGTCCTACAATGTAATACCCATGTGCAAAGAAAATAACTCGTTTACGTATACATAGTTTAGTTGTGTACTTAACACACTTTTAAAAAAATTTCGCACATTATAATGCACCTATAATATAACGCCATCGGCCAACAACGCCATCGGCCAACGACCGTGAAACGCCCGATTTAATGTCTAAACATGTACGTGACGTCACATATGAGTTTTCGAGCCATTATCGTTCACATGTAAAAGTCCTCGGCGAGCCACCAAGGACAGATATTGACAATGATTCGTACAATCAGATCTATCATCTCACAATCAAGATTTGCGAGGTGTCTATATTGACAAATTTATATTCTTCACTGTATGTAATGTATAATATGCTGTCATTTAAAAAAAATAAAAAAATGTTAAGTGAATCTCAAAACATGCCAAGAACTTATTGCCAGAGTTAAATTAGTTTGCATATTGAGCTCAGTGCACAGCGCACGCTTGGTATTAATATTTCTAATATATATTACAATTATGGAAGCATCCGTGTAAATGTATAAATTAATCCCTCTCACATCTGTGTAAATGTTATATATTAATCTCTCTCTCTCTCTCTCTCTCTCTCTCATATGATATTTTGTCATGATTATGTTGTTCTAAATTTATTCGTATTATTGTATTTCATAATCTCCTGCATGGTGGAAATAAAGATAGTGAACTGAGTGGAAAAATAAGATAACTATGCTACGATTTGGAATGTCGTTGGTTTCATGATCTGAAGCTGTGATTTCGGGTACCGCCGTAGCCGTAGATCGACATCTTGGACCGTAAAACTACTCACTATACCATCCCAGATTAAACATCTTATCATCAGTACCTCTAAATTTGTTAACATTTTTGTAAGTGACCTAAACATTTTAATTACCTTGATGCATAATTACCGATTGCGGTCTAAGAATACTTTCGCTCCATTTTCAGTTTCCTTAGTTTCCTCAGTTTCCTTAACCAATATAATTGTTTGGGGCGCTTGTTTCAGCCAAAGGTTGTTCTGCAGTAACTCGAGCAATTTAAATAATACTAACATCAGTTATATATCATTAGAACTGGCATTTTTAGTGGTAAATAAAACTACTTTACTTTTGAATATCAGTTGAGAAATAAATATTTTACAGCCAAAATGATTTTTTGATGGGGCTTTTCCTATGTAAATTCCTTGTTGGTAGGACAGCAGAAAATTACAAAATGTCAAATAACTTCAGTAAAACTTGATATTTTGTTATAAAACTTTCAGGGTGTCTTAATGTACTAATATCCAACAATATAAAGCTATTTTTGAGTAAAAGATCTAAAAAAATATATTTTTCGAATTTTTCATGCAGCAGAATTTTGCATTGAAAATGACCCATCAAAATCAACTTTCGCACATGAAATTTTTATTTCTCAACCGATTTTGAAAAGTAAGGTATTTTTATTTACCACTAAAAATGTCTGTTCCACTGATATATAACTTATATAGGTAGTAGATTAATTTTATCTTAAAAGTCCAAAAAACCTTTGGCTGAAACAAGCGCCCCAAACAATAATAAAAGATCTACTGCGTGTTACTGTATTAGCATATAGATTTAACCTGAATTTACATAAATCACAGCTTTTGCGTAAATACGATTAAGACGGATCAAACTTTTCCATCGGCAAATCTCGATGACAATCCGATAACATCGATGACAGTTCGGGGTTTTCCGCAATGTTCTTGAATGATCATTTGTTTGTTTGTTTGTATGATGTTTTACGTCATTTTCAACACATGTCAGGTTATATATGACGGTCGATTTGTTTGTGGAGGAGGCAGACCATCAACTGTTCCTGGGTAGAACCAGTACTGTACACCTCCCACCGTCCGTAAGAATCGACACTTCCTCCCTTCTCAGCCAAAGAGAGGAGTAATGATTTTTCGAGCCACCTAAAACAAGCCGCTGTTAAAGAAAACAAAAGCTTTGATATCGGCATAGTTATATTCAGCAAATATATAGACCTACCCACCATGCCATTCACATTCAAGAAACATGCAGTCTGTGGAAATTCAAGGTATGTTACTGTTCGGTGAGGGAAAAAAAGGTTTATGTTATGTAAGATTCAGGTATATATACTACTCAAAATTTGCTAAGGATCACTTTTATTCTTCCATATATTTGTATTAGAAATTAATTCACAATAGCGATATTAATTTCATTCATATTTCAACAATTCCACAACATGAGATCACATGACCACACACTGCCCTAAATAATTTCATGTAAAATAGAAATAATGCTATTTGTTTCAGCAAGAAATTTAGACAGCAAAAAAGTGACCCTTAGCAAATTTTGAGTAGTATATATAAAACAGTAAGCAATAACACTTGTTTTTAAAAGTGTATTTGATGTGGAAAATGTGACACTGGTGTGTTCTACACTGTGACGTTTAAGCGACATTTCTTATACATACTTCTTCGTTAAGCCTGCGGTTGTTGGTATAGCCCAGTTCGGTAACATGGTTTCCTTCCCTTTAATGGGAAATACAGAGTTGTCATATGTTCAACTTCCTGTGAGCAAATTACTTTTCTTATCTCAAAACCGAAGAGCTTGTAAAGACATATTCAGGTGTGAAAGCACCAATTATTTTCCCCATAGACACCAATGTTAAAGTGTCACATATTAATGATTTGCTGCAAATTCAACTCAAGTATGGATAATGCAGCAGTGTAATGTTCATATAGAAAACTATTTTTCCACTTGAAAAATCACCAGAAAACGTGGGGTCACAAGACATGTAAGAAAGTTCTTGTTTGTTTACTAAACAGGTCAAGGGTACAGCTGTTTTTATTGATCGACTGTTTTCATTGCTCACAAAGTGTAAGCATGGAGTCGAAATTTCGAAAATGTTCATCAGTGATCCAGTAAAACCTATTAATACGCTTCTTATACATATAACCACAAAATCGAATAGAAATGGGCAGTTTCCCCCTACTTATAATGCCCATTTCCATCGAAAAAGGAGGGATTACTTTTTATTATAGGAACTACATTCGACTACACCTCGGAGGTTTACATGTAATTGGTGTTGGTAAAACTTTAAGAGGAAAAAACATGTTCAGATGTTTCTTAAATGAGGAGTTTGTGTTGTCATTTTCATAACAAGCTTAAAAACACTCACTTCATGCAAATCGAATGATTATTTGCAGAGATATGGTCGTGTGAATACCAAGGACAATAGTCTGAAATCGACAAAAGTCAGGGATAGTTTTTTTAATTTTACACTATCTGAATTGTCATACGAAACGTCATTTCTTGACAATACACCATATTAAATAGATCAAATGTTTAGAACATTCAATGGATATAAATAAAACATGCATTTTAGGTACAATTAGGACGACGAAAAGGCCAATTTATGTCGATTTTCATGCCAAAATTGATTTTTCTGTCAAATTCTTCAAAATTGGTGGTACCATACCTGATTATAGTAGCGAATACGAGCTTAATAATGCCAAAAATACCGCTAAAATCAGAATTGATACTAGCTGAACGCTACCAAGTCGAGTTTGAATGATAAGGAACAATATTTTACCTTTTACACAAATCTTCATTTTTCACAGTATCCTATTTTAGGGGGGTAGGGGAAATATTTAGTGGTTTCATGCCTACCAAACCTGTTGTCATGCAAATTTAATTCATGAAAACATGTTGCAAACATGCAACCCTACATGTTGATACGAAAAAGACATAGTTCAACTGCAAACACTTCACCAATACGTCATTTTAAACAAGAAAAAAAAATGAAACTCAAAATTACAGCTTTTATAGACAAAATTGGACTAAAAACGCTCAAAACCTATTTAATAAACTATGGAAAACTTATTTCTGAGCTTATTTTACCAATTGTTATCGGAAAAGTGTCCCTAGGTACGAATCTGAGCGAGTCCTAATTACAGCACGCATCTCTTATAGAGGAGAAAACATGTTCAGATGTTTCTTAAATGAGGAGTTTGTGTTGTCATTTTCATAACAAGCTTAAAAACACTCACTTCATGCAAATCGAATGATTATTTGCAGAGATATGGTCGTGTGAATACCAAGGACAATAGTCTGAAATCGACAAAAGTCAGGGATAGTTTTTTTAATTTTACATTATCTGAATTGTCATACGAAACGGCATTTCTTGACAATACACCATATTAAATAGATCAAATGTTTAGAACATTCAATGGATATAAATAAAACATGCATTTTAGGTACAATTAGGACGACGAAAAGGCCAATTTATGTCGATTTTCATGCCAAAATTGATTTTTCTGTCAAATTCTTCAAAATTGGTGGTACCATACCTGATTATAGTAGCGAATACGAGCTTAATAATGCCAAAAATACCGCTAAAATCAGAATTGATACTAGCTGAACGCTACCAAGTCGAGTTTGAATGATAAGGAACAATATTTTACCTTTTACACAAATCTTCATTTTTCACAGTATCCTATTTTAGGGGGGTAGGGGAAAGATTTAGTGGTTTCATGCCTACCAAACCTGTTGTCATGCAAATTTAATTCATGAAAACATGTTGCAAACATGCAACCCTACATGTTGATACGAAAAAGACATAGTTCAACTGCAAACACTTCACCAATACGTCATTTTAAACAAGAAAAAAAAATGAAACTCAAAATTACAGCTTTTATAGACAAAATTGGACTAAAAACGCTCAAAACCTATTTAATAAACTATGGAAAACTTATTTCTGAGCTTATTTTACCAATTGTTATCGGAAAAGTGTCCCTAGGTACGAATCTGAGCGAGTCCTAATTACAGCACGCATCTCTTATAGAGGAGAAAACATGTTCAGATGTTTCTTAAATGAGGAGTTTGTGTTGTCATTTTCATAACAAGCTTAAAAACACTCACTTCATGCAAATCGAATGATTATTTGCAGAGATATGGTCGTGTGAATACCAAGGACAATAGTCTGAAATCGACAAAAGTCAGGGATAGTTTTTTTAATTTTACACTATCTGAATTGTCATACGAAACGGCATTTCTTGACAATACACCATATTAAATAGATCAAATGTTTAGAACATTCAATGGATATAAATAAAACATGCATTTTAGGTACAATTAGGACGACGAAAAGGCCAATTTATGTCGATTTTCATGCCAAAATTGATTTTTCAGTCAAATTCTTCAAAATTGGTGGTACCATACCTGATTATAGTAGCGAATACGAGCTTAATAATGCCAAAAATACCGCTAAAATCAGAATTGATACTAGCTGAACGCTACCAAGTCGAGTTTGAATGATAAGGAACAATATTTTACCTTTTACACAAATCTTCATTTTTCACAGTATCCTATTTTAGGGGGGTAGGGGAAAGATTTAGTGGTTTCATGCCTACCAAACCTGTTGTCATGCAAATTTAATTCATGAAAACATGTTGCAAACATGCAACCCTACATGTTGATACGAAAAAGACATAGTTCAACTGCAAACACTTCACCAATACGTCATTTTAAACAAGAAAAAAAAATGAAACTCAAAATTACAGCTTTTATAGACAAAATTGGACTAAAAACGCTCAAAACCTATTTAATAAACTATGGAAAACTTATTTCTGAGCTTATTTTACCAATTGTTATCGGAAAAGTGTCCCTAGGTACGAATCTGAGCGAGTCCTAATTACTGCACGCATCTCTTATAGAGGAGAAAACATGTTCAGATGTTTCTTAAATGAGGAGTTTGTGTTGTCATTTTCATAACAAGCTTAAAAACACTCACTTCATGCAAATCGAATGATTATTTGCAGAGATATGGTCGTGTGAATACCAAGGACAATAGTCTGAAATCGACAAAAGTCAGGGATAGTTTTTTTAATTTTACACTATCTGAATTGTCATACGAAACGGCATTTCTTGACAATACACCATATTAAATAGATCAAATGTTTAGAACATTCAATGGATATAAATAAAACATGCATTTTAGGTACAATTAGGACGACGAAAAGGCCAATTTATGTCGATTTTCATGCCAAAATTGATTTTTCAGTCAAATTCTTCAAAATTGGTGGTACCATACCTGATTATAGTAGCGAATACGAGCTTAATAATGCCAAAAATACCGCTAAAATCAGAATTGATACTAGCTGAACGCTACCAAGTCGAGTTTGAATGATAAGGAACAATATTTTACCTTTTACACAAATCTTCATTTTTCACAGTATCCTATTTTAGGGGGGTAGGGGAAAGATTTAGTGGTTTCATGCCTACCAAACCTGTTGTCATGCAAATTTAATTCATGAAAACATGTTGCAAACATGCAACCCTACATGTTGATACGAAAAAGACATAGTTCAACTGCAAACACTTCACCAATACGTCATTTTAAACAAGAAAAAAAAATGAAACTCAAAATTACAGCTTTTATAGACAAAATTGGACTAAAAACGCTCAAAACCTATTTAATAAACTATGGAAAACTTATTTCTGAGCTTATTTTACCAATTGTTATCGGAAAAGTGTCCCTAGGTACGAATCTGAGCGAGTCCTAATTACAGCACGCATCTCTTATAGGTGTGAAAGCACCAATTATTTTCCCCATAGACACCAATGTTAAAGTGTCACATATTAATGATTTGCTGCAAATTCAACTCAAGTATGGATAATGCAGCAGTGTAATGTTCATATAGAAAACTATTTTTCCACTTGAAAAATCACCAGAAAACGTGGGGTCACAAGACATGTAAGAAAGTTCTTGTTTGTTTACTAAACAGGTCAAGGGTACAGCTGTTTTTATTGATCGACTGTTTTCATTGCTCACAAAGTGTAAGCATGGAGTCGAAATTTCGAAAATGTTCATCAGTGATCCAGTAAAACCTATTAATACGCTTCTTATACATATAACCACAAAATCGAATAGAAATGGGCAGTTTCCCCCTACTTATAATGCCCATTTCCATCGAAAAAGGAGGGATTACTTTTTATTATAGGAACTACATTCGACTACACCTCGGAGGTTTACATGTAATTGGTGTTGGTAAACCTTTAAGAGGAGAAAACATGTTCAGATGTTTCTTAAATGAGGAGTTTGTGTTGTCATTTTCATAACAAGCTTAAAAACACTCACTTCATGCAAATCGAATGATTATTTGCAGAGATATGGTCGTGTGAATACCAAGGACAATAGTCTGAAATCGACAAAAGTCAGGGATAGTTTTTTTAATTTTACACTATCTGAATTGTCATACGAAACGGCATTTCTTGACAATACACCATATTAAATAGATCAAATGTTTAGAACATTCAATGGATATAAATAAAACATGCATTTTAGGTACAATTAGGACGACGAAAAGGCCAATTTATGTCGATTTTCATGCCAAAATTGATTTTTCAGTCAAATTCTTCAAAATTGGTGGTACCATACCTGATTATAGTAGCGAATACGAGCTTAATAATGCCAAAAATACCGCTAAAATCAGAATTGATACTAGCTGAACGCTACCAAGTCGAGTTTGAATGATAAGGAACAATATTTTACCTTTTACACAAATCTTCATTTTTCACAGTATCCTATTTTAGGGGGGTAGGGGAAAGATTTAGTGGTTTCATGCCTACCAAACCTGTTGTCATGCAAATTTAATTCATGAAAACATGTTGCAAACATGCAACCCTACATGTTGATACGAAAAAGACATAGTTCAACTGCAAACACTTCACCAATACGTCATTTTAAACAAGAAAAAAAAATGAAACTCAAAATTACAGCTTTTATAGACAAAATTGGACTAAAAACGCTCAAAACCTATTTAATAAACTATGGAAAACTTATTTCTGAGCTTATTTTACCAATTGTTATCGGAAAAGTGTCCCTAGGTACGAATCTGAGCGAGTCCTAATTACTGCACGCATCTCTTTTAAGAGGAGAAAACATGTTCAGATGTTTCTTAAATGAGGAGTTTGTGTTGTCATTTTCATAACAAGCTTAAAAACACTCACTTCATGCAAATCGAATGATTATTTGCAGAGATATGGTCGTGTGAATACCAAGGACAATAGTCTGAAATCGACAAAAGTCAGGGATAGTTTTTTTAATTTTACACTATCTGAATTGTCATACGAAACGGCATTTCTTGACAATACACCATATTAAATAGATCAAATGTTTAGAACATTCAATGGATATAAATAAAACATGCATTTTAGGTACAATTAGGACGACGAAAAGGCCAATTTATGTCGATTTTCATGCCAAAATTGATTTTTCAGTCAAATTCTTCAAAATTGGTGGTACCATACCTGATTATAGTAGCGAATACGAGCTTAATAATGCCAAAAATACCGCTAAAATCAGAATTGATACTAGCTGAACGCTACCAAGTCGAGTTTGAATGATAAGGAACAATATTTTACCTTTTACACAAATCTTCATTTTTCACAGTATCCTATTTTAGGGGGGTAGGGGAAAGATTTAGTGGTTTCATGCCTACCAAACCTGTTGTCATGCAAATTTAATTCATGAAAACATGTTGCAAACATGCAACCCTACATGTTGATACGAAAAAGACATAGTTCAACTGCAAACACTTCACCAATACGTCATTTTAAACAAGAAAAAAAAATGAAACTCAAAATTACAGCTTTTATAGACAAAATTGGACTAAAAACGCTCAAAACCTATTTAATAAACTATGGAAAACTTATTTCTGAGCTTATTTTACCAATTGTTATCGGAAAAGTGTCCCTAGGTACGAATCTGAGCGAGTCCTAATTACTGCACGCATCTCTTATAAGAGGAGAAAACATGTTCAGATGTTTCTTAAATGAGGAGTTTGTGTTGTCATTTTCATAACAAGCTTAAAAACACTCACTTCATGCAAATCGAATGATTATTTGCAGAGATATGGTCGTGTGAATACCAAGGACAATAGTCTGAAATCGACAAAAGTCAGGGATAGTTTTTTTAATTTTACACTATCTGAATTGTCATACGAAACGGCATTTCTTGACAATACACCATATTAAATAGATCAAATGTTTAGAACATTCAATGGATATAAATAAAACATGCATTTTAGGTACAATTAGGACGACGAAAAGGCCAATTTATGTCGATTTTCATGCCAAAATTGATTTTTCAGTCAAATTCTTCAAAATTGGTGGTACCATACCTGATTATAGTAGCGAATACGAGCTTAATAATGCCAAAAATACCGCTAAAATCAGAATTGATACTAGCTGAACGCTACCAAGTCGAGTTTGAATGATAAGGAACAATATTTTACCTTTTACACAAATCTTCATTTTTCACAGTATCCTATTTTAGGGGGGTAGGGGAAAGATTTAGTGGTTTCATGCCTACCAAACCTGTTGTCATGCAAATTTAATTCATGAAAACATGTTGCAAACATGCAACCCTACATGTTGATACGAAAAAGACATAGTTCAACTGCAAACACTTCACCAATACGTCATTTTAAACAAGAAAAAAAATGAAACTCAAAATTACAGCTTTTATAGACAAAATTGGACTAAAAACGCTCAAAACCTATTTAATAAACTATGGAAAACTTATTTCTGAGCTTATTTTACCAATTGTTATCGGAAAAGTGTCCCTAGGTACGAATCTGAGCGAGTCCTAATTACTGCACGCATCTCTTATAAGAGGAGAAAACATGTTCAGATGTTTCTTAAATGAGGAGTTTGTGTTGTCATTTTCATAACAAGCTTAAAAACACTCACTTCATGCAAATCGAATGATTATTTGCAGAGATATGGTCGTGTGAATACCAAGGACAATAGTCTGAAATCGACAAAAGTCAGGGATAGTTTTTTTAATTTTACACTATCTGAATTGTCATACGAAACGGCATTCTTGACAATACACCATATTAAATAGATCAAATGTTTAGAACATTCAATGGATATAAATAAAACATGCATTTTAGGTACAATTAGGACGACGAAAAGGCCAATTTATGTCGATTTTCATGCCAAAATTGATTTTTCAGTCAAATTCTTCAAAATTGGTGGTACCATACCTGATTATAGTAGCGAATACGAGCTTAATAATGCCAAAAATACCGCTAAAATCAGAATTGATACTAGCTGAACGCTACCAAGTCGAGTTTGAATGATAAGGAACAATATTTTACCTTTTACACAAATCTTCATTTTTCACAGTATCCTATTTTAGGGGGGTAGGGGAAAGATTTAGTGGTTTCATGCCTACCAAACCTGTTGTCATGCAAATTTAATTCATGAAAACATGTTGCAAACATGCAACCCTACATGTTGATACGAAAAAGACATAGTTCAACTGCAAACACTTCACCAATACGTCATTTTAAACAAGAAAAAAAAATGAAACTCAAAATTACAGCTTTTATAGACAAAATTGGACCAAAAACGCTCAAACCCTATTTAA
The DNA here is from genome assembly GCA_037043455.1 of Cyrtodaria siliqua. Lineage (NCBI taxonomy): Eukaryota > Metazoa > Mollusca > Bivalvia > Adapedonta > Hiatellidae > Cyrtodaria > Cyrtodaria siliqua. The sequence goes on from JAWPHD010001209.1 coordinate 344,396, forward strand.
TAAACTATGGAAAACTTATTTCTGAGCTTATTTTACCAATTGTTATCGGAAAAGTGTCCCTAGGTACGAATCTGAGCGAGTCCTAATTACTGCACGCATCTCTTTAAGAGGAGAAAACATGTTCAGATGTTTCTTAAATGAGGAGTTTGTGTTGTCATTTTCATAACAAGCTTAAAAACACTCACTTCATGCAAATCGAATGATTATTTGCAGAGATATGGTCGTGTGAATACCAAGGACAATAGTCTGAAATCGACAAAAGTCAGAGATATTTTTTTTAATTTTACACTATCTGAATTGTCATACGAAACGGCTTTTCTTGACAATACACCATATTAAATAGATCAAATGTTTAGAACATTCAATGGATATAAATAAAACATGCATTTTAGGTACAATTAGGACGACGAAAAGGCCAATTTATGTCGATTTTCATGCCAAAATTGATTTTTCAGTCAAATTCTTCAAAATTGGTGGTACCATACCTGATTATAGTAGCGAATACGAGCTTAATAATGCCAAAAATACCGCTAAAATCAGAATTGATACTAGCTGAACGCTACCAAGTCGAGTTTGAATGATAAGGAACAATATTTTACCTTTTACACAAATCTTCATTTTTCACAGTATCCTATTTTAGGGGGGTAGGGGAAAGATTTAGTGGTTTCATGCCTACCAAACCTGTTGTCATGCAAATTTAATTCATGAAAACATGTTGCAAACATGCAACCCTACATGTTGATACGAAAAAGACATAGTTCAACTGCAAACACTTCACCAATACGTCATTTTAAACAAGAAAAAAAAATGAAACTCAAAATTACAGCTTTTATAGACAAAATTGGACCAAAAACGCTCAAACCCTATTTAATAAACTATGGAAAACTTATTTCTGAGCTTATTTTACCAATTGTTATCGGAAAAGTGTCCCTAGGTACGAATCTGAGCGAGTCCTAATTACTGCACGCATCTCTTATAGAGGAGAAAACATGTTCAGATGTTTCTTAAATGAGGAGTTTGTGTTGTCATTTTTATAACAAGCTTAAAAACACTCACTTCATGCAAATCGAATGATTATTTGCAGAGATATGGTCGTGTGAATACCAAGGACAATAGTCTGAAATCGACAAAAGTCAGAGATATTTTTTTTAATTTTACACTATCTGAATTGTCATACGAAACGGCTTTTCTTGACAATACACCATATTAAATAGATCAAATGTTTAGAACATTCAATGGATATAAATAAAACATGCATTTTAGGTACAATTAGGACGACGAAAAGGCCAATTTATGTCGATTTTCATGCCAAAATTGATTTTTCAGTCAAATTCTTCAAAATTGGTGGTACCATACCTGATTATAGTAGCGAATACGAGCTTAATAATGCCAAAAATACCGCTAAAATCAGAATTGATACTAGCTGAACGCTACCAAGTCGAGTTTGAATGATAAGGAACAATATTTTACCTTTTACACAAATCTTCATTTTTCACAGTATCCTATTTTAGGGGGGTAGGGGAAAGATTTAGTGGTTTCATGCCTACCAAACCTGTTGTCATGCAAATTTAATTCATGAAAACATGTTGCAAACATGCAACCCTACATGTTGATACGAAAAAGACATAGTTCAACTGCAAACACTTCACCAATACGTCATTTTAAACAAGAAAAAAAAATGAAACTCAAAATTACAGCTTTTATAGACAAAATTGGACCAAAAACGCTCAAACCCTATTTAATAAACTATGGAAAACTTATTTCTGAGCTTATTTTACCAATTGTTATCGGAAAAGTGTCCCTAGGTACGAATCTGAGCGAGTCCTAATTACTGCACGCATCTCTTATAGAGGAGAAAACATGTTCAGATGTTTCTTAAATGAGGAGTTTGTGTTGTCATTTTCATAACAAGCTTAAAAACACTCACTTCATGCAAATCGAATGATTATTTGCAGAGATATGGTCGTGTGAATACCAAGGACAATAGTCTGAAATCGACAAAAGTCAGAGATATTTTTTTTAATTTTACACTATCTGAATTGTCATACGAAACGGCTTTTCTTGACAATACACCATATTAAATAGATCAAATGTTTAGAACATTCAATGGATATAAATGAAACATGCATTTTAGGTACAATTAGGACGACGAAAAGGCCAATTTATGTCGATTTTCATGCCAAAATTGATTTTTCAGTCAAATTCTTCAAAATTGGTG